>BDCZ01000038.1:133745-240549 GCA_001662365.1 Chlamydomonas applanata
CACTGCCGTCCCGCAGCCGCCCTACAAGCTAACAAGCACGCATGGGCCGACAGCACAAGCCAGCAACACAAGCACGTAATGGCCATCACAGAGATCTCACTCACTTGTCCAGGTCAAGCGGCTCCGCTGACGAGACGCACACGGTTTGGATCGCGCCATCATGGTGCAAGTGGTGCGCGTGCCCTGGCTCATCACAATCGCTGGAGCCCATGTGATCCAGGCTGATGGAAACGGCACGCGAGTGGCTGGACCCACCCATTGACGCCCGCCCAAACGACACCTTGCCAGCCCCTGTGGCGAGCGAGGAGCGCGGCTGGTCTTCCCCGTCCCCGTCGCCGTCCTCGCCGTCCTCTGCGATTGGGGGCAGGACGATCTCTGCACCGTGCTTGTACCCGTGCCGGTTGAGAAGCAGATTCACATCCACCGCGCAGCGCGTGGTGCGCATGATGTGCACGCTGGAGTTGATCGCACGGATGTCTGCCTCCGCGCGCACGATCGCCTCCTCGCCACACAGGTCCAGCTGCGGCAGGAACATCAGCACGAACGACAGCACAACTTTGGCCGTACAGCAGGCATAACATTGCAACAGTTGTAGCTTGCAAAACGTTATGGAATCCATGCAGCACGCAGCACACATCAGCACACTCAAACATGATCATGTAGACAGCTGTGAAGCCCCGCAGCTGTCGCAGGCAGGGGAGCATCGCCATGGCAGGCGGCGGCTTGCACTGAATCCTGCTCGCTGTGCAAGGTAAACCAGGGCAACCCTGAGCCCATGACTTCTGCCCGTGTACAGTGCGCCCCAGGCTCGCACCCTGCAGCTAGTCAATACAGTACGTGTGGCCATCAACCCCGAGCAGTCAGCCCAGAATGCGTCAGTCCAACCAACGCCGTGCACACACCTTGTTGAGCAGGATGAGATCTGCATATGCAACCTGCACCTGCGCCTCATTCACTGCATTGTCTGGCCTTGGGTCATGCAGCTGGCGGTCAATGTTCAGGCCATCCACAACCGTGATGATGGAATCGAGCTGCACACCCGCCTCCACCTCCTCGTCGGTCCAGAGAGCCGCAGCAACTGCGCGCACAATATGCATGGACAGCACAGCATGATACATGACAGCACGTACAAACCTCAGTCAGCTTCATCTTCCACAGCTCAGACTGCAGCACCTATCCCTTTGCTGGCTGCCCCTCCATGGGCATTGGGTTGGAGGCTATGGTCAAGGCTGAGGATCACACCCCAGAAACCACGACCCAGGCCACAGCCAAGTCCAAGTCCAACCAGCCCTGTGTGCTTGCATGCAACCAAGCCACATGTCGGACGCAGCCATCAGACACCAGGCCGCCATGCCTACCTGGCCCTGGGTTCGCAAGCCCAGTTGTTTCAATGACGATGTATTCTGGCTTCTTCTCCTGGTGCATCAGGCTCTCAAGTGCGTGCACGAAGTCGGACTTAACTGAACAGCACATGCAGCCGTTTGCCAGCTCCACCCATTCTCCTGAAGCTGACTTGAGGCCCTGCATCAACAAGCGGTGGGATTGGAAGAGTTTGGAGAGGAGCATCACGCATGTGATGCCATGCAGACCAGCCTGAGCGAATGCAAAACAAGTGTGCCCAAGCATGAGCACGTCATGCGTGTGGCTACCATACCAAGCCATGCGTGCTTTGTTTCTTCAGCTATGAATACATGGGTGGGCGCAGCATGTTGCGGGCGAGGCACACCATGCGCATGGGTGCATGGACATGCAATTTATGCTACATGCGCGTGGCTCAAGCACTCGCCTCAAGGTCTTTGAAGTACGCCCCTTCCACACTGTCACCAATTTCGTTCAGGATGACTGCGATGCGCATGCCATGCTGCGCCTGCAGGATGTGCCTCACTAACGATGTCTTTCCTGCCCCAAGAAAGCCTGCGGAATGCATGCCAAGGAGCATGATTGATTGCTCTGCAGCGTCATCGGGCGACCTCGGGCTGTACAGGTGCAGGTTCTGATGCGCCACAGCCGCGCACCGGTGATTAACGTTACTGGGACGATCTTATGCGCAGCCTCATCTGGCTTGGAGGGTTCTTCTGCATGGATACACCGAAGCATGAGTACACGAAGCAGAGCTGGGCTTAACGCAAGCAACCAGGTAGCCATCAGGCCCAGGCTCACCTAAGGGGGCAAGTTCTGGGACGTCCTCCATGGCCAGGCTGCAGGAACTATAGAAGCGCAGGTTGCTGCGGGGTTCAGGATGGCGTTTCACCGCATCCCCATTGGTAATGATGAGCTGGACCAACAACTGCTTTTACAGGGTTGCGAAAGGGGATGCGATGCTCTTGGAAACAATTGCTGACAGATCACCTGAGGGTGCTTACAGATTAATGCACCACAAATTGCGCATGCACAGCGCCCATGCGCTCCATCATTGGCCCCCCACATAACTACGAAATCCTGTGCTGGGGCTCTGGAGACAGAGCCTTGGCCTGCCTTCATAACTTTGGTTTACAAAGCAGCGTTTCCCACTCAACGCATGATGGGTTTGAGAACACAAACCGATCATCGCTATTGCATTGCATCCATGTAATCCAGCACACGCAACTGAGGATAAGGTTGCAATGGCAGCGCCAGCCATGACAGCTTGGGCGATCCTGGTGTGCCTGGTGTGCACGTTCTTGCAAGCTTCAAACGCGGAGCCTTTGCGGACACGGCTATCAGAGCTGCAGCTGCCAGATCCAGTGTCGACAAAGTTGCCGTGGGGGAATGTCAGCGGACACTCTGGCCTCATGCTGCCCTTGTCAGGCCGGAAGGGGGTGGTGCGCGCCCGTAGCTTGCTACGCGCAGGCGTGACACCAGTCGACGGTGCTGTGCGCGAAGTTGGGTGAGTAGCGGGGGCATCATGGTGCTCGAGGCATGGCCTGCATGCAAGCATACTCCCTCAGATCTGTCGCGGACACCATGGCATGCCCTGCGGCTGCACCACCTAGCACGCATGCACCACACCGTGTCTGGCGCCAATGCAGGTATTTCTATGCCACACTGGGCCTGGGGACTCCCAGCCGCACATTCCAGCTCATCATCGACACAGGCAGTACCATCACTTACATCCCGTGCGCGGACTGCAAGCATTGCGGGAAGCACAAAGATGAACCATTCGATCCAAAGTCATCCAAGACATCTTTGATGCTTCCATGCAACACACCAAAGTGCAACTGCGGGTCGCCGTCGTGCCAGTGCATGGAGAACAAGTGCTTCTACTCACGCACATATGGTGCGCATCGTGGTTGTCACACAGCATGGGCCATACCTGACATGAACCACTGCAAAGACCAGCTTTAGTAGCGTGCCTTCCTCATCAAGGACATGCTGTCCAGGTCCGCTCTGTGCAATGGTGCGAGTCCGCTGTGTGCAATGGTACGGGCAACAGGCAGTGCATCCAGGCTCTGAGTCCGTGCTCCATTAAATTGCAGCTTTGAAATGCGCCAGCTGTGACTGGTGATTTGTGCACGCAGCCGAGCGCAGCAGCAGCGAGGGCTTCCTGCTCGAGGACGTCTTTGCCTTCCCAGACTACCCAGGCAGCGTTCCAAAGGGCACCAAGGCCCCTGATGTCAAGGTCGTGTTTGGCTGCGAGCAGCAGGAGACAGGAGAGATCTACAGGCAGACAGCCGACGGCATTCTGGGAATGGGCAACAACAATAACGCGTTCCAGAGCCAGGTGATCCACGATGGCTATACGCTTGCGCAGTCAGCATGATGCATAATGTGGATCTCTGCAGACCCGCATACATGTTGACATGGTGGTTTGCCCCGTGGTTTGCTCTCGCGAATTTGCGCCCTCCGGCTCTCTTGAATCTGCTTGTGCTGCGCAGCTGGTGGAGCAAAAGATCATTGACAACACATTTGCGCTGTGCTTTGGCTACCCGGATGGAGGCACAATGCTGCTGGGTGAGTGGCTGAGTGCAAGTCCTGGATGGTCATGATGCACGTCACACTCTCACACCACTATCAATCCCTTGACTTGCATGATTTTCCTTGCAGCCGTACAATGGCCATACAGAATCCTGCACAAACTCTGCCATAGTTTGCTGATCACAGCATCAACAGCACGGCGCAACATAGCTCCCTGATGCTCCTGCGTGCCTGTGTGCATCGCAGGAGATGTGCCATTCGCCGACCGTGAAAAGATGATCTACACCCCACTCATTGCCGGCTGGCAGGCGCACTACTACACAGTGAAGCTCGATCGCATCACAATCGATGGCAAGAATGTGGCTGTGGAGCCGGTGCGTGCTGGTCTGACCAGGATGTC
The DNA here is from genome assembly GCA_001662365.1 of Chlamydomonas applanata. Classification (NCBI taxonomy): domain Eukaryota; kingdom Viridiplantae; phylum Chlorophyta; class Chlorophyceae; order Chlamydomonadales; family Chlamydomonadaceae; genus Chlamydomonas; species Chlamydomonas applanata. The sequence continues at coordinate 138,040 of BDCZ01000038.1, forward strand.
TTTCAGCTGCTGCAATGACTATCTGTGTGGGAACACTGCTCGTGGGGCACATGTGCAGGCCGTGCTAGTACTACTACTAGCTGCAGATCGCACGGGGTACTGATCATGAGCTGACGTGCACGCAGGCTGGTCAGGTCTGTCATGTGAGCTGGTTCTTACCTCGTGCGCGCAGTCTGCGTATGCTGTGGGCTATGGTGCTGTACTGGACAGTGGCACCACCTTCTCCTACCTTCCCACTACTGCCTTCAACTCGTTCACGGACCTGATTGGCAAGGCTGTTACGCCCAAGGGGCTGGTCAAACGGCCGGGCGCTGATCCACAGGTGCGTTGCTTGATTTGCGCTCATGAACATCAAGGTCCTTGACAAGGTTGCAGCGGCAGGGCCTGGCATGCGTGCGCCTTGTGGCTCTCTCTTCTCCACTGCAAGACCACCGCCTTGCAGTTATCTGCCCTGCTGCCACCCTGTGGTTCTCTGTTGTCCATGCGTGCTTCATGCATCAACAGAGCTGCTGCTGCTGCTGCTGCTGCTGCTGCTGCTGCTGCTGCTGCTGCTGCTGCTGCTGCTGCTGCTGCTGCTGCTGCTGCAGTACAATGACATCTGTTGGAAGAATGCGCCTGATGACGTCCAGAAGCTCGAGACTGTGTTCCCTGCGATTGACATGGCATTTGCTGGCGGCGCCGTGCTTAAGCTCAAGCCCCTGCAGTACCTGTTTGTGCTGGGAGGCGGCTCGTACTGCCTGGGTGTGTTTGACAACGGTGGCGCAGGCACATTGCTGGGAGGCATCACGGTGCGCAACGTGCTGCTACAATATGACCGCCGCAACCAGCGCGCCGGCTTCCTACCCGTCGATGACTGCAGCAACATCAAGCTGGACACCAGCAGCCAGCCCACTGCTGCACCCACAGTCAGTAGCATGCCCCCTCCCAAACAGGCGCCTGCATCATCGCCCCCGCCGCCCTCTCAGCAGCCGGATGCCAATCCTGCACCCTCCAAGGCACCTACACCTGCGCCTATCCCTACGCCGAGCGCAACCACGAAGGCCTCGCCTCCGCCCTCTAAGGCAATAGGAACCACACCCAGCCCCATGAAAGGGACCACGCAGGCAGCACCCATTGCTGCTTCTCCACCGCACCCACCGCCGGCTCACCACCACAAGCACCAGCCCCCCACAGGCATCATCGTCAGTGACGTGCTGCCAGAATCCAGCTCTATCACGACCACAATGGTGGTGGTGGGCCTCCTGGCGATCGCAGTGTTTGGCGGTATTGTGGGGTTCACCAACCGCCGCGCGATCGCCCACTGGGTCGTGCGCATGAGCTCGCGCACACTGGATGCGCAGGATGCACAGGAGTTGACCCGCCTCAACCCTGGTGCGAGTGAGCTGGCTGCCAGCAGTGCAAAGGTATAAGCAGGAGGGCAGCAGGGCAGTGGAGCGCTGGCCTGTGACTGAGTGTTGACGTCGTGCCATGTCGTTAATGTGACATGCGCATTGCAGCGCATCATGTGTGGTTTGGTGATGTTTGGGACATACTTGGTGTATGCTCTGTTACGGAGCGACGCCTGCCGATGCTCATGGTGTAGTATCCGATAATGCAGTGTGGGGTTGATGCTTTCCTGTGGTGTCGGTTGTGGGTCGTGCCTCGTGTTCTTTTGTGAACTGTGATCCTGTTTTATCATGGTGAGTAATGACAGATGAGTGATCATAGACTGAACAAGCATCCGCTGCATGGTGGCAACAACAACGGTAATGGCCTGTACCTGCTCGCGCATTGTTGCATGTATGGGATTCTTACAAACCTGCCCTAATCAAATCCAGGATCCGGAGCTAAGCCATCTAACCTCGTGTCCAGACAAGCCAAAGAAGAGGAGCGGTCTACAAACCTAGTGCGAGCGTGAACAACCGATATAAGCCAAGCTCGCTGGCGGGGCGGCATGAAGCCTCAGCAGCAACTCGTCACCCATGCCCTCTCCTGCTAGGTCCCCAGCTGCTGCACAAGCAGCCTCCACTGAATATGCTTACGTTTCCACAATGGACAGCTGATCTAGCCAATCACCACCTTGCTGCCGCCCTCAGTGAAGCGGTACTCGGGGACCTGGGCAGCCACAGCCACATAGAAAGCAAGGGCAGTGCGTCAGCATGCCAATCACTGAAATACATGAGGCGTGCATGCAGCAATGCATGGCGCATGGCAAGAACCAATCGGGTCAACAGCGGAGGATGGCAGCGCCTATGGCGGCAGCAAAACCCAAGCATATGAACACACATACCACCCTGGGCCCGACGGCCTTGGTGGCACAGCCAGCTCACCACCCCGTGGCCTGTACACATCATGCGCCCTATGTGCATGCCAAGTGTGCATGCGATCTGCAAGCTAAGCTGTCAGGGAGCGTAAGGGCGAAGGGGCTGGTGAAAGGGGCACCGAGCGGCTGTGTGCGCACCTCCAGGTTGTATGGGGCTGGCCCCTCACGGATGCGGCCTGAGCCATCATAGTGTGAGCCGTGGCAGGGGCAGAACCAGCCCTGGTAGTTGCCGGCGCCCGCAATGGGCACGCAGCCCAAGTGGGTGCACACGCCGACGACGATCAGGTACTGCGCGTGCGCACAAAGTAAGGTGCAGTGTAGCGCACGCATGAAACGCGGGCGGTGGCAGTACGCACGTCGGACTGGGGCCCCAGCAAGGCGCGTGGTCCACTCCGGCCCCACGGTGCCCCGCATGAAAGGCCTGGCGAAACTCACACATCAGACTGTACCCCAGTGTACACCATGCATGTGTCAGCCCTGCAGTTCAACCCACCCACATCCACCCACCCCGCTGGCCCGTTCCCCGCCCCGCCCCGCCCCACCCAGCTGCTTTGCACGTGCTCGCTGCCGCCTGGCGTGACAGCTGACAGCTGCTCCCATACCTTGGGGTCCACAACACGCGCCACGTCCGTCTGGGGGTCCTTCAGCTCAGACAGGGGCACTGCAGCCTGAGCGGCAATGTCCTCAGCTGAGCGGTGCTTGATGAACACGGGCTTGCCACGCCACTTGACTGTAATGGTGGAGCCCTCCTCAACACCACTCAGGTCCACTTCCAATGAAGACAGGGCCAGTGTGTCAGCAGCGGCCTGTGCAGGCGTGCATGTTTGGCATGCGTGGGAATGAGGGATTGGGACCGGCAACTGTCGCTTGGTCATGCGAGTTTGATGCATGCCTGCTGCGTGCAGCGCACACGTGCACGTCAGCATGCATGCCATGTCCGTGCGGGGCAACAGCCATGTGCTCATCGGCTGATTAGCATGGCTGGGGTGTGCGTCTCCCAACCTGTCCTGCTTTTGGAGCAAGACCCTGCACTGGCTGGTTACTGGGGCATCCTGCCACAACTCCTGACTAATTTTCAACGACGTCACATCTGGACTCGACACGATCGTCGCCGGGTAGCGAACCGTTCCCGATGCTGCAAACACGTTTCATGCTGAGCCCAATGCCCATGTGTGTCTCCATGCAAGGCCCCATGCAAGACCTCAAGGATCATGACACAGACGCGTCAGCTGGCCCCAGCACCAGCAAAGCCAGCTGCATGGGCGCTTACCGACAGTGACACGACGGCCTTCAGCACGGCCAGGCGGATAGCGGAGGCATACAGGAACCTGCCACCCGTCTGGACGAAGTATGCGAACGGGCGCCCCTCGTGGCCTGGCTCAAAGCGCGCATGGTTCAGCTCATTGTAGCTGCAGCCAGTGACGCGTCACAGAACCCTGGGTCAGCCATCTGCCACAAGACATCACCAACTCGAGACTGCCAAGCAGTGGTCCCAGAACTCACGTAATCTTGTTGGATGGGGCCAAAGACAGCTTGGACAAGGTGGTCAGGCCCCCAGCAGTGCTGGGCTTCACCAGCTCCACTGCCCCTGATGCCTCGCTTGCAAACGCTGCAAGTAAAGCACCAAAACATAGTCATCAGCACTCCTGATGCGTCCAGACGTGCGGTTGCTTGGCTCCAGCGCACTCACAGCGCCTGAAAAAGTCCTGCGCTGAGGGAACATGCTGATCGCGCTCCTGCTGCGCCGTAACCAGGTTCTGCGCAATCAGGCCATACTGGGTAGCAGCTAGGGGTGCGGCCTGGTTCACCGCTGGGGTGAACAGCTTGGGCAGCAGCGCATGAGCTGCACGCCTCATCTTCCCTGCTCAACTTAACGAATGTGCAGAATTGATTAAAGCGGTCAGCACGCTGACCAGGCCCACTCTTCACTCGTTCATCGGGTTTGTGCTGAGACTGCCACTTCACGCTATTGTGTGTGTTTTGGCCACATAGAGAGCATGAGTCATCTCCTCTGGCCCTTGCGCAGGTGACGCTGCAGGTACAGCAGTACATGCAGCAGGCTGTTCCAGAAAGCAGCTGCTTGTGCACAGCTGGTTTCACAGCAACGTGGGCCTGCCTGTAAACGGTGAGGCAGGGTAAACTTGTGGCACAGGGATTTTATCACATTCAGTGAGCTGAACGGGCCAGGTCCATCATGTACATCTTGTACATCCCAACTGCTCTACACAGCACGCAACTCAAAAACCAGGCTGAGCAGCACGCAACACCGGGCGCAGGTGGGTAATATAACTTCAGGGTATTGGGTTTGCCGCAACATGCAAAGGTCATACGCGTTTCAATGGGGTGAAATGATGTACATGAGGCATGCGCCACTGCCAATCAGCGGTCAAACACATGCAGGGTGCCACAGCAACGGTTCGGGCGTGCCGCTTGTCCCGATCAGAGGCAACGAACGAAGCAGCACATTTCAGCGCCGCTTTGCAGGCTTGACATTGTCCGGTGCAGGAGATGGCCGGATGTGCCTCCCTGTCTGCGCCCCAGCCAGCGCGCTACCTGCCGGCTTAGCCTGCTGTGTGCACGTGTCTGCCTGCGACCGCCTTCGTGGCCGCGTGCGCAACAGCTTGGATGTGTTTCCCGCCACGGCAGCTGCGGGCTGGCTAGCTGGCGCAGCTGTCGGGTGTTGGCCTGCACCGGCTTGTGTCAGTGCTGTAGCAGATGCATGGATGTGCAATGGAGTGTGCTCCATGCCAGTGGCCACACCAGGATTGTGTGACGTCTCCGTTCTGCAGGTGACGGGTGATGCAGCCATGGAGACAGAGCCGCCGGCACCACCACCACCTGGAGCGGCAGTTGTCGGTTGGGAGGCGGTTGGCTGGCGGGAGAGGTCATCCATCTCAAAACTCATGAGGAGCATGTCCAGGGAGTCCATGCGCGTGGAAGGTGTACGGGTTGGAGGCATGAGGGACCCAGTAGAGAGCAGGCGGCCAGGTGGCGCGAGCTGGGTGGCAGGGGCTGCTGGCAAGGGAGGTGGGGGCATCAGCTGAGTTTCAGTTGCAGCCGCAGGCGCTGCAGGCGCCGGCAGCTGTCCCTGGAATGGTGACGTGGGTGCGGGCTGAGTCGGCTGGGCCGGGCGTGTGGCGTCCTGGGCAAGCGTGGCAGCACCCGCCTGGGCCATGTTCGTTGTGCTGGACCGTGCATTCACTGGCGTGGCTGGTGGAGACGGGCCAGCGCCGTGTGCCTGCTGCTCTAAACTGAGCCCTTGCAGCACACTGGCTGACGCTGCGGGGCCATTGCCTGTGGGCACCTCATGTTGCTGGGCCCGAGGTGCAGCAGCTGGGGGCTTGGCAGCTGGCTTGGGCCCGTCCTGCAGGAGATGAGGCGGAGGGTGCGAGGCCACAGGCGGTGGCCTGCCAGTGCGCCCTCCTACAGCTGGCTCAGGTGCTGCCTGCTGCTGCTGCAGCTGCTGCTGCTGCACCAGCACCTCGAGCCGCCTGCCGATGTGAGGAGGGGGCACGGGCTGCGATGGTACGGGTCCAATAGGCGCAGTAGGCTGTGCTGTGGCTGGAGGGCTGGCCTTTGTTCCAGCTTGTCCAACCTGCTGTGCTGCCCGTGCGCGCTGAACGTACATCGCCTGACACAGCTGGTCCACCTCAAGTGCGTCTGACTCGATGGCAGCGATGAGGTCCGCGGCAGTACGCAGGCCGGGAGGCAGTACAGCCGTGAGGCGGGCCGTACCGCTTGTCGCGTCTGCGTCACCCCAGCGCGCCTGGATGATGCTCTGCAATCGTGCACACAAGCACGCAACACACAAACATACTGTGAAAGCAGCAGCAGACGCTCCCAAACAGCCTGCTCCCTGAGGCGATAACAGGTGACACAGCCGGAGCTGCAAGCACTGCGTGCAAGGCAGACAGAACTTTGGCACTGACCTTAAGCAGCTCGCGCCGCTGTACCTCCTGCGCGAACATGGCCTGGAATGCGGCCAGCTGCACCTGTGGGGCACACCAGCAACAGCAACAGCAAGGCCTGCTGAGAAAAGAGGCATCCATTGCTTCAGTGCTGGCACTGGACAGTTGTATGCAACAGAGAGGCACGCACACTGCACGAACAATATGAGGTGCCCGTATAGTGTGTGCTCAGTATGCCAAGTGCTAGCCAAATGCTGTGAGGCATGTTGCAATGTGCATGCAGATGCTTATGTGAGCTAATCTTGCAACCTCATGTCGGCATTCATATGCACGTGGCAGCCGGTGCAAGGGTGTTTGACAGCTGGCAACAGGCACATGAGGCACCATCAGACAAAACTGTGCAACTCTGTGCAACGACGAGCGCATGCATCTTCTTCTTCTTCTTCTTGGCCTTGCTCCCGTCCCAGCGTGGGACGATAACGAAGACGTCTGGGACGGGAGCAAGGCCAAGAAGAAGATCTAAAGAAGAAGAAGGCCTAAGAACCCAAAAAAATCCAAATCCAAACCCAAAATCGGTGTTTCTCAACACCCTCATTGCCCCCAACCGATGGATTCCCAGCCCTTGCCCCCATCAGCTTGTCTAACCCATGTATGCGCATCATGATGATGACGATGACCCAAAAGCTGCCCACCCACAGCTGCCCACCCGGCCCACTTTCCTTCTATTCTAGCCCACCCACCCGCAGCTCTTCGTTGCTTGCTGCCAGTTCCTTCAGCCGGGTCTCAGTCTCCACCATATTTGCGATCTTCTTTGCGCGGCACTTACGCGCAGCCAGCCGGTTTTTCTCACGCCTGAAGGCACATGGGACGGGCAGCGGTTTTCCTACATATATGTATAAGCGGTGGTCCATATATGTATGAGCGGTGGTGTCACAGCATGAGTAGTGGTAGTGTTGCCTGGGTGACCAGCGGCATGGAGGCATGAGAAGCAGCCCTGGAGTACCTCATGATTCATACATGAGGGCCCTGGTGATGTGAGTACAGCTGGTACTGCATAGTAAACAATGCACTACCCGCTGTACTCACATCACCAGGACCACCAGTACTGGTACTGCATGGTACTGCATGCTGGTGTGGCTGGGTTGCAGGGCCGGGGCTGCGCATAGCTGGCAGTGGCAGTGGCATACATTCATGCATGGCGTCACACAGCAGGTAGCCGTGTCGACACACAGTGCCATCAATATACGTTGCAGCGGGCGCAACTGTGCGCCGTGGCTGCGGCAGCTGCGGCAGTAGCACAGAGCAGGTGCAAAACTGCGCGCCCACCTGATACGAGTCATGGCTGCCTGCCGCTGCTCGGGTGGCAGGTGTGCAGTGAGATCACGTGCGGTGGGAGGGGGTGGCGGCTTTTGACCAGGGGCGAGCGGCGGGCGTGGTGGGGGTGGTGTCAGCATGCTGGGTGGTAGCGGCACTTTTGCTGCAGCCATGATCCGAACATTCTGGCGCCATAGCTCCTGCTCATCCATCTCGTCATCCTCCTGTCATCGCCATTGCCACACAAAAGTGGTCATACAGAGATTGTCACACAGTTGTTCAGAGTGGGTCACACAGCTCGGTCACACAGTAGTGAAAAGACATGCGTGTACTGCATGCATCGCATGAGCCTAGCATGCATGTAGCCGCAACACACAAGGGAAGTACAACACAGCGGTCACGCTTGGGCAGATGAGGCAGTACACAGTGCTGCTCAGCAAGCAAGCCACTGAAAGTACCAGCCCCCACAGAACTTGATGGTTCAAATCTGCAAGACATGCTCCCACCACCACTCAACTGGAGCACCGTGCAGGCACCTGGCTCTCTATAGTCTCAAGGAACTTCTAATTGATGGGCTCCGGCAAGCAGATGAATCTGTGAAACGCCGTGTCATTATTATAATTATAAGGAGGCGGGGCAAACTCAACCATTTTCAGAATCAACTGCATGCTATGTGCTGATGCCAACGTATTTTAGGATCCAGTCTTATACCGTATTATTGATATGCTCCCACCTTGAGCTCATCATCCTTCAGATCCTCCTCGTCCTCATCCTCTTCTTCTCCCTGCCCTTGGTCCTCCTCACATGCCGGGCGGGCTGCAGCTCGCTTGCTCCGTGCTTTCCGCCCACTGGATGCAGCAGGCCCAGGCTCCTGCTGCTGCAGCACACCATGCGATGTGGCTGCTGTTGCAGCTGGGACGCCTTCTGATGGGTCCATCGATGCTGCTGCCGCCGCCGCCGCTGCAGCTGCCGCTGCCACTGCTGCAGCAGCCACCGCCACATCCTCCTCCATACCCACTGCCTTCTCTCCTGCACCTGCCGCATCCGTCCCTGAGCTTCCCTTGGCCTCTCCCCTTGCCTCCGGCCCTGCCACCACCTCCTCCCCAGCAGCCATGCGCTCAAGCTGACTGAGCGTGCGGCCAGCCAGGCCTGTCGGCAGTGGGGTGGTAGCCTTCTCCTCTGCCCTCTTTACCCTGGCTTTGGCTTTGGCCATGGCCTGCCACACAGCTTGATTCGCAGCCGCTAGGCCAGCTGTCATTGGTACCGGCTCTGAGCTTGCATCTGCCAAGGCCGTATGCAGTGCTCCTCCAACAGCCAATGGCTGAGATGCAGAAGGGAGAGCTGTTGGGCCAGCTGCAGCAAAGGGCGAGGGTTGCGGTGATGTACACCCTTTGATTACTGCAGCGCCCTCGGCCCCACCCACCCCAGATGCGATCTTTGCCGGCTGTAGCTGCGGTGTTGCGGGCTGGTTGCGCCGCTGCCGCTTGCGGGGTGGCTGGCCTTGTGCGGTATCTTGCGCTGCGTCCAGAGTCGGGGCAGCTGCTCTCACTCCTTGATGATTAGAAGCAGGTGCCGGTGGCGGTACAGGTGCAGGTGCCGGTGCAGGTGTTGGGGCGTGCTGCCCAAGGTGCTTAGGTTGGACGGGGCTGGGGGTGGAGGCACATGGGACGACCTGCTCGACAGCTTCAGCCGCCCCTTCCACTTTCAACCGTCCAGGGGGCGTGCTGAATGGAAGTGCCGTTCCAGCCATTGAGCACAGTCCTGCGCCCCCATCCGTGGTGGCAGCCACGGCAGTAGCAGGAGTGCTGGTAGTGGCTGTTGCTGGAGCCAGCGGTTTTGTTTGCATGCTGTGAGCTGCTGGCTGAGCTTCAGAGCCCCCTGCAACAGCAGTTGGCCTTTCCTGAACTTGCAGGCCAGTCGCAGTGGCTGCAGGAGCATCTGGGATCTGCAGGCTGGGCAGGGGCGGGAGGGAGGGGACAGAGGGGCAGAGGTTTGGTCTCTCCATGCTCATACCTGATCCCAGGGACTCAAAGGCGGCAGCAATGAGGGCCATGGAGTTTGCATGGAGCAGTCCAACACCTGGGACTGAGCCCGAGCCGGGTTGCTGAAGGGCTCCGGCCTGTGTGCTGGCTGCCAGAGGTTGGCCAGCTGGTGCCAGGCCCCCAGCTGCACCAGGCACTGAGGGCGTACCCAGCCGTCCGCTGGCTGCACGCAGCAGGGCAGCTGCACTGGCCTGCCGCTGCATGGTGGAAGCTGGGGTGGAGATGAGGGGCTCTGGGGCCAGTAGGAGGGAGCTGGAGGGCTGGCGGGTAGAGGGGGCATTGGCGGCTAGCAAGTCATCGAGGTATGTGCTGGGGAGGAGCGCGAGTGAGCCGCCCGACTGCATACATGGTGACAAGGTGGAATGATCGATCGGAAGCAGTGGGAGGCGCTGATTGACACAGCCACAACACGTCAGCTGGTCGTCACGTTAATGGGGAGCGCAGAAGGCAGTGCAGACGGATGGGAGGCACACACGTGCGTCAACGGCATCCAACTGTGCACACAGCCGTCAGACACGTGGACGTCTGTCAGGTGTCCTGCCATGCAACAGCTGTGATCAAACAGGCGCACGTGTCTTCACCCACAGCACGGCCACCCCTTCCGCACCCACCTGCCAAGGGTAGCGCTGTGGAAGGCCCCCCACGTCATCCAGGCCAAAGCTCCCGCTGCCCAGCATGCCAGCACGTGTAGCCACGTCCCCGCTGCCTGCTGCCATGTCCACCTGTCCGAAACCAAAGCTTGTCCGCGGCTGCATGTCAGGCAGCATGGCTCCAGGTGAGGCGGTACCGTGATCTGAGGCGGCTGCTGCAGGCGTGCTGCCTGACCCGGGCCCAGATGCTGCAACCACATTGCTTGCCCCTGCAGCAGAAGGCTCTTGAGCTGCTGCCTGCTGGAAAGGTGAAGCTGCAGGCATGGGCATTGCGCGGGGCCTGAGAGGTCGCGGCGGCCGAGCTGCATGGGTCCCAAAGGCTTGACCCTGCGCCTGGTGCTTTTCACGCTGTTGGTGTGACGTTTGTGGTTGCTGCGGCAGGGCCAGCGGCTGCATGGGAGCTCCTCCTCCCACAGGGAACCTGATGGAAGCCTGGTTCGGTGGTTGGACCGGTGTGCCTGCTCTGCTGGGCCCCCATGCGACGCTGTTCAGGTACGTGTTGTTGCTGGTGGTTATGGTAGGCTGTAGAGCGCTAAGACGCGCACCATAGGGGTCGCTGTTGAGTGGGAGGGGTGGAGGCAGCACACAGTGGCTCGTGTCTTGGAGACCTGAGCCTGCAGTCTGTGCCAAGAACATACGCATGAGCGCGTCCGGCGCGAGGCCTGGTCCGTTCGTATCCCCATACGGCTCCTGTTTGACCCGTGGCCCTGCCCCGGCCGCCCCGCCTGCCCCGCCCGCCCCAACCGCCCCGCCCGCTGCATCCAGATACAGGCTGCAGCCCGGGAAGCTTCCAAGCAGGCCGGCGGGTGGCGTGCCAGCGCGCGTGCCATGGGGCCCTGCCTTGTCAGGTTGCTGAAACCCATTGGCTGAGGGCCATCCGGTGGGCTGGTATGGCATGCTGAAGATGGATCCAGGCTCTGGGCCCTGCGCCTGTGCCTGTGCTTGGCCCAGGCCTCTGCTCCACCAACCAGAGACATTGGGCGACACGCCCCACAGGCCGCCTGCAGCGGCCGAGACACCTGGTGCTGTAGTTGCTGCGGCAGGCGGCTGCGCATGTGGCCGTGCAGCAGCCCGGTCGCCTGATGCATTGGTTGATACAGGTAGGGGTGTGCCGGGTTGGTCTGGCGGCTGGGCTGCTGTACCTATTTGGTCAGCCCAGAAGCTGGGTGGCAGCTGTAGGGAGCCCATGCTGCTGAGCAGATCAAGACATCCTGATCCCCCATTGATGCTGCCCGCCTGTGGCTGGCCATCCAGAGCTGTGGGCCAGGCTGCAGTCCCTGCACCCGCGCTGCTGCCTGCTGCACCAGACGTGTCTTGTTGCTGCAAGTGGTGGAACAGGCTAGGCAGGCGAGACAGGCCCAGCACTGTTGGCTGCAGAGGTGCAGCCGCTGCTACTGCTGCTGTGGACGCGGGTGTACTGTGTGGTGGGGGCGTGTGCATGGGCCGGGGTCCTCCGCGCCCTACTGGGTCTCCCATGCAAACAGCTGTCAGCGCGGAGCCAGGTGCGGAGCAATGTGTGTGCGGCGATGTGTTGTGGCAGTGGCTGAAGGCACCACGCTAACATGTGCGAGCAAGGAGGGTGGCCCCAAGCTCGATGTGCTGCCTGGAATCCGTACTGCCCCGCAGGCTATGTGACAGTCCTGCAGTTGTGGGTGCCACAGCGCCATACGTCAACCTTGGCTGCTGTGGGTTGAGGGCCACCATTGCCGCCTGTGCATCTTGTTTGGTGCACAGGAGACTGTAAACAGTGGTAAACAGTGCACGCCACACATGCTCATGCTGCTGGTCCTTGGAGGGCTGCCAGCAGGCGTATGAAGGACCACCCCAACCTTGCGCACGCACCCACCTGCGGCTTCAAAGTCTGGCTCCCTTCCACTCCTGAACAAATCTTCACTGCAACAGGCTGATATACCCCACGCAAGGATCAGTGCGCAGGCCAAATGAATGCTCTCAATACCCCACCCCTGAGCGGGCCCCTGACAGCAGGAAAGATGACAAAGCTCGATGAGTTGCACGCGCTAACGCCATTTCCTTAGCCCCGCAGTGCACAGCCGCATGGCGGTGGCTGTGATGACGCAATCAATGAAGCCAGTGATGACTCAGAGGTTGAAAACGCAGGTTGGACAGCTTACGCGCAGGATCTGCGATGCTGCATATATGGCAATGAAGGAACCCAAACGACCTGGGCCTGGCGGGGAGACACAAGGCGGACTCAGAAGTAGGCGGGAGCGCAGGCTGCAGCATGGAAACAAGTAAGTTTGCAAGCGATTTGACGATGCATAGTGTATCAAGCGCACACCAGCACCATCGAGATATATGTATTTGCATGTCCAGCATTGCAACATCGAACTTGAGGTTCCGTGTTGAAATACTGTCCACAGAAGCAATGGAAACGTTGTTCAGCACCCAGAGGGCCAGACCCCAGGACTAGCCCTCACTGCTGGAGGGACCTCCTCGTTCCAGCGCAGCTACAGCGATGCGTTAAGCAGCTACTTCGGCAGGTAATGCTATGGCTCATGCCGCACTGCTTCGAATGTTGTACCATCAACAATGCCAAATACACCAGCGCATGTGGCTCTGAACCATGGGTCCTACACCCAGCGTGCAAGCTCAAGTGCTCAGAACACCTGCTGGTAGTTTTGTACACGTGCACCATTGTGGCATGTCACTTGTACCGCTTGCATGCTGTGCATCTCTCGCAGGGACAGCGTCTCCCTCCTCGTGGGCAGCCGCCTGCGCAAGGCAAAGGACAACAGGTGTGGAGCCTGCGCATGCTGTGCAAGCAGGCACAATGGCAGCGCTGCTGGGCTGGCGTGCTGCACAGCACGGAGCAGTCGTGCAGGCTGGTTTAGGCTGGAACAGGCTGAACCCAATGCCCATGCCTGAACCCAATGACTACATATGCAACGTGGCTTTGCAGGCAGCAGGGCCCACGCCGCATGCCTGTTCCGCCGACAGCGTCGTATCATGATGAGACCTCGCTACGTCCACCCACTCCCCCTGCATGCCACGCTATGCCATGCCACACGCATCATACCACGCGGTGCCAAGCTCACTCATGCGTGCCCGTCCATCTGTGTGACCTGTTTGCAGGCAAGGGGAGGCGCTCTCAGAGTTCAGGCGGCCGGACAGACCCACGATGCTGGGTGTTCAGGACAAGCTGAGCGTGACCCGCAAGCAGACCTACTTGCGGAAAGTGCTGCGGTCCTATGATCCAGAGCAACGAGGCGCGCTGACACGCGACGCCCTGCGAGCCGCGTTTGACCGGTTACACCTAGGTCTCAATGACAGTGACAAGGAGAAGGTGTGCTGTCACACAGTGACCGCCTGATAGCCTGTGTGCCTCATTTTGGTGCATGCCATGCTGGCAGCTTGCCATGTATGGTCGGTCATGTCTGTACGGTCCAGAGGCAGAGAGTCCTGTGTGCAGCACGCACCAGAGCTTTGTTCACACATCACATCTGCCCAAAATCAAGACTGTGCAACCTCACTGTGAATGATGTCAACGCGTGGCTCTTGTGGCATGCAGCTGCTGGACTGGCTGGACCCAGCCCATGAAAATTCGATCTCCGTGAGCCATGTCCTGTCTACATTTGCCTCCATGCACCCGCTGGGGGGCCCCACACCCAACCGCAAGGAATACAATGTGGACACAGCAGCACCATGGGAACCTCGGGTGAGCCACCTCAGCACGCTGCAATGTGAAAACCTGCCTCCTTGCCTCCTCACCGTCTGGTCTAGTGTGTATTTCACTTATTTCTCATACCGTTGTTTATCTTGCCCTGCCGGTGGGCAGGTGGGCAAGATGCGGTTATGGAACTGGGAGGTGAGACCGCAGGGTATTGCTGGCATTCTGGGGCGAGCTGAGGAGGGGTCCTATGAGCAAAAGAAGGAGGACGCGTACTTGCTGTGAGTGGTCACACGCGGCAAGCCAGCATGCAAGCCATCAGTGTGCAAGTCAGCCTGCAAGCCAGCATGCAAGCTGCATGCAAGCTACATGCATCATCAGCTTGTCGAGCAGGCAACTCTCAGCCTATGGCAGGGGGCCTGTGTACTCTGCTTACCTTGTTGCTGCACACCTTTCAAGAGTGGCAGCAGCACCTATGCAGGCGGTAGCCGAGGCTGCTGCGCAGAGCGATGGCTCGTCTGCAGCATTGTGGTTCTGCTGCGCCTCGCTGCCTCAAGCCATGGCATGCCACGCTGCTGCCGCTGCCATTATGATAACCCCATTGGGTTTGAATGCATCCCTGCATGGACTGTGCCGCCCCTCAGGTACCTGCTGAGCGAGCGGTTTGCACAGGCCCAAGACAAGCTGCGGCTCGTGTTCCGCCGAGCAGATACCAACCGCAACTCTCAGGTGGACAAGTGAGTGACGAGGTGCAGGGAACAGCGGCCACAGTCCTGCTGCAGCATCCAGCAGAGCCTGGTCTTGCTGATACAGCTGGCAGCAGCTGCAGCTTGTTGGTATCAAGATACGTGTGCGCAGAGGGCCGGGGTCGTGCTGCATGCTGCACGTGGCTGCATACACACTGCATTTGGGTAGGTGGTGGTTATCAGTACAGTACATTGCTCGGCACTTAAGCACACCCAAACGATCAAGTCACGACCAATGCTGCGGTGCATGGAGTACATGCGACGCACTTCTTAACTGCCGCGGTACGTGCGTACATGCTGTACTGCTCCAGGGAGGAATTCATCACAGCGCTCGAGGGTCTGCACATGGGCGTGGGCCGCCAGCAACTCGAGCGCATCTACAAGCTGGCGGATAAGGATGGCTCAGGAGTGGTGGACTATGAGGAGTTCATGAAGGTGTTTGAGAGTGAGGGGCCAGCACGCCGCAAGGTGTGTGCTGGTCACACAAGAGCCGCCACAAGGTGTTCCAGCATGTGGCTGAGCCACAACTGCGGCTACAGTGGCTGCAGGCTGCACGGCTTGTTTGTGATTTTTCATGCGGGCTGTGGGCTGGCATTGGGCAAGCAGCTGTGCGTGCTTTCTGTGATGTGCGTACCAGACCTGCTGCTGCCTGATGAGGGGCACCCAGGCCGTGCAAGCATGTCACACTGCCCTGCACACCATGCGACCTCAACGACACCCTGTTCCACACTGTCACCCCACCCGCAGCTCAAGCCTGCACACAGTGCGGCACAGAGGCCCGTCGCAGAGGTGCTCGGCCTTAGTGCAACAGACGTTGCTACCACCCTTCGGTCACCCCTTGTGTACGAGCTCAGGCAGCGGCTATACGCGAAGGCCTCTGGGGCCCATTCCGTGTTCCAGGCGGCTGATGTGAATGGGGATGGCTACCTGTCTGTTGAGGAACTCACACAGTGCTGCCAGCAGCTGGTCCCAGGCATCAGTGAACGGGACGTGGGTGCGCTGTGTGTGGCGGCAGATCCATCCGGAGACGGCCATCTGGATTATAAGGTGTGGTACAGGCTGTACATGCACATGCTGTACAGGCATGTTCTGTATAGGCTACACATGCTGTATAGGTACACATGCTTGGTTGGGGCATAGGACTGACGCGCTGTGCCTCGGCTCCTGTACCTACGGAGTAACATGGGAATGGATGAGGCCTGCATGCGTTCTGCTGCATGGCGCTGTTTGCTGGCGTTTGCTGGGGCATGTTGAACTACCACCTCTCCCTCCCTCATGCACATACACATGGCAGGAGTTTGTGACGTCCCTAGTGGAGAGGGCAGCCCCTCACAAGCGGCTCGTGGAGCACACACTGCCTCCAGGACTGCGTGCAGCCGTGCCAGACCAGATGCAGCCCATCAGCCCCAGCATGCGGCGCCAGATGGCACGGAGCAGTGGGGAGGTGGGCATGGAGCAGGCCCGGGACACATGGGGCACATCGCCCATCTGGACGGTGCGTGCGTCCGCTGCATGCCAGCGCTTTCATTGATGACCTTGCTGAAGTCTTGTGCTGTTCTCAATAGTAACATTATCACAACGCAGCCACGTGCATGCACATGCTGTGTATGTAATGTCGCACTAGCCCGCTGGGTGTGTGGATGATGCCACAATGTGCTCTGCTGGGGCTACGACAGTGTCTCCTACTGGTGATTCTTAGGTTGTGGTACAGGCGTACAGCCGAGCTCGTTTAGGTCATGGTACTGCCGTGTATGCTTGAGCCGCTATCCAGTCTTGAGACCAAGCAGCCTAGCATACAAGCCCTGCTCACAGCACCCTGTGTGTTTCCTCTTTCCCATCCCTTTGCGCAGAGGCCAACCATGCCAGCGAGCGTACGGGAGTCGCTCTCGGCAGCAGCATCCTTGACGGGCCCCTTAACCCGGGAGTCGGGCATGTTTGGACCCTCCCCCTCCGCCTCTCCCCTCACCTCCCCTGGCGCACGCAGCACAGGCCTTATTCCTGGGGGCACTGCACCTTGGGCACGGGGCACGTCTGCGCCAGCCGGCTCCAGTACAGTCATCAACACTGGCCGGGTGGGTACTCCCATGAAGGTCAATCCCCACCCTCACCCCTTGGACATCCACAATGAGGCAGGGGAGCTGGACGAGCGAAAACTGCTGCACCAGGCAGCTGTGGAACCGATCGTCACCTCCCTGGATCAAACCCTGTACTCCTTGATTGGCAGCCGGGCTGCGCGTGGCGGGCATCTGTCCGCGTCCATGCCAGCACTGCCCTTGGGTGACCTGGGCCAGGCAGATGAGGCAGCTGCTGCAGCGTGGGGCGCAGAGGATACACATGCCGGTGTTGGTGCCATCTCCGCGCCTTCGACCCTGACCTGCAGCATGGAGCTGGGCAGTGCCACAGCACCCACAGGGCAGCAGCTGTCCTCGTTCGGCCCATACCAGCCACCTGCCATGCCCCCTGGTGGCACCCCTGCGGAGCATGCAGAGCTCCTGCATGAAATCAAGGGCAAGGGGCGGTTCCACAAGTTGATGCACCCCAACACACGCCACATCATGTATCCGGCACCGGGGACCAGCCAGTATGCCAGCCCACAGGACGTGTACGTGAAAAAGTGTGACCCAGGGTTCACACACTACCAGGATGATGACCGTGAGAAGGTTGCGGTACACCGTGAGCAGGTGCGCTTGCTGTGCTGAAAAAGTACTGTACTGCAGCTGCTGCCATGCAATCATGTGTACACATCAGTGTGGTGCCATGTTCATCGTGCCCCTCATTGGCGCATCGTGTTGCGCGCCGCTGAGGCTCAGATGGTACCCGTGCACCACACAAGGACTCCTCCATCTCGGCACCTACCCTGCGTGCTGTGCTCTGCTTCACGGAGCCTGAGTGAACCTTCTCACTGCGACTTTTTGTTCGTGCTGCGATGCACAGGCCGATCGCCGCGCGGCGGCCACCAGCCAATTCCTCACCCAGCGTGTGGCTGCAGATGAGGCAGCACGGGATGGCCCAGATGCGGCACGGCTCGAGCTCAAGGGCCGCGTCAAGGCACGCTACATCGAGCGGTGCGTGGCGCGGTCTGGGTTGCCTGTTTTGGGGCGTGGGGGATGGGTCCTGATCAATTTATGGCTGGGCGGTGTAGGAAGCGGTTCCGTAGCGGGTGCTTCACTGCATGCCGGACCACAACCCAAGATGGCCCCTGGTTTGCTGCATCCCACATCTGTGCTTTGACCTAGAGCACAAGTGCTGGTTTGACTTGGGTTTGACTGCTTGGCTGGTCTGCAGGTGCGCGCTCTACGAGTCGGGGCGTGCTGAGCTTGAGCCACCTCCCAGCTCGGGCAAGCCTGCACATATCTACATGCGTGCGCCTTTCTTTCAAGAGTGGCAGGTCAATGCAAAGGTCTTTGCACGCACATGATCAGGAACTGCAAATGGACTATTGTCCATATCCATCGCGCTCATTCATCCTCCGTTCCACCTGCCCTTCTGGTTGAACGCAACCTGGCCTACTGGCTTCGGAGGCCAGAGCCTTACTAGCCTTGGGTAGGCTCGTGCTGCTTGCCAATGTGATCAATGCTGCACAGGTTTTTGTGCACGGTTGGGCGATTACTTTGTGGGTGGTAGCAAACATGCAACACCAGCATGGGGGTCTGTTGGGCTGCGAACAATTGTGTGATGATTTCATGTTATGGCCAGCACACTGGCATGCAAGACACGCTGCACTCAGAGGTAACAGCTCAGGGACTCGACATGCTACAATGTTGTTGTTAGAGGTACTATACTGGGGAGCTGTCTCGCCACGCTACCGCTTGAGGCTTTTTGGTTCAGTGGCACGGTTTATGTGTGCCTGGCTGCTTACTGTAATCTGCAGTCCATCGCCTTGGGCCCCCCACTGCGCTCTTTGGATGACCCTTGCAGAGCCCACCCTCAAGCAAGCCTACCCACAAAGCAAGACCATAATTGCTCCATCTTATTCGTTGAGCCTTTGCAGCCTGTGGCTGACTCCTAATTCCTGATCTATTCCCTACCCTGTTCTGTAGCATCTCCTTGACTGCGCCTGGGCTTCTGGGTCACACAATCTAGCTCTGCTCTCTTTACCCCTCCTGCTCTCTCTCCCCTGTTCTCCCGCCTCTCCACGCTTGCTCTCCCTGAAGTCATGTATAAATCACCTGCTGCTATTACTGCGGAGCACCTGCAGCTGGTACAACCTTTCGTACCCAGCTATCTACCTCCTGCGAAATGCATTAAACATGGCGTTGGGTGCCTCCTCCTCCTCCTCTTCTTCTTCCATTGCCTCAGCTTCCTCACCTTGCAAGGCTGCAGGTTCTGCTGCTGCCGCTGCATGTACAGTGCTTGCTGGAGGTGGCATGCCCCAGCCAAAGGTCGCCCGCTGCATGCCAGCAGCGTTGCCTTGATGGCTGGTTGCCCCTCCGTTCTGTGTGGTTGAGTTTGCTGGCTGCCACAGCTGTGTACTGTCTGCTGACGGCCTGCCTGCTTGCGGCAGGGCGGCAGGCATGTCGTGCAGCGTCTTCTCCCTACCCACTTGTCCCAGTCTCCAAGCGCCAGCGCTGACTTCCTGTGCTGCTTGGCCGCCTGGCCTGCCGTCGGTATTGCTGTCTTTCTCAACTGCCTGAGCGTTATCTGCGGCCTGAGTCTCCAGTAGCTGGGTCGGGCTGTCACCAGGGCTGTCAAAGCCGCCCAGGCCAACCACCCTCCCTCTCTGCATGACGCCACTGCCAAGGCCCCAGCCGAGAGGACCTCCCATGCGCAGCCCCATGGGCTGCGGCACATGCGGCTGCCATGGGAACACACCTGGTGGTGCTGCTGAGTTGTTGAGCAGTGGTTGCAGTGGGGGCAGGGCTCCCAGCTGCGGCAGTGCCATTGCTGCGGGCTGTGGTGTCGTTTGTGGCACGGGCTGGATGTGCACTGTGGTGTTGGGGCCAGATACC
Source organism: Chlamydomonas applanata (assembly GCA_001662365.1). Lineage (NCBI taxonomy): Eukaryota > Viridiplantae > Chlorophyta > Chlorophyceae > Chlamydomonadales > Chlamydomonadaceae > Chlamydomonas > Chlamydomonas applanata. The sequence goes on from BDCZ01000038.1 coordinate 157,579, forward strand.
GGCCATGCCAGCGCTGATGGTGGCTGCCACGAAAGCATGCGCTGAGCTGGCGCAGTCACCTGTAGTGGAGAGGCTGCTGGTTCTGGGCTGGGCGCACGTGCTGGTGGTGGCTGTTGTACATCCTGTGGACGCAGTGGCTGCCATGTGGCCATGTGGCCCCCTTGCGTCCCCCCTGCCAGTACTGGCTGGCCTAGCATCGACTGTGCGCATGCACCAGCGTCATGCATAGACTGCTCTTGCTGCACAGCAACAGGCCGTCCAGGGCTGCGAGGTACATCACATGCCACCGCTTCACGTGACGGTTGCAAGGGATCCTTGGCGCTGGCGCCAATGTGGCCCGTTGCAATGCCTGCACCAACGGTGGGGCCGCTGCTGCAGCCCTGCTCCAGCTGGCTCAATAGATCTGTGGCCTGAGGGAAGTACTGGAAAGAAGACGAGCCTCCTCGGCCAGCAGCGGTGGCCAGCTGCACCACCTGAGCACGCAGCCGCCGCACAGAGCATCAGGATTGAGCACCTGACGGTGTGGCCACTGGTTGTGGTTAGCAAACGTTGAAGAACAGCTGGAGGACACCGGGGCCCCTGGAAGAGGTCAGCGGCATCACGGCCGGCGGCAGCAGTGGCGGCATGCATGCCATCACTTGAATCAATACGAAAGGAAACCAACATTGCAGTGCCATGCAACCTGACGCACCTGCTGGTACGCTGGGCAAGCAGAGCTCAGGTCCTTGGCTGAGCCGATGATAATGAGGTGGTGCTTGGCACGCGTCAGCGCGACATTGAGCCGGTTGGGGTCTGCCACGAACGCACCAAACGCCTTTGTGGTGGCCAGGATGATGACCTGCACATTCAGGTGACGCACGACGGCTGTTTCTTTGTTGTGTAGGTTGGGGATTATAATTGAAAAGGATCTGGATGATGGGTTGATTGAATGGCTGCCAGATGTGGGTGGCTGTTTGGGGATTGAAAACTGTGGGGTGGGATGAGCACACCAAAGATTGACCAATAATAATAATAATAATCACACGGCGTGTCACAGATGTGTCTGCAAAGATTGACCAAGACCGCGGCTAAAGAAGGAAAGCCAGCAGCTGAGCCAGGATGGTGCAAGGGATGGGTGCACGCCCGGGTCGACCAGCAATGGACCCACGCAGCTGTGTGTGGAGGCATGTTATTGTTGCCCACGGCAGACTGTCACGGCAAGCACAGTAGCTGCACGATGGCAGATAGACATGTTCTTATATTGGCAGCGGCAGCAAACCTACGCCTCACCTGCTTTTCAGCTCCTTGAAACGAGTCCACCGTTGCCACCTGGACCGACTTGCCAGAGACGGTCCGCGGCTTATCCTTCTTGGCCCCCTTGCACTGGTTGCTCACCTCCTCAGCCTCGTCCTCCAGACCCTGTTCTGCATCCCCTTCCACCTCGTAATCCTCCTCGGCTTGTGTGATCGCCACAGGGGCAGTGCCAGCCACCTTGTCAATGATGCGCGCAACCTGAAGCACAGCCGAGACCAGTGCAAACCAGCACTGAAACCAGATGCAGGAAGGGAAGGGACTCAACTGGGATCAATGCATCCCACTTGGTGTGGTGTTCAGCTGCTCACTATGGGCAGTACGTCAGTGCATGGAAGCCAGCATGGCAGAATGTCTGCTGCCCACAGCCGCCCGCACTCTTCCGTCAGTCAGCACAAGGCTGGATGGGGCCAGGCACCTGCTGCTTGAAGAAAGCAATGACGCCGATGTCCTGAGGCTGCACGCCGCGTTGTAACAGCGCCACAACCACACGTGCCACGATCTGGGCCTCCACTTCGTTCACCGCACTGCTATACAGCTGCTGGTGAGGGCTGCTGTTGTTGCAAAACGTCAGGGCTGCCAGGGGCACACCGTCCAGGGCCGCACGGTCGTTCTCAGAGCATCCATTCATCAGTTGCCCATGGTAGTAGCACCGGTTTGGGACCAGGCTGAGTGCTGGGTGGCAGCGGTACTGTGTGCGCAGCAAGTGCACGTGCGAACCCATGTGCTGCAGCCGCACAAATAACGGCCGCAGCAGGCCGTGCATGCCATGGGGTCCCGTGCCTGCGTGTGCCCCCGCGTGACCTGTCTGGCTGTTGGCACTGGCCTGCGCGGCTGTGCTGCTGGCTGCCGGTGAAGAGGAGGATGAGATGTCACTGGGGCTGGCGAGCACAGGTGGCAGCTGCTGTGGGTCACCTGCTGCGATGAGAAAGGCAGCCCGTGCGCGCAGCAGCGGCACACAGCTCAAGGGCTCTGTCATCTGAGTTGCCTCATCCAGGATCACCACAGGGAACGGCGGCACCTCGTCCCAGAACCCTGGCTGCAGCAGAGCGCAACCTGGGTGCAGGAGCAGGGTGGCAGGAACTGGGTGCATGGCCATCCAGCTAGAATCAAGCAGGCGCATTGAGTGGGCATGCACGCTACGCCCATTCAAAATGCACACACAGTACAGGCAGGCCTGAAGTTGGGGCACGCAACCACAACCACTTGCGGTGCTCCGGACCCATCCTCCTTGGTTTCCATAATCGCCACCCCAAATGTGACTCGTTGCTGTACTAACATGTGTATACTTACATGTCGCCCCCACGACTGGTGCCTCCTTGAGCTTCTTCTTGCGCTCTTGCTGTGCGCCGGCCTTGAGTGCGTCCAGTTCGGCCTGGATGCATGCAGCCTCCTCACCTGCTGCCTCATTCAGCAGCTCCTTCAGCTGTGTAACCGCATCCTTCTTATCATCTGCAGTTGGGATGATCATGCCGACGGCTTGTTGAGCAAGAGGAAAAGGAGGATATGGGGTGCTGATGCCTGCATGCACATCATCGTGGCATCAGCATGCTGTGCGTGATCGCAGCTGTGCAGTTACTGTGAGTACAACGCATGACAATGGCCCACAGCAGATCACCTGATGCATGGAGGGAGTAGGGTAGTATGGGGTTCGCGATGCGCCGGTCTGCAAGGTGCAGGGAAACGATACATAACGAATAACGAAAAGGTATATCGGCCATGCCCACTGAGTCACGCTGGCCAAGCACGCTTTCAGCATGAAGGCCACAAACACATCCACGAGACCAGGATCGGCAAGCCCAAACACTGAACACTTGTTCAGGAGGTCAAGGTCACTGGCAGACGCACAAGATCCCACGCGCAAGAAGTCCTCAGAGCCGCGCTCCTGCTTGCAAATCACATGGGGTACGGCAGGCAGCGAGCGTCAGTGATCATGTTTTGCTGGTGAGCATGCATGGGGCGGTTGGCGCAACTTATGAGAACAAGCAGGTACTTCAGCCCAAGCAAGCTTCAGTACTGCAGGCACACCTTGAGCGCAGCCAGCACGCGATCCACAGCGCAGTTTGTGTGCGCTGCAACCAGCACACGCAGGCTGTTGCCCAGGGGAGCTGGCAGCAGGCGTGCACGTGCCCGTGCAAGGAAGATGATCAAGGCACTGAGCAAGCTGCTCTTGCCACTGCCAAAGGGCCCATGGATGAGGCACACAGGGCCGCCTTGAATTGAGTTGCTGTGCTGTACTGTTTTGAACCAAGAGGCCACATGATCCAGGACTGCAATCTGGTCTGGGTTGAGTGGACACTGAGCCTTGATATCTTCTGCCAGCTGGTCCACTTGTGCGTCTCTGCTGCCAGGCCGATCATCCACTGGCTCCTGCCCTGCCCGCGCCTTCTTGCCACCTGCTTTATGCTGTCCAGAGGTACTGGCCAGCAGCTTTAGCTGGGCCTCCATGGGGGCCACTTGCTGCGATGCTGCAGACCCATCTGCAAGAGCCGCTGCTGGTTGTGGTGAGATCAGGTGCGGTATGATTGGAGGGCTTTGAGAGGTGTTCCAGCCCTTTAGCATCTCAAGCACTTGTAGGTCTGTGACCACATCAGGTCCTTTGAGCGCGTAGACATTGTGTGGCTTTCCCCTGCAGCCATCACAGGTCAAGCATCAGACGACATCAAAGGGTGATGTCGGTGTCCGGTACCACTAGGCCCAGAAAAGATGACACCCAAGGCTCTGGTCAGGCGGCAGGGATCTACGTTCAAGCATGGCAACCACCCAATCAGCAAGCATGCTGCGATATCTAGACGCACTTGGATAGCTTGGAGATCTGGCCGGAAACAACCGCAACCTCCATTTTGCCCTCTTGGTTTGGCGCATGCCACAGTGCTCTGACAGCCAGCAGGTACATGTTGCTGTGATCCACGCCTCGAGCCAGCCCAGCTCCGCCTGTGAGGAAGGGGTCGTTGCCGAGAAACCAGAGGTCCCCACGCCTGCAGTCATCAAGGAGTGCACCATACATGAGATCTGCAGGGTGCCTGTCGTGTGCCCACTGTTGATGTGCTGCCCAGCCTGCCCAGTGGTGCTTCGAACCCTTTTGTGGTGTGTGCATTGGTATGTACAGCATCCATGCATCTTTTTGGCCAGCTCCAACTCTTCAGCTTTGCAAGTGCGGCAAAAGTGCACACCTGAATGACACCTTGGCTGACTTGTGGCCCCGCACTGTGGGTATGCGCAGCCAATACTTGTCCGCCTGCTGCGAGGCTGCAGGTGCATTGTCATCTGAGCCTGTGCGCTTGCCGCCCTGGCTGCTGCGCGGCACGAAAGGCCGCTGAATCTCGAACTGTGCCTGCGCGAAGCATGGCACATGTAAGCTGCGGCACTGCTGCTCCAGGGCGGCTGCGAGTTGAGGTCCTTGCTGCTGCCCCATGACCCGCTGGACTGCCTGCCTGAAGCCCCCTGATGTGGCTGCCTCCAGGACCTGAAGATTGATCTCCTCGGTCTGAGCAGCCATCTGCGATCATGGCCACATGCCGCGACGGGTCAAGATGCTGCTGAAGAATGTGGCAATTGGCATGTTGGAATGCTATGCCTGGGAGCAGTTGCAACAAAAACCGGGAGCAGTTGCACAGCACCCTGCACACAAGCAGATGAACTTTGCACGCACAAGCGTCCATCCGCATGTCTGCACCTGCTCACCAGGATCTTGACGTACAAGTCGACGCTGGAAGCGGAAGTTGCGATGTGCTGTATGCGTGCAGGCTGGATTGGCGGCCCTGTGCAGTTGGGCACATGGATACAGGAAGACAACGGGGAGGATGACGTCGATGCTGCAGTTTGCCGCAGAGCTCCTGCTCGTGCTGCCCCTCCAGGCATCGATGGCTGCAGGGAGGGCATCCACAGTGGTCCTGCAGGCATCACACTGCTGTTCTGGGCCTGACATCCTGTAGCAGCCCCAGCAGGCTTGTTTACTGATGATGGGTGTGCTGCTGACGCCCCCCACGTGGCCAATGCCCAACTGCTGGGCTGTTCTGCAGCAGCTGCTGCAGCGGCTGGGCCCCACAGAGGTGCTGTTGTTGTCAGTCTGGGCAGCCTGCCAGCCAGAGGTGCAGCTTCCCTCATGCCCCAAACATCTGCAGATGGTGCAGCGGCTGCAGGGGCCATGCCCCAAGGGGTCGCCTGTGTGCGGGGTGGATCAGGACAAGATGCCTGCGTCACAGGCTCTGCAGCAGGCTGCCCCCATGCCACAATCATGTCCTCGCTGCCCTGTCCATTGGTCAGGCCACGGTTCAGGTGAGTTGCTGCGCTTGCCTGCTGTGCTGGAGCTCTTGGGTCTACTGCCTGCTGCGTGCTGGGCTGTTGCCATGAGGCTGTGCTGGGCGTGATGGGCGGCTTCTCCCTGGAGCCTTGCAGGGTGCAAGGTCGAAGGATATTGAGGTACTGCATGGGATCTGGCTCGTTCTCACCTGCTGGAGGCACGTTCTGGGTGTTATCAAAATTGGCAAGGGGCTGTAGTGAGCTGCCATGGCTGGGTGCTGCACCCTGGGCTGCTTCGCCCCTGCTGCTGCTCTTCCAAGGGGCCTTGAAGGTACTCCCTCCACGTGACCTGCCCTGCGTGATCTGTGGCTGCAGTGGCTGTGCTCTTGTTAGCAGTCCTGCTGGAGCGGACATCTGAACTGCTGCAGCCTGTGCAGGTGCGTTGCCAACCTCTCCTGGCTCCACCATCACCTGCACCACGCGGCATGCAGGTTGCCAAGCAAGTTGTCAAAACAAGGTGCATTATGCAAGCTCGTGCCATACCATGCAGCATGCTGGCCTGTGCGCTTAATGCAGTCTGGTGACATGCAGTATGCATGGCACCACAAGAGCACACACCAAGTAAGCTTCAAATGCAGTGTTCTTGAGGTCCAGGTCATCTTGGCCTCGCTGCAGATCCTGAAGCTGGTGCGCTGTGACGGTCCCCTGGGCGAGCACCTGCCCATCGTCGTCTCGGAGCTGGACTGTGCGCCTAGCAGGATTTGTAAGTATCAGCGTGCCGTCATTGTAAGTTTTAGACTTCTTGTTCATGTACCTCGCGTGGCACCAAAGACACTTCCAAGTCGGGCGCTCCATCCTGATGCTCTGCACCAGCCGTACGTTCACATTCTTTTTTTCTAGTTTTGTGGAACGAGTCTGCAGCTGCCCAACTGGCACTGGCTGTCGGTTGACCTGTCCAGTAGTCTGGCAACTGACTGGATGAGGTGACTCAGCTGGTTGTGGCACCATCACGTAGCAGATGCAGAGTACTGACATCTGGAACTGCAAGGCCTGCCCTGAGAATCGGCCCTTGCCAGCTGCCTCATCAGGGGTGTGCTTACAAACATGCATGCTGATCACGTCCCGTGAATCCATCACCTGGCGCTTGCAGTCTGGCGTGCACTGCTGGCGCATCATGCAAACGCGTACACCAATCCAGTTTTTGACCACCATCATACATCACAGACACGTGCTTGTGCCGTCCACTCATCCAACGGCAAGGTCCTCCACGGCTTGGTTATACCGTTACTTATATCCATATTGTCACCGGGTTACGTCACAAACGGCCAACCAGCACCTGTTCACAATCCTGTCTCCCTACCCATCACATCATCACGTAGAACGAAAAAAGACTGTCAGCCTCCCGATTGTCAGTTGATAAATGCAAGGTAGCGGCATGATCCATGCTGCTTAACGTAGGCATGCCGCGGTGATAACCTTATAGGTTTGGTAGTGTGCAGGAAGCAAGTATGACACCGCACAACACAACCGATACAAGGAGCATGATCAGCTCCTACTCACTGGAGGCCAGAGGGTGTGTATGTGTGCATAGGTACATTGCACGGCAGTGCGGTACATCGCCGTGTGGGCTCAGTCATGGTGATGTAAGTTATCGTGCCACAAAGAAAGGCATCAGTGCATCGGCCAAGCCTGCATATCGGCCTGCTCCAGCTGCTGTGTTGTTGTGCTTTCAACCACTCATCATCAAAGTAGCCTGCTGTGCTGCCAGCACCTTCTCAATCCCAGGCGGCGTGTGGCCTGCATGCTGCACCTCACAGCAGTACGACCCCGCTGATCTCCACGAATGCAAATGCAGGGCGCGCACCACAGCAGCTCCTGCCATCAGCATCATGGCAGGCTGGGCTCCGTGCATTGCCGTCGCAGGCTCGCAGCAGACCACCGGACCAATCTGAAGGGCGCCTGTGGGCAGCCCTGCCAGCTTTTCAAAGCCCACACACCAGAGACGAGACGATAGGCAGATACACGCCCGCCGGTGTCACTTGATTGTTGATCACGAGCATGGCATTCACTATCACCAGCGCTGTGGCTGCAAGTATGGACCAGGCCTCAGCGTACCACAAGGGCCAGGAGGAGCCATTGGCCACGAGACGAGCATCATGAAGGCGTGCCTGTGTGCGCGACGCCATTCGTGATGATGTTAGAATCCTCCACACACATTGCTCTCCTCACTGGTGGTTTGTGGTGGGAGTGCGAGCTTGCAACCGGACCTCCTCACATGCACAGCCAACTTCTGTATCACCAAACCGCATCTAGGCTGCTGATCATGCAGGGCCAGCATAAGTACGTATTGTCCGTATTCCTGGTGCAGCGCTTTTTTCACCTGTATGTGCTCAGATATATGCTGTATTGAGCTCACCTCCATTTGTTTCGTCATGTTGCCCAGAGGACGTTTGCACTGCGGAAGCTTGCAGGTGCAAGGCAGGGTCCGTGTGGCCCAGCTGAGATTTATGCATAAGCTCTAGTTTCTCGAGCGTGCTTCTTAGCATTGAACGAGTCTGAGGATTTCTGAGCTCAAATGTCGTGTGACATCACAAGCCATTTGGTGGCGCCGGTGGCGCTGGTAGGAAGAGCGCAGGTAGCACATGCATCTGCCATGCAAAGAGCTGCACTCTGCATGCTGATGTGCAAGGGTGCGTGGCACGTCGGCTTGATGCAAGCCATCCGTCATGCACGTGGTACGACGCGTTCCTGGCAGTACAAGCCTGCAGCACCATGGGTTGCTGAAACCCTGCAGTGTGCACATGAGCTTCCCAAGATGTGCAGTAAAGCATGCGAGCCTGGCTCCATGCCATTCGGGCACACAAGCACATTGCATGCGTTTGCACGAGGGTGCATGTCAGCTGCATGTACTGCACCCACAAGTGCGTGGGCCTGCCGCAACCTTCCTGACGCGCTTGCACGGTGCATACTGCAAAACACTGAGAATTTGAACTTATTGCCGCAGGGGCATGGTGTAGTTGTGCGGGGTGATGCAGTGCACACTGTGTGGACCGGCACACATGGCCAGTACACGCCAGGTGCACAGCATTTGAGCTGCACGCTCTGTCTACGCCCGTGCACCTGCACCTTGCTGCTGGATAGACTAACAGAATGCGAGCCATGTGTCCACGCCATGCCTGAGGACGCATGCAGACCCACATGGTGTGGAGTATGGAGCGGCATAGCGAACAATTAATTGGCATGTACATGTAGCTGGAATGCACGGGGCTTTTTGTTGTGACTGCCGGCTCAACAACCAACCACCCTGGTTGTCGCTCTTTGAAGAATGCCTTGCACTTGCGAGCCAGATGAGCGTAATGGATAAGAGTTCCTACACGAAAAAGTTTATGCACAACATGCCATGGCTTTGACCAACCTCCTCTGTTACACGATGGTTGAAACCTAAGGCAGCACACCGCAGCCATGGTACAAGCGTATCAGCAGCCTATTCATCAGCTGGGTATTCAGCAGGAGGCGGAGGTTAAGGATGCGTTTTACTTGAAGCGCCTCTCAGACTCGCTCCGACGGCAGCTGGCAGTGCCAGCGCAGCGCATTGAGCCTGCCGCCAGCGACTTAAACCCTCCACCTGTGATGATGCATGGAAACCCTGTTTACCAGGTGAGGTCTCCAGCTGTTTGCCTTGGACTCCTTGGCTCCATGCACTAGTAAGTGCTCACCATGCGGCATGTCCACCCACCTACCATCTGCAGCCGTATGACCAGCAAGGGCCTGACACGCGTACTGCGGCGGACGTGATGCGCATGGGCCAACCAGTGCAGCCCGTGCAACAGGCCATGCAACCGACCAACCAGCAACAGGCAGGGCAGCAGGCCACGGTGCCAAGCGCATTGAGGCACCTCCCACCTCTGTAAGTTGTGCCTAGGACGGTGCTTTTTGTACAATAACTGGCATGAGCAGCGGCGTAACAAACTATGTGCTCATCAGCACATCTGCTCCTGGCCCTCTGCACACCTGCACCTCAGGCGGGGCACTTTGAGAGGCAGGTACAAGGGCCATGCATCGGAAGAGTGGCTAGCCAAGGAGACGCAAAAGGAGGTGGACGACCTGGCACAGGCAGTGGACAATTTTGCTGGTGCGCGCACCTGTGTGGCATCCACCTGGTGGCACCCACCATGCGGCACATTCTGTAGCATGGCTGCAAGCCAGTGCACACGGAGAAGCGCACTCCACACATAAGACAAGTGCACTGGAGGCGAAAGCGTTCAGCGTTTCAGAATCGTCTGGATGGACAGAAAGGAAGTCAGCATTGCTGGCTGTGCGCTCACACTCATGCATGCAGTTGTGCGCGAGGGCAAGCTGTGTGAGGCGCGCAGCGCGGGCATGGTGGCTGAGGCCGAGCAGGTAAGGTTAGTGCAAGGGCTGTGCTAGGGGAAGCAGGTAAGGGCTGTGCTCTGACGGCCCGCCCATCATACGATGCGCTCACTTCCATTTGCATGCAATGCAGCTGCCTCCCTTGTGTGAAGCAACAGTTCGAGAAGCAAACACCGCTCACGGGTACCACGATCCCAACTCACCCACTGTACAGCTGCCTGTGAGGCTGGTGTGTTGACGAGCACATCATGGTGGGTGATCACTTGTGGTGCGACAAGTGTGCTGCTGTGTGGCACGTGCTGTGCTCGCAGCTGCGCAAGGCACAGGCCGAGATGCAGGCGCGCATTGCGGGGCTGGAACTGCTGATACCAAACAACAATGGAGAGTTCACCGCACTGCGGACGGAGCTGCAAGTGCGTATGGGGTGGCGGCGTGTGGCAGTGCTGCCTGTCTGAAGGGGAAGGGTTGTGCTTGTTGTTTAGCACCTGTTCAGCAGTGCTGCACTTCTTGCAACTGTGCTGCATGTGATGTGGTCCTGGGCAGGGGCCAGGGAAGGGCCCGCCTGAGGCTCAGGAGTGGATCAAGCGTGTGTGAAGCACAGCAGCCACAGTTGTATTGCCAGGAACATGGCAGTACACAGTACAGCCATTTCTGATGTACAGTGTCACATGTCCAACCCACCACCCCACTTGCTGCTCACCCCCCTCTCTGCAGGAGCTGGAAAAGGACTGTGACATGTGGTACGACCGCTACGTCGCAACACAAGGTGAGCACGCAGGTTTCTTGACACCTGCCGACCTATGTCCACTCCCTTGAAGCTAACCAACGCGGCAAGGGGCACAGCTGGGCACAGGCATGTGTTAAAGGGACTGATTTGGGCTCCGCTTGGGGACGCTATAGGGCCTAATGCCTGAGGTCAGACCCCAATCGACACTCCCTTGACTGGTTTGTTGGCTGGCATCCGACATGCTGGATGATTGTGGAGGCCACCATTTGCAGAGATGGGGAGACCGAGGGATAACAACAAGTTGTGTGTGGCTGCTGCGCCATCCACACGCATGCATCCACGCGCAGACAAGGCAACCAAGCTGGAGGCGGAGGTAGTGGCCCTGCGGGCTGGCCGGCCGCCCATGCTGCCACCACAGCTAGGTATGGCGGGGCCGCCGCCATTGCCATTTGCAGGCGCTGGGGGCCTGTCCCAGGGCGGTCCGCCTGCCGAGCACATGGCACTGACGGTGAACGCGGACGGGACCGTCACGGGGGCGCCCCCCGGGACCGGCGGGGCGCCGCCACCGATGCCAGTAGTCACACCGGAGGCGGTGCTGGCTGCGGCGGTGTTCCTTAAGGAGAAAGGGGAGCTGCCTCCGGGCATGGTCACAGGCCGCTACCCTGACAAGCGCTCGGTGCGTGCAAAGGGACCACCGCTGGCTACACAAAGTCCCTAGGTTTCATCTGTAGCAGGTGCTGCGGGGTCTTGCAGGTGCTGAGGGGGAGCACAGTCATGCTCTGGCGTGCAGAAATATCCGTGACGCGCCTTGGTAATACTATTTCGGGGGACAGGGGAGATTGTGGTGGGAGGAAGCAGGTGGTAGGTGCAAGCCACACTGTGGTTCCTCTCACACGCCACACACGGAGATGGCTTGGACGACATTTACCAGCTTCATGCAAGGACGCTGTGCGGGGCTGAGCCGACCATTGTCGCCCTGTGTTGTGCTCGTGCGCTGCTGCTGCTGCAGGTGTTTGTGCGTGCGCTGCTGGTGGCCATCCTGCTGTCAGCCATTGCTGCAGCGATCCTGCTCACACACTTCCTGACCAAGGAGTTCAACTGAAGAGCAGGAGGAGCGCGAAGTTGAGCTCTGTAGATCCTGTACCATACTGGTGGGCAGCACCATGTGACACCCCCATTCTTGGTGTGTGGATCAGCATACCGGCACTGACTCTCAATCACTCTTGCGCATTCTTTGTATCTTCAGCTCCCTCCCTGGGCTAAATACGCCAGCCAATTGTTTGGGTACTGCCAGGTGCTGCCATTCTTTACCTGTGTTGCGCATGATTGCCCTGGTGCATACCGATGCATTTGAGCTGCTGTTTGCTCCTTCCGTAGTGTGTGGCACCATCAACACTGTGCTGAAGAACAGGAGTGTGATGGCTGTGTCGCATTCCTGGATATAAATACTGACATCCACACGGCTGTATGCCGAGCGATGACCATGTTGTCATTGAAGCATAGGCAAAGGTCAAGCCTGCTTTGATGCTTTATCATAACATGTATTGTTTACAATGTAAGCATTCATGCCACACATCGTCCATTGGTGCGTTTGAGGTAGCATCAATTGCGGCAATGACATGACGGATTGGCGCCAAGAAAGACCTGGCGACTTTTTATCTGCTTAATAGCTGTTACGTGTTATGTGGCATCTCACTTACGAAGTCACTTAGCAGCATGCGTTTGTATACAAGAAGGCAGTACCCTCTGACGTCTGAGCAGCCTGAAGCATCTGCAATTGCACCACCCCAGGCAACCCCGAATTGATCACACAGACAGTTATGGGCCAGACTTGATCACGCAGCAGATCCTTTTGAGGGCCCGCTGCCTGCTCTTGGAGGGCCCCAATGCGCCCGACTCCAGCAGCAAATACATTAGGTTCAAAAGTCGCCTGATCCCAAACCTTTCAAGGCATGCACGCAAAGCATGCAAACCTATAATATAAAGCTCGGCGTGTGCATACCCGCAAATATCGCAAAGCATGCACGAGCAACCGAAGCACACAGTTCAAGGGGGTCAGACCAGACCCAATGATCTTGACCACTGCAATCTGCAGATCCACCGCAGATCCCAGATGCGAAATAGGCCGAACCAGCATTCGCTGTCGTGCACAGGTTTCATGTTGCATGGCTTTCAACCCGTGATGGGCCGCTTGCCTTTTGACCACCCTGCATGCCTGTCCCCTGCATGAAAGAGGCAGAAGCAGAGCGGTAAGTGTCCAATGTCAAGGGTTTAACGTCCCTCATACAGCAGGCAAACACCTGCCTTCAGTTGGGCAAATGCATTGTCAAGTACATCAGCATCAGCAAGATGCAGGAACATCACCCAATATCCATCGTGTTCATCACACGACCAGCAGCAGCACCATGCCGTGCGCATTGTGCGGCACCGAACCAAAAGCAGTTAACGGTTGAACCTTTCACAGCAAAAACGCACACAAGCCGCCGTCCAGCGGCAGCCTTGGCATGCCTTCCTAAAACGACTGTATAGCTGAAGCAGCCACAGCCGAGTTTCATAAGTGTGAGGCATATCCCCAGATTGCCCCACCCAAGCCCAGCCTGACTGCAGCCACACCCGGCCCCAGCTGGCATTGATTCAAAGGAAGACCCCGGAAGCCCCCAGGAGTAAGATTCCCCAAGCCCCGTCCACACAAACCAAGAGGATCAGCTGCACGTGGCTGTCTCACATGGAGAGAGAGAGATGCCGCACGTGCCCCTGCTGTCACAGTCACCAATCGCTAGAAGCAATGCATCAATAGTGTTCAGTGCGTCTACAGTGCGTCAATAATTTGCCCAGTGCGTGCAGCTTCGCTGCCGGGCACTTGGCTTTAGCCTTATTTAGGCCCCTTGCAATCCGCCCAGCAAGCGGCACGTGCCGCCCTCAAAAACCCAAACATTTCCAGCAAAGCCCACACAACAAACGCGCCAATGACAGAAACAAACCCCAGGTCCCCAAGGTAGCAGAAAGTCAAAATGCAGTCTAATAAATCCTTTGCGTGTCCTTGCAAATCAATCACACGCTGCTGCCGACCATGCTGCAGCTGCTCAGGCAGTAATGTGCCGTATCACCTCAAAAATATGCAACCAGTGAATGCCGTGATATCCCGTGCGTGTATGGCACCAGTGACCAGAACACGGCTCCGGTATGGGTGGCAGCATCCTTTCTGGCCATCCCACAACAGTGACAACACCCCTGCAGATGACAGGCTGTATCATCACCTGGCGCACACACATGCGTGCCGCTGCCCCTGCATCCCTTTGTGTGATCCACCAAGCATCTCAGAAGCACAGACGGGGGTGTTGCTGACGCCATGCCGGAAGTGCAGCCCGCCCCATCCATGCCCCTCACGCCACAGCCAGCAAACATGGAAATGAAGCGGCACTTGGCTGCTGCTTCAACCATCTGCTGAGCACCAGCGAGTGCCAATAGTTAACCAGCGCAGCGCTGTGCGGCCTGTGCCTGTCCCTATGCCTGAGCCCGAGCTTGCTCTGTGCGCTTTTCGTTGCGGACCTCCTGCTCAATCTTGGTCAGCATCTGCAGGCACCGCCACATAAAGTACCGTTGGAGGTTAACATGAATGATGATGGTGCCAGGGGCAGGGAGCGTGATGAGGAGGAGCATGAGGATGAACACACAAGTCGCGAGGAGTACGCAAGGGGCGTGCAGCATGCGTGGCAAGCTGCAGCTGTGCGTACTGAAGACTGTGTGCCAGGAGACCAGAGCAGAGCCGGCACCCACCTTGACGATTGCAGCGAATGAAGGGCGAGTCTCAGGATCGTGCCTGATGCATGCCTGCGCTAGGCGCTGCAGCTTGGGGTGCGTGTGCGGTGGCCACTCCATCTGCACCTGCCCAGATTGGACGCAGTAGATGATCTGGGCGTGATGCATGTCACTGAAAGGCCCCTCGCCCGAAACCATCTGGTACAGCAGCATGCCAAAGCTCCATACATCGCTCGCGGGCATCAGCTTCCCCTCCATGGCCTCGGGTGCCCTGCAAGCCAGACAGACAGATGTGCAGCCAGCCAAATAAGGCAACACAGTCAAACACGCAGGGCATGGTCAGGGCAGGCAGTGCATGCATAGTGTGCATACGGCAGGCATGCACACACTCAGATGTGTTACCATGGGCACGCCATGTATCTGCACAATCATGCAACAGCTGGCCGGGTGCCACGCTGCCGACAACTCAAAAGCTGAGTCCAACAGCTGACGTGCACAAGCATAGCCTATAAAGGTGGAAGCTCACATGTAGCATGGGGTGCCCTCAAACTGGGTCATGAGCACAGTGTTGTTCTGGCCGCTGCAGTCGCCGCCTGCGCCACGGGTAACCCGCGACATACCAAAGTCCGAGACCTTGGCGATGAAGCCACGCCGGTCTGTGCGGCTGCTCTTCAGCAGGACATTGCCCGGCTTCAGGTCTGCAGTGATCGAGGTACAGAGGGAGAAGGCGGTGATGACCAGAATGAGGACCATCACCCTGTCACAACCCTCCTTACAAGGCACCAGCCCGTCGTAAGCCCCTGTTGCCTGAGGCGGCAAACGCCCACTGCACCATGGCTGCTGTCAAGCCGCTGCATGTCAAACAGTGTGCATGCAAGCCAGTAGCAGGGAGAGCACAGGCCGGCAGTCAAGCTGGCGTCCCCGTCCTTGGAATCGCACGGACTCGCCCAGGGTGTGCGTACTGTGTGACAGCTAGCTGACTCACCTCCGTGCACCAGGTTGTCGCAGTGCATGTGGTGCATGCCCAGTGCGATCTCCCGCGCTGTCCTCAGGAGCCCCCGCAAAGCAATGCGTGGGCCGCCAGGGCTCGACTGCAGCCGGCTGCGCGCACTCCCACCACGACCACGCCCCTTGACAGGCGTGGAGCACTCAGACAGGGCATCACCCAAGCTGCCACTTCTTCCAGCATGGACAGGGGCAGCCCCATGGCCTTGTTCCGCACAGGGGCTGCCTGGCGCAGCATTGAGGGGGACTGGGGTGCAGTCAAAAAAGCCCTTGGAGATTGCAGCGTCCAGGTTGCCACGGTCACACAGCTCCATCAGAATGACTGTGAGGTAGTTGCCTGGTTTGGCCTGGAGTGCATTCAGCAGCCGGATCCAGCTCTCGTGGTCAAACTCGGTGCTTGGCCGCGTGTTGGACAGGTTGCAGTCTGGGTCTGGGTCCCCAAAACCATCCTGGGAGTTGTATATGGACTGCGACAGCTGCCGCCCACCGTTCAGGATGCTCTGCGGGGCCAGGGCGCAACAGCAAGCAGGAGCTTGGAAAACAAGCCTGGCAGTCAAGTGGCACATGCCCAGCCACAGGCAAGGCCGCAGTCTTTCACTCTTATCGCCATGCTCTTGGCACCTGCTGCAGGGGCTGGAGGTTGACCAACAAATGCTAGGCGCACACAGATCACCATGCAGTCGAGAACTTACGTGCTGGCTAGGATCTTGCACGACGCCAGTGGGGGCATGTACGGGGCTGACTGCCGGTGCGCTTGGGCCGTCACCCATCACGTCAGCTGCCATCATGCAGTCCATTGCCGTCGTCCAGAACGCGTCACGTGCGAAGGAGGTAGCTGAGCCGTCGTCATCCAGCTGCTGCTGGGATGTGGAGGGCAGCTGCAAGGCATGAGGCAGCACCAGCGTAAGAACAGTTCACGTCTTAGATGCCGATGTCCAGTGTGAAGCGTCCTGCACATACCCGTGTACCATGCTGGGCGTATGATGTAGCCAACGCACACAACATCACCATCAACATCACCATGTGAAATGCTGTACACGCCATCCGCCTGGTGCGGCAAGCCAAAGGAGCTGTCCTCGTTAAAGCAGTACATATGCAGTACACCACAATACAGCACCCAGCAGTACAAAACATACCACAAAGTCCTCGTGCGCGAGGTTGACAACGCCCACAAAAAAGGTCTGCACGAGGTGCGGGTGCGCGATAGCGCGGGACAGGATCGCCTCGTGAGCTGAGCGTGTGAGGTTACCCATCAGCGGACAAACCGCAAACTTGGCAGCAGCAGGAACACCTGTGTGGCAGCACACAAGCACGCAGCCCCAAAGGTGTCAAGCATGTTTCTTGCGACTGGCAGGCTCCGGCATGCGGACACATCTGTGACACGCCGTGTTATTTTCATTATTATGCTTCTTGCGATGAAGGGCTATGCAGGTGACCTGGTGCTGCAGATCACGAAATCCAAGCCCAGCAAAACTCAGTGTGGCCGGCGGTCATGCTGCTGCACAGTCAGGGATCATACGTTCTGACTGTATCCGGACACAGTACATGGGCATCAGGCGCTGCATGTGCGTGTGCAGCCTACAGACATGCACGGCGTGTGCCCATGCGATGGATGTGTGCAGATCTTAAACAATGATGCTGATCTCAAACAGTGATGCGCACCTCGCCAGGTGGCCTTGTACACGGAGCCCCCAGCACCAGCGCCCAGGAAGCTCAGGTTGCTGAGCTGGCCGCCCACATCACGCAGTGTCACACAGTGCAGCGGTACAGCCGGTACAGAGGCCAAAGTCATGGAGGGGAGCGCCAAGGAGGACGGGAGCGGCAGCTGGTGCGGGGAATGGGTTGTTTGGGACCCATCGGGGTGCTCCTGCAGATGCTGGAAGCTGTCGGAGCGCTGACGCAGTTTCGGCTGGCCACCACAGCTGCCCTGCGTGCCGTTGTTCTTGTTTCCGCTGCTGGTCGTGCCACTGCTTGCTGTAGGCAGCATCTGCAGCTGGCAGGTAGGCGCTGTGTTGTCCGTCGTGTCCTCTGTCACTCTGTCCCCATCAGAGCCCGTGGCAGGCAGGATTTCAGCAGAGCAAGCACAGCTGCACTCCGCTAGGGTTGGCAGCCCAGTGGCCAGGCGGTCATGGTTGCCCATGGGGATGTTGGAGTGTGACCGAAGGCCCATGCTCAGAGTGTGGACGAGACCCAGCGTGCGGCCACTGGTGCTACTGCTCCCTGTGCCTCCTGTGGAGCTGGAGGTGAGAATGTGAGCAGCTGGGCTGTCTGGCACAGCCCCGTAGCCGCTGTTGCTGCCCAGCGCTCGCAGCGCCGCATTGATGCTGGCGCTGCTGGACCCGCAGGCCACAGCATCAGCACTGATGGCCCACCCCATGCCCCCCCGCTGGTCACCAGTTGCCATGCTGCCGGAGCGTGAATGCAAGTCCACGAGGGTTGTGACTCCCAGGCCCCTGGCACAACTGTGACAGACTAAAGGCGAGGAGCTGGGGCAGGCCCCATCCAGGAATGGCCCACCTGCAGAGCCCGCGCGATGGAGATCAAGCGGGAGTGGAGCACATGGGACACCCTCAGGCACGTGGCGAGGATGTTTGAGCTGTTGCATGAGGAATCGTTCTGGCAGGCGGTCCATGATCCTGTTGGGGCCGCCGCTGGTGTTGGAGCCGCCAGCGGATGCCAGAGCAGGGAGCAGCTCTGGATACTGGTAGTCAGAGCACTGGTGGGCAGCCCACTGTGCGAGTTCCATCACCAGGCCTACACCTGCACACGCGCACGTACGAGGGCGAGGGTGCTTGCATTGGGTGGGCTTGCATGATGTGCGTATGCACGCGGCAAGGCTACAAGCACGCAGCTCTGCACGGCTGGATTGCTCAATGCAAGGAGCCGATGACCAGGGATGCAAACCTCCTGCATGCAGCACAGAGCAGCTAGCTAGCAGGCTGGCAGGTACATGCAGGTACATTCCCTGGACGACACGTGACATTGCGCACCTCGGCGACGCAGGTTGAAAAGCCGGCCAGACGCTGAAGGTGAGAACAGGGCCGTGAGGGAAGCGTCTGATGCCTGAGTTGCCTCAGCAGAATGCTGGTACCTGGCTGGTTCATGATAGTCTGAGCCCCACAGCCCTGCTCCTCTATGGCGGTTCTTGGGCGCGCCGGAGTCGCCAGCAGGGAGGAACATGAGGCCCTCGTCTTCATGGTTGAACCCTTCACCCTCCCGTGTGCGCGTGAAGCACGGCCTTGACCGACGCGAGGACTGGGCCTGTTTCATGACAGCGGTCAGCGTGCTGCTTTGATTGCAGTCCTCGGCTTGCGATGTGATTTGTTTTGGGCTGTCAGTGAAGGACGGCCCTATGGAGCACGAGCTAAGTACCAGCCCATCCGCATCCTGCTCGTGGTCCGCTTGCTCGCCGCTGAGACTGGCTTTGAGAGCGGTGCAATGGCCCCCCAAACTGACAGCATGTACATGGGCCACGGGAGTCTCCTGTAGCGCAGCTGTCTGAACCGCCTGGTTGCAGGGCGTATGCGTCGGCTTTGTTTGCGGCGCGTCGCTTCCAAGTTTTCTGCTCGTGTGTTGCTGCTGGGTGCTGCGGAAACATGCCAGCAGCTCCGGGAGCTTCATACCCATCATAGCTGCTGCAGTTTACGTATCAGATGCCCATTGGTCCTGTGGCCAGCGTGGCCTCGTGGCCTGGAAAGGCATTCACTGACTTGACTGTTTTCAACCCGTGAATCAAATTTAACAATGCCAGGAGTTGTTAATGGTTCTGCCCATGTCAGGTCACTTTGGCCCCATGTCACCCTGAACTCGATTATGAATTCCTGCACATCCTGCTGCACACATGCGCCCTCGTGCTCGTGCTGCGCCTCAGTAATTCGGATGTAGAGTCCGCACCCTATGGGTCGGAAGCGCGTGGATGCCCCAGCAGAAGTAAGGGACGCGGATTAAATATCTGAATGTGCGTGTTTTCTTGCTTTAACTATTCCTGCAGCATGTGTGCAGCTGTTGCTAAGCCAGACTTCACGCTGAACCCTGTTGTCTTTGAAGCAGCACACATACACGTTGCGTGCGCAGCATGCGCGTCCAGGCCTCCATCACAGCAGCACAGGCACAGTGTTTTGGATGATACCATGAAGCTGTGGACCGGCAGATCCGCGAGGAGAGGAAACTGGCAAACATGGTTGCCAAACTGCTGCCTGCCAATAATGCATACAGAGCAACGCTCCCAGCCTGCACAACTCGCCCAAGCAGTGCACCCCTGCAGCACAATCGGGTGTAAGAAATCTAAGAATGCAGAATTATCGTCCCTCTCCAACGCTTCCAAACCAGCACCAGCTGCATTCCCTGCTCTGACCAGGGGATTGCGCCAGGAGGTTCCGCTTATGCCTTGCGAGCCTTGCGGGCCCGTCCTGTGCCCGCTGCCGCTTTG
Organism: Chlamydomonas applanata; assembly: GCA_001662365.1. Classification (NCBI taxonomy): domain Eukaryota; kingdom Viridiplantae; phylum Chlorophyta; class Chlorophyceae; order Chlamydomonadales; family Chlamydomonadaceae; genus Chlamydomonas; species Chlamydomonas applanata. The sequence goes on from BDCZ01000038.1 coordinate 177,402, forward strand.
GCCTTTCCCTTCCCACTCGCCTCATCATCATAGCTATTCCAACCCTTCTCCTCGACCTTGAACGGCACATCACTGCCCTCGCTCGCCTCGCGGGATGCAGCACGCTTGCCCCGCCCCTTGCCTCCACCTGTGCCTGGTCCGCCCTTCCTCAAGGCCTCTGGCAACCGGTGCTGCTGCTGTGCAAGCTCCGAGACGAACAGGGCATTGTGAGCCCAACCTGCATAAGGGCCGAACCGGTCCACGAACGCCTGCTGCACCATTGGGTGGAGCTTCGGGTTGGGTGCCTTGCCGCGCAAAGCGGGGAGGTAGTGCGAGCATGCAATCTACACGCATGGCCCAAGGTGTAGCAAGGAGATGTAAACGTTAGTCAGCAATTCACAGCAAGAGTGCCTGGCACCAGGGCAGCTGCAGGCTGTCATACCAAGTCAGCATTTACTGTGGGCATGTGTGCGTTGCACCCAGCAGCAGGAGGAAGCAAACAGATCGGGCACAAGGCACTGCTCCTCCTTCCCTTGTTCCATGTCTGTCCAGGGCCCACCTGCCACACGTGCGTGTCCACTGGGACTGCAGCGTGCTTGTCCAAGCAAAAGAGTGCTACGCATGCCGCGACCTTTGGGCCCACACCTGCACCACACATTGCAGCGGGGCAGCACACGCGGTCAGTTCTGCTTGTGTTGCTGGTCATGGCAGATGCCACGCACCACCTTTATCTCACTGCTGTGCAGTATGAACTTCCTGCACTTTGTCATTGATTTCCCTGCACCAAACCCTTCCGCCTTCGTGTCCTGTTGTTAGTGAGCAGGCACTGTTTATAGACCGCCAAGACGCACAGGACCCACCTGGCAGCGTCTTTAGCTCCTCAATTGCCTCGTCATAGGAAGTGCTACGCAACCGCAGCAGCCACTTGCGCCCCCCTTCCGGCTTGGACTGCAGCTCTGAGACTGCCCCCACGATGAACTTAGCACGGTACCTGCAGCAGCAACAGGCACATATGCTGTGTTGCCATGTAAATGTACCAAGCATCAGCACAGGGCTGAAACATAGGCATGGCTTGGTGCAAATGGAACACATCACAGGGTGCCTGACGTGTCGTATCACTCAAATGCCAATGTCCTGAGGAGCAGAGGAGCCCAGAATGCACACCACCTGCATGGTCAAGCTCCCCACCGGCGGCTCCCACTCCCACGCCTCATGGCATATGTTGATATGTAGAACAGCAGCTGTTTGCTGAGATTCAAGGCACCCACCCAAAGCCTGCAGCTCGAAGTTCTTCTTCCGTGGCCCCCGCCAGCTGCTCCAAGGTGGGGAATGTGTAGTATGACAGCGTGTCATCTGTGGTGGCTTGAGCTGGCGCCTGTAACACTACCTCTGCAGCGGCAGCCCCTGCAAGCTGGCTCCCTTCAGCTTGGGGCTGCTGCACGACCCCTGCCTCGGTACCTGTGCCCACCTCCTGTTTGCACGCCACGCTGAGGCGCCTGCTCCCATCTAAGGTTGTTGGCCTCCCAGGTGCAGCAGGTGTGGAGGGTGCAGTTGCGTCTGGGTATGTGGCTGGCTCTGGCTTTGCCATGTTGTGCCCAGCTGTGGGGCTGACTGGGGACTCGGGGACGAGACGCGTGCCGTGAGCGGCACACAAGCGCTCAACCATGCCATGAATGCGTGAGATGTGATTGTTGCTGGAGCAGATGAAGCTGCGTGAAGGTAGGCGGGTGTACATATGCACTGTGTGAAGGCGTGCAACCGCACACGCCGTGCATGTGGCAGCAGTTCAGAGGGTGCATCTGTGTTGCATGAACCCTACCTACAGCCTGACCTACAGCACTCTTCATGGCCAGCATCGGAGTCATCGCCATCATGGTCACATTTGTTTACTTTTGTCATGGCAGTGTAACAAACACCACAGCCACCCACCTGAACAGGCATTCCACAGGGTCCTGCCTGAGCATGCGAGCCCCCTGAAAGTAAGGGTAGATTGCGTCAAAGCGGCTGCACTGTGTGCGCCACTCTGCTGAGAGCTGGGCCAGTGCCACGCCCACTGCAGCGCCTGAGTCGTCCTCCCTGCGGACGCGCGAGCAGCAGGACCCCCTTGATGTGCATGTGCCGAAGCATGATAGCTGAGCCCCGTGTGCTGCCCTGCTGCAGGTCATGAGGATTGCTGCTGTCAATGCGTGCGTGCACAGACAGCACACAGCCGCCAGGGCTGTATGGGTGCTCGGGCCCTGGTGCAAGCAGTTGGGGGACATCGTCCTGACGTGCCGCAAGTGAGCAAGCCAAAGGGCCAAGCTGCAGTGCATTGTTGGCTACAGCAGAGCAGTGCTGTTCCTCACCCAGGAAGGTTGAAGTACTCCCGGATGGCTACAGCGTCGAATGCTGGATCTGTGCCAGGCACACGCGCAAGTACGCGGTACCACACATCTCGCTCATCCTGCCTTAGCCGCACCAGTCGGTTGCCCAGGACGCCAGTGTACTCTGAAGGTCCAGTCTGGCGCCAGCGGAAGGACTGGCCGGTTGGCAGGGTGATGTCCAGCGTCAGCTCAGCGCTGGACTGCGGGTGTGTGCGGTCATCACCACCCATAGGCTTGACACACCAACACATGCATTTGCCAGGTTTGCTTCGCAGACCATGCACAGCAGCCCACCATCGGCATGTCTTGTATGCTGTGCATGCCGATGGTGTACACGTGGCACACAATTTGCATGGCAGACAAAAAGTATGCACGTAGCCTGACGTAGCAAAGAATGTAGTTGCCCGGTTGCCAACAATTGATGCGGATGCATGCCTTCCTGCTCCTTACTCACTGTTTGCAGCGGGGTCCACCCTTGAGCCATTGCAGCAGCCAGCGCCACTGTGCTGCTTGCATGCATACTGCTCACGTGCCGGTTCAAAAACCTGTCAGTCTTGTGTGGTCTTAATGCATGTACATGCGCTGCACCTATCAGCCTGGTCGCGGCCAAGCCAGCAGGGCAGCAGCGCACTGCACTGATTGTTGATCTGTGCAAAAGAGCCAGGGTCGTGGTTGTTCAAGGTCCTGCCTTTCCAAAACCTGATTCCAATCACCAAATGCAGCGTGGACTGCAGCGCAGACCTCTCCAACCAGTTCCCTGTCAGGTCACTGATGATGGGCTCTTAAAAACTGCGGGGAGCGCCAGCGTCTGGAATTTGAGGGCTGGGGGGGCCTGCGCGTTCTAGCTAACAGGGCTTTGCATCCCCAGTCGGGTGTTTGTGCTGGCTTTGAGAGCCTTCATCGGGGCAAAGCATTAGTATCAACTTATACATACATACTGTATCAAGGCAAAGGAATCAAGCAAGATGTCAGCCCCCAGCACAAATGGTGCCACGGGGACGGAGAAGGTGCCCAGTGCTCATGAGCGCCTGGTTTTTGGCTCCAACGTGCTTATCGGCTACAAGGTGGAGGTGCAGGTGAGGGTCTTTGGCCAGATCACTACTGCAAGATGACTGCCACCTTCTGCAGGGCACTGACGCAGCCAGGCCAATGCTGCCCACAGATGAAGAACGGTGCTGTGCATGAGGGCATCTTCCACACAGCGCGTTTTGACGAGAAAGGCATGAGCGTGGTGCTCAAATTCTCGCGGGTGGTGAAGGACCCCAATGCGAAGCTTGACGCACTGGCGGAGAAGCCAAAGAAGATGGACGTGTTGGGGGCCACAGAGGTGGTGCAGGTTGTCGCCAAGGACATCCGTATGACTCCTGAAGATCTGGCAGCCACAGAAGATTTCGAGACGGACGCCAGCATCGGCCGGGGCAAGGGAGGGTGGGTGCTGCAAGCTCAGCATGCAAGGCACGCGCCCATGCTCGCATGGCGCCCGTCTCACTACCATGTCACCTGCTTGGTTGTGGCGGTACAGCAGCTGCAGCTACAGCAGCCATGCCCAGGGAGCTGCCCATGAGCTGGAAGCAGTTGCCTTAGGTTGGTGCCGCACACCGTTGCATGGCATGCCAAGGGCCCATCTAATCAGCTGTTTCTGACTTGTTGCTACAGGGTGTTTGGCCGCGACCTCCAGAAGTGGGTTCCCGACGACGGCGGAGAGGCTCACGAGTTTCATCTTGAAGAGGACAGCACGGGCTGGGACCAGTTCGCCATCAACAAGGAAAAGTTCGGCGTCGAGACGACATTTAACGAGGAGTTCTACACCACTCGCCTGGACAAGAACAATGCGGCGATCTCGGAGGAGGAGGCCGCGCGTATTGCACGCGAGATTGAGTACGACGCGTCTAAGGGCTTCAAGAGTGGGGCAGTCAACTACCACTTGCTTGAGGAGCGCGGTCAGGAGGTGGACGATGGCGGGGTGAGTGCAGACGTGGAGAATGCCTTACATAATCAGCTGCCGACATGCAACTGGTCTTTATTGATTTTGAAATGGAGAGTTGGGCGGGGATGGGGAGCGTTTACACACACTGTCTGAATTCCTTCCCGTTTCTGTCCCCCTCCCCCTCCTGCAGCTTGATGAAGAGGACAAGTATTCGTCTGTCATCCGCCACCCTGTGGGCCCAGGGGGGCAGCCAGGCATGCCCGGTATGGGTATGCCAGGCCGGTCACGCGTTGTTCAGCATGCGCCTGGTGGCCCTCCACCTGCACGCGCATGGGGTGGTGTGGGTGCGGGCGTGGCTGCCGTTGTTGCCGGCCGCCACCAGCCTCCCCCACCTCCTCCCCAAGGCCCTCATCCAGGCATGATGATGCCACAGCCACCGCCGCCTCCCCGCCCTGCCATGCCCGGTGGTATGCCCAGCCCAGCAGACATGGACCCCCTGCGTCGGGAAACAAACAAGGTGAGATTGGGGCAAGTGTGCTGGCTCCATGAGCTTTTCGACATGTATGAAGCACACCACACATGCAGGATCCAGCACTGATCCATAGTGCCTGGCTTGGCACGCCCCAGCACGCCCACCATGCACCATGTTGAAACCAAATTGCGCACACGGTCTGGCAAAGTGCGGATTGTCACCACCTGGTTCCCGCACCTTGTATGCGTTTCGTAGTGTGGTTGGTTCCCGCATCTCATGCGCCCTCACGTGCCGCTCATGCCGCCCATGCTGCTCGTGCTGGCGCATGTCATGCTGCGACTTGCAGGTGCGCTCGCAGCTGGTCAGCGGGGCGCTACCCATCAAAAAGATCGCAGGTGGGCAGGACATGCGCGGCGCGTCACCATTTGGCACGCCAAAGTCGCCCATCAACTCGCCACTGGTCAGCGACGGCGCAACGCTCATGGCGCTCAACATCGAGGCTGTGCCTGGTGCGTGCCTGGGCGCATAGGGACGGGACCATGGGCGGGAACTGAGGGAGTTTTAGGTGGTGGTTGTGTGTGGTTTGGGTTTTGTACTTGTGTTGTGTGTGTGGGGTGGGAGGGTGTGTTTATGTGTGCACAGCACCAGCCAGCGGTGTGGCATTGGTCAGCACAAGGCACCCCGGTAGAGCGCCGGCCTGCAATGTTGGGTAGGCGCATGGCTGGTTATGCATGTATTGTTCAGCCTTCTGGCTGCTGCTCCTGCTCTGCTTGCAGCTAACAAGCAGGGCCTGTTTGACCAGGACACCCTCAAAGAGTTTGCCAACTTCAAGAACAGGAAGAACCAGGAGAAAGAGTGAGTGGAGGCGACATGTGGGGCAATCAAAGAATCATGTTGGCGGGATACTGATGCCGTGAAACACGCCAGCTGCTTTGAAACTTGCATGATTTGTGGCAGTTGCGCCACGTGCCATGCAGTTGCTAACAGCGGGGTTGCACATGTGGCTGTACTGCCATTGCAGGAAGGAGGAGAGTGAGAAGCGGCTGCAGGACCTCAAGGCAGCTGCTGCCAGCTCCAAAGCAGAGAGTGCTGCCAGTGCTGCTGCACCTGGCGCCGCCACCAGCATTGCATCAGCCAGTGGGGACAAGGCAGCCGAGGGTGGGGAGGCGCCCAAGAAGAGCAGCCTCAACCCCTTTGCCAAGGCTTTCACACTCAATGTCGGAGCCAAGGAGTTCGTCCCGGGCAAGCCTGCCACAGCACCATCTGCTCCAGCACCAGCGCCTGCTGCGCCTGTGGTTGTGCCGGCAGCCATTCCTGTGTTACCAGTCGTGGCCCTGCCCCCCGCTGGGATCCCTGCTCCGGCGTATGCCGGGAAGGGGCCTGGTGCCATGGGCATGCCGCCTGCCATGCCAGCGACGTCAGGCTTTGTGCCTGGCCCCCACGGGAACATGCCACCAGTGCGTCCGGGCATGCCCCAGCCAGGCATGCATGTGATGGCTGGGCCAGGCCACGAGCAGCCGGGCATGCACATGCACATGCAGCATATGCAGGTCGGCAAGCCTGGCGGTCCAGGCATGGGCATGGAGGGCCAGCACCAGCACCACCAGCCTGGTAAGGTGAGCATGGGCCTGCAGCAGCCAGGCGGCCCTCACCCACCCCAGCCATCTCAGCCGCCCCAGCAGCCTATGGACGGCAGCGCAGGGGGGCCACATGCCATGCCAGGGGCACCGCCAGGTGCGATCCCCATCCCCATGCAGCCCATCTCTGTTGGTGGGGCAGCTTACATGCCCATCCCCGGCGCCCCATACCCTACGATGGCAGTCGCGCCTGGTGGCATGGCCATGATGCCTGGACAGGTACGATGACTGCACGACAGATGGGTTCCTGGCCTTGTGGGCGTGACTGCTGGATGCCTGCTGGCTGGCTGGGGGCGTGGCTACGGGGGATGCAGTGCATCATTGAGGTTGAACCATGTGCATGGATCCCGTCGGCTGCGTGTGTTATCACTGATTAAGCATGCTGATCGTCTTATCTTGTGTGCCCTGCCTCGTGCTCTGTTCCTCTGCCTGCAGGTCATGTACGCCGCAGGCCCTGGGGGACCCATGCGCCCTGGCATGGCACCTGGCCAGGGGCCTGGTGCACCTCAGTCCATCATGATGCCAATGATGCAGCAGCCCATGCCACCGTACTACATGCCAGCTATGGCAGGTGTGGCCCCCCGACCTTACCCTGGGGGGCCCTTTGGCCAGTCGGGCTTCCCTGGTGGCATGATGCCTGGTCAGCAGCCGATGGGCATGCCACAGGGGCCGGGCGGGCCTGGTATGGATGGCCACCACCAGCACCCACATGGGGGCCCAATGGGTGGCCGCGGTCCTGGAGGGCCGAAGGGCATGGCCGGCCGCGGGCGTGGCATGCGCGATGCCCTGCACCACTACCCTGGACCTCAGCCACAAATGGTACTGCAAGTGGCACATGAGGGCTCACGGGGCCCTCACACTGGCCCTCCCCCTCCCCCACCACCGGCCGCAGCAGGTGATGTGTCCGTGCCCCCTGCACAGCAGATCGCAGCACCACCACCAGCTGCGCCAGCTGTCAGCGGGGGCGGTGTAGCGCCTGCACAGTGAGGATGGTATGCAGCTGCGTTACAAGGCAGGTGTGCGGCAGGAAGGATTGGTCGTCAGTGCCCGCCCGTCTGCGTTTTTTTGCGTGGATAATGATGAGCCGGGCAGCTTGTGATTTGTCGGAGACTGATCCGCACGCACTGTGGTGTAAAGCGGCGTGTTCAGTTGTCGCCTCAGTGCGTGCTGCAGAGAGTCCAGCAACGCCATGCGACACGTCGACAGCAACGGGGTCGTGTGACACCATGTAATGACCCTGTGTGACCCTCAAACACACAGCCGAGCTGGTTGGTCTTGGTGACTCCTAGTCAGCGCACAGGTGCTGTATGCTGCTGGAATAGCTGCTGGCATTGGATGGAGACGATGGCCCCAGTGCCCCAGTGCCCCACACGAGCAAAGCAATGCAGCTGAGTGAGTGGCTGGCTTGCATCTCCTTGTGGCCTCGACAGGGATCCAAAGGGGCCAAATGGGGCCACTCTGCCCGTTGCATGCAGGAATGTTGCAGATGCTGCCCTGCAGGCCTGCGAGCAGCACATGTTCTACACGCTCTGGCAAAAGGGATGTGGCAGGCTGGCAGCAACTTAAGGGCTCAGCTCCGCCAGTTCTTTAAGCTGCTGCTGCTACAGCTGCTGCCAGAGGTGATGCTGCTGGCGATGGCGGGGCTGCCAGTGCTGCCCCAGCAGCTGGAGAGTCTCGGCGAGAGCATTGATGCTGGGCCAGCTGTGGAGAACACCCTGGCCGTGTACATGCGCCTCTTCACCAAGGGGCTGCCAGCTGTCCTGAGCGCCGCAGCTGCAACACCATCTGTTGCAGGTGCCAACATCAAGGTGATCAACAACCTGCAGGCAGCAGCAGCAACAGACCAGCTGGACCCCATCATCATTGGTATGTACATTGGATGCACCAGCAAGGGGGCAGCTGTGCGCATGAGGGAGCCAAGGGCAATCAGGAGCTGTACTCGTCAATGCTGCTTACTTGGGTGCACCAGCTTGCAGATCCAGCTGCTGTCAGATGCGCAGTTGCGCGCAGCTGCAGATGCTGTTGGCTGGGATGTGGACAACAGGAGGCTGGTGCTGCACGGTGCTGAGGTGCTGTGCGAGGTGCTGGTGGGAGCGCTGTTCACCAGTGGCACTTGGAAGTGAACTGGAACACAGTACTGGAACACAACCTCTATTGTCTATTGCACATCTGCAAACACTGCGTGCGTGGTAATGCTCATCACAGCACGGCAAGAAGGGCAAGCTGGAGGAGAAGGGGGAGGAGGAGGGTCGCACGCGGCCCGCTCGCACCACACAAAGGCCATTGCGCTTAGACTTGTAGTTTTGGTGAGAGGAGAGCTGTACCGTGCAGCGACAGCTACGTTGAATGCTGTAGCAGTACAACAGTACAAAAGTGGCTAGGTTTTCCAGGACAGGTTCTGATAGTGTGGCCATCTTAAAAAGCCGGAGTAACAGAAAGTAAGTGAGCTCCAGCAATGCAGTGATCCAGATCGCATTAAAAGGAAGCCGACCAACATCTTGAAAACGTAGCGTATAATGGAGGGCGCGGGACACCGCGAGGCCGTGGAGGCTACTACGCCTGCTGATCTAGGCCCACGCTCAACGCTGCTAGTTACAAAGCATGCGGAGTATATAAAGTCCTTCTCAAAAATTTGGGAGGTACGTGGCAATAGTCTGGAAGCGTCATTCACAGCACACGACCTGGCTGCATGCAGCAGGTGACCATGCCATGAGACCATGCAACTTGCGTCGTGCTGTGCCCGAGGAATGCATGCATGCACACCACCACCTGGCACACGTTCCCAAAAGCAGCTATCTGGTGCGCATGCTTTGTGTCCTGGGTGGCTGCGTGTTCCGTGTTCAAGGCGCGGTCCAGGAATGTGCCAGGCCCTGTTTGATAACACGGTCCCCTCAGCTGGCATGTCCTTTCCTCGTTGCGTACTGCGCATGTATGCAGACGACTGACCAGATCGAGTTTGTGGCCACGGAGCACTTTTGGATGAGCGGCATGTACTGGGGCCTGACAGGCATGTACCTGCTAGGCAAGCTGGATGAGATGGACAGCCAGGCAGTCATCAACTGGGTCCTAACCTGCCAGCATGCTAATGGTGGCTTTGGAGGCAGCGCCCGCAACGACCCCCACATCTTGTACACGCTCAGTGCAGTCCAGATCCTGGCTCTGTATGACAAGCTGGACCTGGTGGATGGGGAGCTCATTGCACGCTGTGAGTGCCACTCTGTCAGATGGTGTGATGGAATGCAATAAGCCGCGCTGCACTTTACTCGCACGCCTGACATGAGCAGCACATCACCTCGGATTGGATGCTGAGGGGAGGAAGGAGGAAAGGGGAGACACCAGACACTGCGTCCAGATGCATGCAGCCCTTGCGTGCAAGTCAGCCGGACATACAGCACTCATCGAATGGACTCATGCCACGGACCCCATGCCTGCCCCACCCTTTGCAGACGTGGCATCCCTCCAGCGTGCAGACGGCGCGTTTTGTGGGGACGAGTGGGGGGAGGTGGACACTCGATTCACGTACTGCGCACTGCTGTGTACCTCCATTCTGGGGCTGACCCACATGATCGATGTACCCAAGGCTGTAGAGTTCATCATGCGCTGCAAGAACTTTGATGGGGGCTTCGGCTGCACACCAGGTGAGTAGAGTAGGCAGTGGCTGACACGCCTGTCAGTCAAGTGGGCTTAAAGGGCATGGTGGTGCTTGACGCTCCCATAACGGCACAGCTCAGCACAGCACAGCACAGCGTGCATCCGCTGGCATTCTGACGCTGCATTGCAGCCAGGACTCATGACATAACCAATGGGTTCCCTCCATGCTATGGGTGTTGCACAGGGAACGAGTCACACGCGGGTCAGGTGTTCACGTGTATTGGGGCACTGTCATTGGCTAACAGGCTGGACCTCGTGGACCGTGACCTTTTTTGTTGGTGGTGAGTACAGCAGCAGCCTTGGCAGCAGTATGGCTGCAGTCTTCATGCCCTTGGTGCAAACATCACGCTGTTGCAGTGCCGTGCATGTACAATCGAGCTGCAAATGAGGCAAAGCAAACAGCGTGGCAGTGATGGGCTGCCAGCAGCTGAGGCCTTCGGAGTCAGCAAATGTCAAGGGCCTGGTGCGTGTGGATGTTGCCCTCCATGTTGCTTGCATGTTGCATGCAGGCTGTGTGAGCGGCAGACTAAGAGTGGAGGTCTAAATGGGAGGCCAGAGAAGCTCCAAGATGTGTGCTACTCCTGGTGGTGCCTTTCGTGCCTGGCCATCCTTGGCCGGCTGCACTGGATCGACCAGGAGGCACTCACTCGCTTCATTCTGTACTGCCAGGTGAGCATCCTGTACTGCCAGGTTGCGCTGTAGTGCTCCAGCTCTTCCATAGCAGCTTGTATGCCAAGCAGCTTCCACCCATGAGCTGCAGGCTGTCGGCCCCTTCAAGTGCTTGCATGCCATGCATCATGCATACATGTCCTCTCATATCCTGTCATCAATTGTAGCAGGCTGGCTGTTGCGTGCTTACATGTCATGCATATATATGTCCACCCTCACGCCTTCTTACTCTTGATACGTAGTTATACCATCCTTGCTGCATGTTCAGGACGAGGAGGACGGGGGGATCAGTGACCGTCCAGAGGACATGGCTGATGTGTACCACACCTACTTTGGTATTGCTGGGCTGTCGCTGATGGGGTACCCGCAGCTTGCAGCCATCGACCCCACATGGGCTCTGCCTGTGGCTGTGGTGGAGCGCCTGAAGCAGCGGAACAGCAGGAAATCCAGTGATGTATGAGTGATAAGTGTCGATAAATGTATGATGTTCTGATATACGATACATGACCTGTACTGGAGCGACACCTCGTTCAGCAATCATGAGCGTGTCAACGCATGGGTTTGGCCTGATCCATGCGCTTCACTGCATGGGCTTGACCTGATCCATGTTATTGGGCTGCTACTTGCTAGCTGTGGGTTGGCTGTGGCCTGCGGTGCGTTCACTGATGCTCACAAGAGTTACTGAATGCTTGTTGTGACGTGTGACTGCATTGCCAAGCATTGCCACAGCAACAACCTGAACCTGCTGCCACATGGGTCTGACATGTGCCATGCACTGCTTGAGCTGGTGCCTGGGTTACAATGGCGGGCCCAGCAGCAGCACGATGCTCAAGGCTAGAGGGGGGTACCAAACCTAGTTGCAGCTTGGGACATGTTCATGCATGACTTAACCCGTAAACGCTGAGCCTTGAGCGGCTGGTGTAACATAGACATGTGGCATACCATGCATGAGGATTTCAAGCAGCCTGCTGAACAGCATGCGGCCTTGAAGTATTGCAGTGTCCAAACCCAGAAACCTCGCATCACCTCGTATGTCGGATTGGCACTACCATCTTTCTATATGCAAGCACAGGTGCCACTGACAAGCCAAAAAAACCACCAGATGCCCTTCTCTTAAAAAACAGGCTCTCTACAATCCTGTGAACAACCCACTCAAGACAATCTGCCACTCCCAGCAAGGTACAAACAACTGCACACAGTGTTCATTGGAATCAAAATGAACAAGACAGAACTACACAAGCTTGTTGGTACAGCGACCGCAAACAACTCTCACTCTGCCCATAGTGCTGCCTGCTGGATGGTGCTTGTCCATCCCGGCAGGATGAATTCCCTCAAGGGCATTGGCAGGATGCATGAAAAACCTTTACCAGCTCCACCCTCTTATGCCAGCCAACTGTTCCATCTCCTTACGCCAGCCAACGGTTCGATGAAGCTTTGAAAAGATGCATCCCGTGCATGGAACAACCCTGTTATCTACAAGGTCAGGAACCAAGTCTAGGCTGGTCCCACTTCCGCCTCTCAGACATATGCGCGCATGCGTGCCGCGATGGGTAATCCTGAGCGCTCCTGCCACACACTGCTTGTCATCTCACGCTTGCTCATGCTCAGATTCGCCATGCCATACTATCTTAAGCCGTTAAGGCAGACAGGAGGATCCAGACAGGAGGCGCAGGTCACCTTGCTTGCAGCAATGATCCTCTCTTCCACTCGTGCAGGGACAAACACAGCTCATGCTGTGGCATACACAGAGGTGGATGTCGCTGTATGAAGCCACTGGCTCAGCAGAGATGAACATTCCGAGATCAGCTGATTCAGGGCCAGCTTCCCATAGCTGCCAGTGGTCCCAACCTGCACGTGTTTATGAATCAGCAGGAGACACGAGAGGATCAGGCAACACACAAGGGAGCCAAAGGGACATGCACTGCAGCAAGCACGTTGTCAGTCTTGGATTGGACTAGCCAGATGAGCATGCTCCTCACCACACAGCTGCGGTGCAACTGTCCTTGCACGGTCTCATGCATAATTCCTTTTCTGTAGTGCAGACAAGCAACAGCAACAATAAAACAACACGAACAGCACGCAGGAAGTCGAAACTCACCACGCCCCATGGGCAATCGACGTCTTGACGTTGCAGGTGCACCACAATATGCGCCTGGCGTGTGTGTAAGGACAGCCCATGGCCACTTTAGTGTCATGACTTTGACGGTTGATGCGCAGGTTGATACTATAATAACATGACAGGGTGAGCGGCAGCAGCAGCGGCAGGGGCGACAGCAGTAGCAGCAGCGGCAGGGGCAGCAGCAGCGGCAGCAGCAGCAGCAGCAGCAAGCTTAAACGCTCAAAACGTGTCCCAACCCCACACTCACCACGCCTACATCTGCCTCATCAAAAGCGTACTGATCTGCAACGCTGGCATCTGCTGTGATGACATCAGCAAATGGCAACACCCCAAAGTATTCATGAAGCGTGACCGCAGAACCGTCCACCAGCATGCAATGCTGTGCTGCAGGCGTGGCTGCCATGGCAGCAAGCTGGTCCGCGTCCATGCAGCGCCGGTAGATGATGTGGGGCGCTGTCATTGGCGGGCCGCAGGTAGAGGGCTCCGCAGGAGGCGTGCTGGTGCTGCTGGTGCTGCAGGTAGTGCAGCTCATGCTGCTGTCTGGGCTGCCGCTGGTCATGGGCTTCTCGCTGTGCATGTCACTGCATGACGCGTGCCGGGCCATGGGCTCATAAGTGTCCGGGCCTGCTGGGGAGGCGGTTGACGCAATGCCGCCGGGGTGCGCAGGCGCCGGAGGCGCTGCTGCCTGTTCCTTGGCAGCGGAGCGGGCAGCAGGCCTGCGTGGGCAGAACGGGCCCAAAATATCCGTCAGGAGATACGCAGGTTTTGAACACAGTGCCGCAGCCCCAGGCGCACGTCTGTACGTTGCTGCAGGTGAAAGCAGTTGTTACCAGCCTTGCGGGGCCTCTACTGAATGATGGGTCTGGTGCACTTGCCCCATGCCACCTACCTAAGGTACATTGTGCTTTCCATGGACGAGCGGCGTGGCGCATAAGAGGCTAGCCTAGCGCTGGTGGTATTGGCAGCATGGGAAGGCAGGGACGGGAGCGACGAGGTTGTTGCGACTATGGAAGGTGCGCTGATTCGGGGAAGCATGGGAGCAGGTAGCATGCATTGAAACTTGAACAAACCCAACTGAGTTACAGCGCTGCTCATCCCACCCTCACCCTCTCACGGGTCTCATGTGCCTTGATTGGATCAGGATCGGTGCATGGGCGGATTATCTAGCCGCAATATGCCAAACACTTGCACCTTGATGCAGAAAAATATCCAAATGCCAACCAACATGGCCGATAAACCAACATCTGCAAGACCATGCTACTGCCAACATTGTAAACAGTGTGGTGCCACATGTGGCACAGCGCACCCGGACAGTGTGTACACACCCCATGGCTGCAAAGCCAGCATCCACTCCAAATCCCCCTCGTTCATTTGCTCATTTGTTGATATTTTTGAGACCCACCCCTGTATGACATGGCCCCGTTCCATCCTTGTGTCTCTCTGAAAAACAGAATACCAGACGGATCAATACCGGATGTGGAGCACATCGTCATCGCCAGTCCAACAGCACATGTATATATGTGCAGCTGTGTTTCGACACAAATGATGAGTTTCAGGCCGTGTGCGCTCCGCCTGCACTAATCCAGCTGCTTCTCCTCCTGTGGTTGGCCGTGTCACACAATCAAGTGTGCCCGGCAGGTGCTCAGTGCCAACCAGCCAGGGTTAAACAAAAGTAAAAGGAAAGGTACAAGACGTTTGCAAACCAACTGACACATAAAAAGTTGCACTACTGTAATGATGCTCTCATGTACCACGCATCAGCCTGATGCAAACATATTCAACAATGAGGAGGAGGATGGCAGCAAAGCATTACCCCCACACAACCAAACACCTCTGTGACTGCACAAGATGCAATGCAAGACCGACCAACCCGGATGACCTAAAATGATAAGCAAAATCAGCAACATGCTGCTTCCTGCTGACAGCAGGAGAACCAATTGGTGAACTGCTGGAGCAGCCAGGTTGGCAGGACTTTACGTGAACTAGTCCATGGGCTGGTTGGAGGGCCTGCCGCAGCACATCGCTCACAGCATAAACTCAGACGATGCCTGGCCATGCTGCTCTGGCAGCCCCAGCATACCGGCCCTGCGTGCACGGTGGCGCAGCATGTGCAGAGGTGCTGAGACCGCGCGCTGCTGCTCCTGCCTGCCACTGCTGTCACCAGAGAGTCCGGCACGGTCCGCCAATGTCAGCACCGGCACGAAGCCGGTCTCTGCAGTGGGAAATGAGCCCATCCCAGTGACAATTGGAACGGATGCGCTGCTGGCGCGTGGCAGCTCTGCACACGGCAGTTGCTGCTGTGGCGTGTGGAGCAGACCTGCTGCTGCTGCGCTCACCACGCCCTGGGAGACCCCAACAACAGGGGTAGGGCGTGCGTGCGCTGCGTCACCCTTGGCGCTGTGGGCGAAGCTGCGGCGCTGCCACGCCTCGCGCAGGACTGAAAGGCTGATGCCAATGACACTGAAGATGGCTGACAAGGCCAGCGAGAGGAGCAGGTATGCGTATGCCTGGTGCCCCACTCGCAGCTCTTTGCCAGGCCGGTCTGATGGAGCCTGGCGCAAGGGCAGCACCACGCACTGTGCCAGCACCGAGGCAATCATCAGGGCATGTGGCAGCAGGTGCACAGCCGCCACGACCGCGCGGGTTGCCATGTCCACGTGCATCAGCGTTGGCATCAGAAACACCTGCCACCGGGCATCAGGTGGCTCGTCAGGCCTGGCTGTTTCATGTCCTTTCTGTACGCTGTGCTACAGCCAAGAGCGGTGTGGTGCATGCAGACAGAACGGGCAAGCCAAACACACACAGCAGCACGTTGTGCAACGGGCTGCGGCATGGCCGCTTGCTATCTACAGCTCCAACTGTCCCAGGGGGCTCACCTCCAGGCAAAGGTGCACTGCCAGCCGCCGGGCAGAGTACCAGGTGGCAGGGGTCCCAGGCACAACACCTGCTGCTATGCATGCGCACAAACAGGCAGCATGTGAGCTGGGCGGCTGAGCACTCAGTAAGGAAGCAGAGTGCATGGCTTGAAAACACAGGCATCCGCAGCACATGGATAGAAGAAGAAATGATGTGTGGCACAAGCAGCGCACTCCTTACCTGCAGCAACTGTTGCGCTGGCTGCGCGCAAGATGACCTGCACCAACAGCAGCACACGCATGTGGCGAGCGTACACTGCTGGGTGCCAGATCAGTAGCACCGCGTGGGGCGCAATGTTGATTGCAGCATACAGGAGCCGCATGAAGATGAAGAGCACAGGGATGTGTGCACCAGGCTGCAAGCTGGCGTACACAACCCCAGTGACGGCCAGCAGCAGCTGCAGCACCACGCCCGCAGCATGGCTGCTGGCCAGCCTGCGTGCACCGCCCGCCTGGTACGCCTGCTCCATGCTCTGGTCTGCGAATGGCGAGGCCATCTCTAGGGCCTGCTGCGCGTGCCTGACCATGGCACTGCCAGCACGGTCCAGTCTGGTCACATGCTCTGTGTGTGCACCTCCCTCCGGATGCACCTGCCCTGCCGATGGAACGGCTGGCATTGGTGAAGCCTGTGTTTCTGTGCGTGCTGCGCCTGTCAGGGTCCCAGAGTAAGCGGTGGTGAGGCTCCAGGCCCGTGCTTGTGACCGTAGCTCGCCGCTGCTGCTGACTCCAGACTCCTGCTCGACAGCCATGCTACCAGCAGGGCTGAGCAGCCTCAGCACAGCATCCAGCTGTTCAGATCCAGCCTGCAGGAGTGGCTCCTGCAGTACAGGCAGTACGGGTGAGCCGCCTGCCGCTGCTGTGCCCCCTGGAGACCCACCGAAAAACTGCAGGGAGGCGGAATCTAGCCCCAACATGGCCATGGTGGCTGGGTCCTCCAGGTGCAGCTGCAGATCTTGGCCAGGCAACGTCACAGGTACACCTCGCAGCAGTGCCTGCACACTCGGGGATTGGGGCTCAAACACAGCCTGCCTGAGCAGGGCTGTGGCCTGCTGCGGTGAAGTAGGTTGACCTAGCACCTGAAGCACTGAGTTGTCATCTTGGTACAGCACTGTGGCGATGAGCTGCGGGCGAAAGGTGCATTGGGGCCAAAATAAAGAAATAAAATGGTGTTTCACAGATACATCTGCTGTATTGGGTTGGGTTAATGAGGTGATCTTGTCACGAGCTGACATCCAGCACGTAGGGGACTGCAGTCCCGCGCTGCCCCAACGCGCGATGCATACTTGCGCATAAATAGCCACGAGCATGCGCATAACAATAATAACAATAACATGGCGTTTCACAGATTCATCTGCTTGCCGAAGCACATTAACAAAGGAGGAGTATGCGCATGACAAGTCGGAATAGGTTGCAGGCGTACCTCGAAGCACGCCAGCATGCCTTGCTCAGCCAGAAAGGAGGCCAACACCTGTAGCACCTCTGCCCTTGTGGCTGTGAACTCATATTGCAGCTCTGATTGAAGCTCATACATGCCTGCCATAGCCGTTGCAGTCAGGTCGTTCACAATGGGCCCTGTGGGAAAAGTGAACGATGAGCGGCGAGGCGCACGGGGCGGCCAGGGCGACAGGGCCAGCTGCATGTCCTGGGCCAATGGGACGAAATGGTTTTGGAAGCACTGCAGAGCAACTGGATCAAACGTAGGGCGGCCTGCTGTTGCTGGGGAGCCAGATGCCAGCAGTGGGGGGGCAGTAGTACTCGATCCAGGGGACTGTGGCGCTGCAGCGCCCACTGGTGGTGGCGTGGGGTTAGGAGAGTTTGGTAACCGGGGCGAGGCAGGCACAGTGTTGCAGGGGTCGCTTGAGGTGTCATGTGGGGGACTGCTGTCGCTCCCCTGCAGTGGTTGAAGCAGAGCAAGAGCAAAGCAGCAACGGCAATGTAGGGCATGTCACCATGGCATGCCACGCTGCCGCTTCATTTGCAAGCAAGCCAGAAACAGAATCCAGCAGGCTAAGCCAGGCGGCTGGCACACAAACAGGCTGTGCAGGCCCTATCCCAGCAACAAGCCAGCAAGCAGGCCAAAGGATATGGCTGCGGCAAGAACCCGTGTGTACCTGTGTGTTCGTCCCCTGCGTGTTGGTGAAGATTGATGCCTGGGAACACTCTTCAGAGACGGTTTGCAGGGCTGGGGCCTGAGATGCTGGGAGCATGGGCCCTACACTCATCCTTGCGAGCAGTGCAGCATTGGCCTGAGCTGCACTGGCCTGAGCAGGAGCCCTGCCTGCACCTGCTGGTGTACATCCGTGCCGAAGCCACATCACACCTGGGCCAGGATCGTCATATCCACAGAGACTGGGCTCTTGAACCATCGCCGGCACGTTGCATGACCTGGGGACTGTAGGGGGCCGTACACCGCTTGCCTGGCCTGATCCAGCCATCGACACAGCTGGCACTTCTGCGCTGCCACCGAGCACCTGCCCGGCCTGGGCACTGCCATTGTTTGCTGCGCCAAGGCTGCCTGGTGGGTGGCTACCCATCACACTGTTGACCAGACTCTCATTGCTGGCATTGCTAGTGGGATCTGGCGCACAGCATATGCCCGTGCGTGACTGGTACGTCAACGCTGAATCATGTAGCCCTGAGCCACGCGCCGCCATGAGCCACGGCCCAGGCCCTGAAAAGCCCGACACGTCCAGAGACCCACGTCTGCTGCGCGCCTCGTCAGTCAAACTCAGGTCAGAGCCGTGCGCGCGCTGCGCCCGTGCCCACGCCAGGCCCTGGTACGGCACATACGTGATGCCTCCAGTCTCCTCATCCGTACCAATGTAAACTGAGTTCTCAGCCATAGCAGAGCCCATCGGGCTTGCATCACTGTTACTGCCCCCATAAGCACCGGACATGGGCCCACTGGCAGACGTGCTGCTGCTGGCACGGCCTGCATGCACGCCGACATCAGCTGACTCAAAAGACATCCGCTGCCGAGCTCGATGATCCGTTGAGCGCGGCTGCTGCACACCGCCACGTAGTAAGCGCTGCACGTTTTGAAAGCCTGCACCACGTTCGGCAGAGTCCGTGAGGGGCTCCGCATGCGGCGCAGAAGCAGCAGGTGCCAGGGCTGCACTGCCCACCTCAGCATGCATGGCCTGCTGCACCCCACTTCCTGGCATGCCCTCGCCAGTGTGTGCAGCCGGCCTGCTGGCTTGCTCCACAGCGCCCTGAGGCTGAAGATCCAGGGGGCTGGTAAAGGGCTGGCTCACTGATGCAACTCCCATGTCAGCAGCCGCCTGCCCTGGGGTTGCCCCAAGCGGCTTGTGTGCCACTGCCTCTGCCTCTTCTGCCTCGTCCTCAGCAGCCCGCGCTGTGGCTGCCTCTTGGGCGCACATCGCCTGGAACAGGCTGTTGACTTCGGCAGCTGCTATAGGTGGAAGCAGCAAACAGGGCAGGGACGCAAGCAGGATGGTAGGGGGCAGCGCTGGCATGGCATCCAGCAGCGGCAAGGCCAGGGAAGGCATCTCAGCTGCAGAGTCCTCTGGGCGCTCGCCAGCTGGCAGCAGCCGTGCAGCATGTTCTGGCTGTGCAAAACGTGCTGCACCAGTTGGGTACTGATGTCCGTGCCCATGGCCAGTTATGCCGCTGGTCAAGCTGTCATGCACTGACATGCGCCGTGGGCCTGTCTCAAAGGCCCATGGCAGCACAGGCACCTGGAAGCCCCCAAGCTCCTGGGCGCCAGATTCCTGCTCCTGGAAGAGAAACTGGCGCAGCTGCTGCCTGTCTATGCCACCTGGCGACTGGGCTGGCAGATTGAACAGGAGGGCAGGGGACTGCTGGCTGCCTGAGCTGTTAGTGGAGGCAGCTGCAGACAGCTGTGGCAGGTTGCTTGAGGCTGATCGAGTGTCACCTGTGGCAGATGCCATGAATGAGGATGGGCTGTTCACATATGCCAATGCTGACCTGCTGCCAGATGCTGCAGCACTGTGGATGCTGCCCTCAGGTGTCCCAAGCTGCAGGCCCCCAGATGCTGCAGCTTCCTGGCTGCTCCCTGCAGGTGTCCCGTACTGCAGACTAGAGGCCAGGGGCGGCATGGGCGGAGGCGTTGCAAGATCCAGCACTGGACGCGCGATGAGTGTGCACGTGAGCATGCCAGGCTCCAGGTTCTGGGTGGTTGCGAGAGCACGCAGTGGCAGGCGCAGCTGCACGCGCCCCTCTGCAACATGTTGCATGCTGAAGACTCCTTCAGTCACCACACACTGTGGGTGACTGACAATCACAAGCACCTCCAGATCTGGACTGTCAGGGACTGTGCGTTCGCCCAAGCCATCTGATGATACCGGATGTGTGCAGCTGTACGGCCTTGGGGCAGCCCCACCCCGCTGACCCTCTCCGCTGGTGCTGCTACTGCTGATGTTGGTGCTTTCGTATCCAAGGCCGCCCAGCTGCATCAGGTTGAGGTTATCACTGAAGTCAGGGAGGTCGCGTGCGGCCAGGGTAGCTGCCCCTGCCCTTGATCGCATGAGATGCTGCAGAGCCCCGGGTGCTGCTAGCACATGCAGCACTGGATCATCATCCAGGCCGCGCCCACCAGCACCAGGTGCGATGACTGCAGGATCGAGCGCCTCCTGCCCCAGGACCCCTCCCAGCACATTCGATGCTGCAGCATCAGGTAGAGGCACTGCCACTGGCATGAGGTAGAACTGCACTGCAGTCCCCACAGTAACATGGGCGCAGGGTTCTGCAGCATCTGCGGCCTCCTCCGCCATGGATGGCTGCTGCATCAGCCCAAACGCAGTGCCAGCCGCCAGTGATGCAGGGCTTGATGTGCGCCTGGGTGCCTCCCTGTCAACTCGTTGATTGGATACCATGTCAGGCAGGCTGGAAAACGACGCATC
This sequence comes from Chlamydomonas applanata, assembly GCA_001662365.1. NCBI lineage: Eukaryota > Viridiplantae > Chlorophyta > Chlorophyceae > Chlamydomonadales > Chlamydomonadaceae > Chlamydomonas > Chlamydomonas applanata. The sequence continues at coordinate 198,017 of BDCZ01000038.1, forward strand.
CTGCGCCTGGCCCTCTGCTTCGGCCGCCTCCTGAGGCAGTTGTGCAGATAGAGGGAAAGGAGGAGGAGGTGGTGGGGGAGCAGGCGGTGGTGGCAGAGGCGGCGGCGGAGGGGGTGGTGGTGGCGGCAGCGAACACCGCGCTGCAGGTGGCGGCTCAGCAGCGGCTGATGCTGCAGCTGGGCGGGTAGGCAGCAGTAGGGAAAGGGGCGGGAGGAGGCCACAAGGTCCCGGTGAAGAGAGTGGCCCTGCGATTCCAGCCAAATCAGCGCGAACCCCACTGGAAGCCGAGTGCACCAGCTTATTGCAGTCCTCCATTTCAGAGAGCTGCAGCATGCTGAGGCTGTCTGGCCCTGGCACAGGCGCAGAGCGCTGGTACAGCAGCGCAGGCGAGCCTGGAAAGTAACTGGCCTGTGCTGAAGCTCCAGAGGGGCCTGGTTTGCTCACAGCAGCAGCCGTTGCGCCCAGATCTGAGCCTCCCACACCTGCAGGCATCGCTGCACCAATGGTGCCGGGCCCAGCGCCCACAATGCCGCCATGTACTGCGCGCTTGGCAACGGCACTTGCTGGGCCGGGTCCATAGCTCACAGCACTGGCTGAGCCCAGCTGCAGCTGGACTGTCTTCAACACGAAAGGGGCCTGCATGCTCAACGAGGCTGATACGTAGTGTAGCAGCTGGTGCAGGTCGTGTGCTGGTGGCGGCGGCTGTGTGGCTGCCTGCCCTGCAACTGCCGCACCAGCTGCAGGACTGACATACAGGCATGCAGAGCCCAGCACGGATAATAGCGTGGCAGTGGGCGTTGCACTGCGTGGGGCAGGGGCTGCGTTGGCCCACCCAGCAGATGCTGGCATGGAGCCAAGCCCTGCTGGTGAGGCTGAGCTGGCCTCGCCTCTCACCCCAGATGCATGGTTGACTGGGCTGGTGCACTGGCAGACGCCAATGCTGGTCCGCATGTGGGATGCGCAAGGCGGCGCCGGTGTGGGCCTGGGGACGGCGCTGCCCCCAGCTGCACTGCTGCTACCAGCCACACCACCAGCAGCAGAGTCCAGGGAAGGGGCAGCGCCAGCTGCTGCATCCCTTGCTGCTGCAGCTGCTTGGCCAGCGGGAGGGGCTGCAGCAGCCATACCCCCGGCAACGACTGCCGCCAGAGGGGAAAGGCAATGGATGACACTGTATGTGCTGGTAGCAAGGGCGGCTGCGTAGCTACGCAGACCCTCAGACACAGCCATGTGTAAGCAGCTCGTAGCAGTGGAGACGCCGTGGGGATGGGGTACAGCGACCTGTAGCGTTACGAAAGTCAGCAATATGAGGATGTGAATGGCATGTACCACCTGTGCAGCAGCGATGGCAGCAACAGCAGCCACAGCAGCCACAGCACAAGAGGGGCAGATGCTGCAGCTGCCGCTCCATCGCATGGGTGCAAAACAATGAGAAGCAGATGTCTCCCATCCCCATATGCCATGTCTCAGCCGCACCTGAATGGTGAGCAGTACAGGTGTGCGGTGCACCGCGTGTGCAGCATGGCCATACAGGCATGAGCGGCCCCTGCCAGCTGCCGCCCCGCGCTGTGCAGCCTGCAGAAGGCGACCCAGGTCCAGCCGGATGGCACCTGGCGGCCTGGCTGCTGCTGCATGGGCCATGTGCATGGCCTTTGCTGGATCACATGGTGGGGATGAGCTCGTCACAGTGCTGTCAGAGGTGATGGTGCTTGATCCATCTGGGGGCCATGGTAGTGCCGCCTGCTTGCCACTGGCAGTGGTGTGCTGGCTGGCACTTGGAGAGCTACTCGACGTGCAGTCTACGACTGAAGATGGTGATGCAGGCATACCACAGGAGGCGGCTGGTGTGTCGCCCAGGGTGTCAGCCTGCGGCTGGGTAGGGTGCTGGAAGGGCCACGCCCCCATGCCAGGCACACCAAAAGACCACAAGGCCGCACATACACCCCAGCTTGAGCACAGCTGGATGACCAGCACACGGACTGCAGCTAAAACCAGGGTGCCAATCAGTTCCAGGGTAGGGGGTGTGCACAGGGCTATCCGCCAAGCCTTGAGCAGGGAGCAGCGCAGGGTGTCGTCGGTAGGGGGCTGCTGCATGGACGCATGGTGCCCATCCGCGATGGTGCATGCCAGCAGCATCATCATGAGGCCTGCTGCCAGCTGCAGCACGTTTTGGCGCAGGGGCAGGGGCTGCGCAAGCACAGGGGGCGCAATCAAAAGCTTTGGTGGAAGAAAAAGGGAAGGGTTTTAGACGTCCATGAGGTTCTGCATGACTCACAAAGTGCAACAGGGGCAGGAGCTGGCTGGGGCCAAGACACGTGCACAGGCCCTTTGTGCGCCCCACAGTATGCATCTGCCTAGCATAGCCAATACAGTAGCTGCAGGAGATGACAGCCCCCACTTCAGGTGCTGGTGGTGGTGCCCACAGAAACCCACCTGCTGTATGCGTGCCAGGTAGTAGAGGAGAGCTGGGCGCACGAGCCAGCGTTCCTGGCGCCTCAGGAACCCAGGCAGAAGGTCAAGCCTGAAACCCTGTGGTCTTGATACTCCAGCCACCACGCCAGCCATGAGCAGGGGCAGGAACAGGGAAGCGACCCAGCCTTCAATACTGCTCAGCCTTCCTGCTGGCCGCTTTCTGTGCTGGGCCAGCAAGCACAGCCCCAGGGTGCCTGCAGACGCTGCCCAGGTCAGCACCAGCGTGCTGAGGGGGCTGTATGCGGATAGCAGCTGTGCGAAACACGCCAGCTCCACGCCTAGCCGTGGCAGCCAGTGGACAGCAATGCACATCATGTTTGTATCTTTTGGCATTTGATTCGATGTACTGAAAGGTCTTCTGAATCAGGGCTTGAATTGCATAACCATACTTGAAGAGGGATGTGCCCTGACCCTGCCCAGGCGTTGGGCTGTGGTCATTGATTTGGTCAGTGGGGCAATCAGATACTGCGCGATATTCGGTGCGACATCAGCAAGCACCATGCAGCACGGTGCGGCAAATCAAAAGGCCCAGAATGATGCCATGCTTTCCAACAACAAGCCCGGGCTAACAAAGCAGACATGCGGCACATGCACTGAGCAGTGAGCACATGCAGGCCTGTCGAATAAGAGGTTCCTGGGTTGAGACTAAGAGCTGAAACAGGATGTGACAGCACCCAGCACACACCCTGAATCTCGGCTGCAGCGGACAACATGTCACAATGCGCAGCATCTGTACCGCAAGCCCTCTATGCGGCAATAGCATTGCAGCAAATCAGCACAGGATGTAGCATCACAGCCAGGCGGTGGGGCGCATGTAGAGGGATCCTGGATGCATCAGTACAGTCATAACATGGCTCGTGGCTAGTAGCTAGTCATAACAGGCTAGTGGGGGCATGCGAGCGCTTGACGCGCATGTAGAACGCGCACCATGTAGAAGGGTGCGATGCAAGTCAGGAGGATGCTGCATAATGCATGGGGCCTGCACTGCTTTGACTCAAACTCAAGGTTATCGCGAGTCCCAAAGCACAGATGTGTCAAGGTCAACTCGTCTGGCTCACCAACTGTGCATGACCTGACGACGTGTGGCATGCGCAGTGATGTAGACCTCCATCAACGGAGGAGTAAAACTTTACCCTTGATGCATATTAGTATGACAGCTAAAACACTGTGTGCGGTGTAGGAAGAACACGCTGCTGTGGGCAGCAGCTGCCTGCGTACAGCGTTCACAATCTTCACATGCAAGCAGCACATGCTTGCATGGGACGAGCATGCACCCTAAACCCAATGCTTAACACCACCCCATTCAGTCAAATGCTGAGACTCATCCTTTATTCTTCTGATATAACAGCCTCACAGGGCGTCACCTGCACAGCTGCTTCCATGACAGATCCGTTGGCTTAAGGGCGTAGTTCTGACCTCGCGCTTAGCACCGAACATCTGTGCCCACTGCTTGTTGCACCCCTCGTGCCTCCTGTCCTGCGCACTTTTAATCAAGTGACATCACACGTACTGCACACCCATAGACGCTGCTGACGCTGCGGACACGATCGCGATTGAAGGCAGATATGATCTCTGTGCAGCTGCGGAAGGCTGTTGCGCGCAATACAGGGGGCCGCACGACTGCGCCCCAGCCATGTGAACGATATGCATATCATCTTAAGCTGTCGCCACGCTTAGCTGCTCCTAAGGCATTTCATGGCGTGGACCGGGCTGCAGATCAGCAGGACAACATGCCATTGCAGAACAAGGTTGCGGCGCTCCTTCTGAGTGCATTAGCTGCGACGGGTAGCTGGGGTGTGGATGCCGCGCGGCCTTCACCTGCACAGGCTGCCCCGGACACATTTGTTGGTCAGGCTCGCGTTGTCGATGGTGATACTCTATACATCGGGCAGGAGAAGTTCCGTCTGTACGGGGTGAGCGTCTAATTGAGGATGGATCAGAGGCATCACATTCATCCTACCACGTATTCCCACGCACTGCACATTCAGTGGCTGTGCAGTAGCCACAGTGCCCATCGTACGCAATGCAGCATATCATAAAGCGCTGGGCCACGCATGACTATGCACGCAACCCAATCGGCCATGCATGACCCGTCGCTCTAGACACTGCCGTGCGCCACTGATACCTGTTTGGCTGCTCACCTGCCGCTGCTGCTTCTCACAGGTGGACGCACCTGAGAAGACGCAGAGCTGCGCGAACCCTGCAGGCCAGCAGTATGGGTGTGGCCTCATCAGCAAGGATGCCCTCACGCAGAAAGTGGGCTTTAAGGTGCGTGCAGCACCAAGCTGTGTCATCTCCAGCATGCACCAGTCCTGGTCCCACCACATATCTTGCTAAAGCTGCATGACCACGCTTGGTTGAGGCCAGGCGTGATCGATGCTCTCATACCTCAGGCCCCGAACTGGATGCCCAGCTAGCCACACACAAGTATCACGAGGTGCTGCACGCCCAGGAGCCAATCTCTCGCATCTCAGTCCACCGACCTCACAGCCACATGGAAATTGACATTGACTTTACTAGTTACTTTGACTTCAGACTGTGGAGTGCAAGGTGAAGAACCGTGACCAGTACGGCCGCGCAGTCGCAGTTTGCAGCCTGGTCCCTGGACTGCCAGGCCAGCAGCCAGAAGACCTCAACAAGTGGCTGGTGGACAATGGGTTGGCAGTTGCATACAGGTCTGTGCACAGACCAGCGCACTTGCAGCCATGTTGTAACCATGTGCTCGCGTGCATGTCGCAGTACAGCAGAGCTGCGTGAAGCGCATAGCAGCACGAGCTTCGTTCCATATCATATTGCAGATGAGAAATGATTAAGCCACGGCCATGCATTGGACTTGTACTGCCGCACATGCCAATCATGAGTCTGTATTCACCTCCCACTATTGCTCTGCTGCGGCGGCCAGCCCCGATGCGCGATGCCCTCCATGTCTCTCTTCCCTTACTCACTTTGCAGGGAATATGGTAAGGACTACATCCCCGCAGAGGACGCCGCGCGTGCTGCGCGCAAGGGCATCTGGGCCGGAACATTTGAGTACCCTGCCAAGGCGAGACTTACTGCCTAGCTCAGTCTTGTACTCCTCCTGCTGCAGAGCTGTTGTTAATGTCAGAGTGGCTGATGGGATGTTGGTCAGAGTGTTTGAAAGAACCGCGGCCTCCGTGTGGCTTGAAACCCACACTCGACTGTGCTGCCGCAGTTCAGCAATGGACACTGCCGTATCACTGCCGTGTGCACTTGCCTCAATCCAGGATTTGTTACAACCTTGTATTACATACCATGCCTGCCCTTACCTGAAATGTCCCTGCAGTGGCGCAAGGAGGAGAAGGCGGGCGTGCCCCACCCGCCACTCTCCCCCATGCCCTCCTTGCCTGCCCCGCCCCCAGCCCCAGCCCCTTCCAAGGCACCACCAAAGCCTGATAGCGCTCCACCCCCCAACATCTGTGGCCCTGGTGCGCATGCTGATCAGATCTGTGGATTGTGCTTGTGGAGGCGTGCTCAGTGCAACAGCTGGGTTTAATGCACGGGGCCCAAGATCGACAGCCTGCTTGGTACCATGTGATATGAAAGTACGAGCTGTGTGAGGCTGGCCTTCCCGTGCAGCCATTGGTCTGTGTCTCGTGCGTGTTCTTTACGGTACAGGTGTACTGCCAATCAAGGGCAACATCGGATCCAAGGGTGACAAGATTTATCACGTGCCAGGCAGCCGCTACTATGACAGCACAGTGATCGAGGTGGACCAGGGAGAGGAATTCTTTTGCAATGAGAAGCAGGCACAGGACGCGGGCTGGCGCGCAGCTGGTGGCGGCAGCGGCAACTAAGCCGCCTTCGACTTGTCTCTAGGATGTTGTGCTTTCTTATGGCCTCGTCCGCATTGGAGGAGTGGGGTATGCGCGCTGGTAAACGCAGGCAGCAGGTTGCACGTGAAAGCACGGCACTTTTTGGCACTTTTGCAGTTTTGTAGATGTGTTGTTTTTGGGGATGAGGGTGGAGGGGCAGCCAGAGCCAGGTCAAGGGGCAACCATACTCATCAGGCATTTTGGGCGTTTTTAGAACAACTGCCAACCTGAACCAGGTGCAGGAATAAATCCACGGCATGTACTGTCACAGTGCATTGACAAGCCAGAGGTATACCCGCACTTGTGATCTAGCTTGATGATGTGAACAGCTATGTAATCGAAACCTGTTGCAGTACCAAGTACTCTGTCCACCTCAAACCAAACCGCATCCACTAGTCCCAACTATCCGGTCCTTCGCGTGCGGTAATACCCCAGAGTTCCTAACTCGCTCTCACTAGCGCACGCGTGCCCACTCCTCCCCAGCAGCCCACATGACTGGTTACTGCCTTGTCTACTGCCGCAGCGCGTATAACTACTGCTGCGCATGTACAGCTACTGCCGCCGAACGTACACCAGCTCCTGCGCGTCAGTAACAGCCACCACGTCACTGCCCACCGCGTCAAAAGAGTTGAAGGCCTGGGGTGACGTCGCGAGTTGCGTGAGGCTGGCGCCCTGGCTGCCCAGCCCCAGTGTGCCTGCGTCAGAACAGAAGAGGACGCCGGGCGTGGCAGCGGACATGGCACCGGCTGTGCTGTGGGGGTCAAACTTCACCTGTGGCCGGAAGGGGCAGGCGTGTGGAGAAGGCTTGGTGCGTGTGCTCGGGGCAGCGGGTGAGATATGGATGCATGAGGTGCATGTGCTGAGCTGCCCGCCCAATCTGGCATCAGGCAACGTGGATTGTCGCACCATGGCTGTGGTGGACCCAAAAACAAACGAAGCAGGCGGCCAGGCACGCAATCATCCTTTCCAGCTGCTGCCAAGCAGCAGCTCAAGCGGTGGCGCCACATCTCGACGCACCTCCCATACCTCGCCGCCCAGCCAGCTGGCTGAGTCACATGCCACCACCACAGGCTGTGCTGCAAACCGCAGGTCCCACACAGACACACACCCCTCGCTCGCGCCACTGGCACACATGTTGGGCCGTGATGGGTGCACTGACAGCCAGTGGACCTGAGGGGGCCCTGACTGCAGGGACACGCTTGCGCTGGACCGGGCTGCTGCGCCATGGCCAGTGCGCCCCCACTCTTTAGCTGACCGCGCCACAGGAGAGGGCCCTGAACGCACGTCCCAGCTCTCCAGGCCACCATGGCTGCTTGCCTGTGGCCAGTAAAAAGGCACGCGAAGAAGCATGTATGCTATGACGAGCACGAACCGCTCGAGTACAGTTCAAAGATTACGCCGTGGCCTTGACCTCAGCCAGGCTGTAAAAAGGGAGCTGGCAGCATGCAATAGTGTGTGCCGCTCTGCAAGCCGCGGCTGAATCACACCGCCCATCACCCACCGTGACGAAGGTGTTGGTGTCTGCCCAGCGCGCATTAGTGTATGACGTGCAGCCCAGAGGGCTGCGCCTGAATGGCACCGCCACGTCTGATGCATCAGCTGGGAACACATTAATGGCCCCATCTGCACCCACTGTGAGCACCGCCTGCGGGCCAGGGGTCCATCAACAGCACGCAGGTTACGTTTCATGATGGGTGCATGAGCCCATGGACATATGATGACGAGTTGTTTATCTGTATGTACATGGGCAGGCATATGGACATAGTAACAGGCTCTAGCGGCAGGATACAAACGCGAGGTGTGGCAGCCCAAAGCAGCTAGAGGCAAGGCCCTGTCGCAGGCCCAACGTCCCAGCACTATGTGCCTGATCCCCACAGCCCACAACTCACCTGGCTGTCCACGTGGATATCTACTGAGGTGATAGCTGCCTTGTGGGGCTGCAGCCTAGGGGCCAGCCGCTGCTCGTTGCCCTCCTCTGTCGGCAGTTCCATGATCTGCAGCACACCGTGGTAAGAGACCCAAGCCGTGCGTTGTTGAAGCTGGATATGTCCCTGCCGCTGGACATATCTAGACTTTGCTTCATAATTTTGAACAGAATGCCAGCATACATCCAGGACGGCACGGTGGGCTTCGAGTTCAGTGTGCGTGCAGGCAGCTATTGTTGGCACAATGCTCCTGTTGTGTCTGCACACCTGGATATCCTCTGGCCCAGTGCCAGGTGTGCGAGGCAGCATGAGGCGGCCCACGCAGAGGCTGCCCGTGCTGGATGCGACAGCCAGCAGCACTTCCCCGTTCCCAATGTCTGCCAGTTGGATGTCTGAAACTGTCCCACTGTGCTCCCATGTTCCCAATAGGCTCAGCTGCGTGCTCACAACCTGGTTGCCACGCGTTGTAACTTGCACATCGGCAAAGCTAAATAAGTTGCTCTGCGTGCACAGCAGCCGAGTGCAGCACACGCTTGTCCGCAATCGCTGCATGCTGAATGACAGCCCATGCTGCACGATCCATGCAGTTTTCGTCATGCGAGGCCAGGTCGATTATCTGGAGCGATCTAGCATTGTGCACAGTCCCGATCGAAGCTCGATCAGCAGGAGCAACGCACCTCAACATCATCGTTGTAGTGACCTATGCACACCAGCTTATGCGAAAGCACACGAGCGTCAAGATCAGGAGGACATGGCGGGATGCTAGGAAACAGCCTCACTCGGTGCCCTAGCGACCGCAGATCATGCTTATGAATAGACAGCATTCTTGGTCAGAGCGATATTAATCATACATAATCATCAGCATAATCATCACATGCTGGGTGGCAAGCTGTGCTCACCCAGCATACTTGCGCGTTGCTGTGCATGCCGCCTCTCACTGTCACGCCTCACTGTCTCATACGACATAGCCCTGCTGGCACCACAGCCGACCCTGCGCTCCTCTGCTAATGCAAGACACAGCACATGCAGCCTGCTGCCATAGAGCCTGGTAGAACAGCTGCCCGTGCAGCTGGCTCAGCCCTGGCACATCCCCCTCACGATTTCCTGTACCTTGCCGGCCTGAGTTGGGTGCTGCCACCGCAATTCGCAGAGCTGTCAGCTTGAGAGTTCTGAGGGCAGTGCAAGCTGAGGGACACTGTCATGTGGGCAGGGCCCGCTCCACAACTTCACCGACAAACAAAACTGGATATCCATTCATCTCATGTCCACTTCCCTGTGCCGTATCTGCTTGTTCGTGATGGCTGCTCCTGCGCAAACAAACAACCTGCCAACTCATGTACAAGTTCATGGGCCTGCCTTGCGTTGGGATGACCTGGCAAAGCTGGTGCCAGACCACGGATGTCATGAACACACATACTTATAATGTTATAATAATGTCACAGTCCCCATGCCACCCACATGGTCCTGTTGCGGCATGCATGTCACACTGATCCATGCTCCAGCGTCATGCAGGCTGCACGCACGCGCGCCAAACTTTGCACGCTGCTAGAGGGCACCTAGGGCTACGTCAACGCAAAGTTTCAGCCCCTGTAGACGTCGGGCTGAGTGGAAAGACGTCCGGGTGGGCCCTCTGACAAAGCAAAATCGACAAAGGCATCGCGCACATTGCTTATATATATGTTTAGACTGCCGTCATCGGGGTTTGACTGCATCAGGACACCTTGGTCCTGACCTTGGTTGGGCCAATGTCGCACACTCGAGGTCCGTTGACCCATAATGCGGTTTTATATTGGTATGGCAGGCTTCCTACGGCGTGCTACCACCGTTTGGTATGACCACGTGACCACCTTAGTTGGGCCCAACTTGGCCCATGCATCATCTGTTGACCCATTAACCAGCGGCAGTTTCGCATAATAGCGCGTTTACTCCGTCTGGAGTGCCCAAAGGAGTGGCATGGGCACATGGGCCATGCGCATGGGGTCGCCCAACCTTGTGTCAGAGGTGTTTTGACCAGCCTGGCCAGCCTGCAGTACCTGACCCACATCAGCATGAAGCCCGACGAGCAGCGGGGCTTCTACTACCCCCCCGCCGCCTCATGCAAGCAGCGGTACGACGCGCAGACGATGGAGTCATGGTGCAGCAGCGCCGCGGACGCCGAGGGCTCTGCGGGGCAGCATGCCTATGAGCAGAACACAGCGGAGACGGCCAGCCATATCGCACAACACAACACGTTCCACAGCGTGCGCAGCCACCACGCTGCTTAAGGGGGATGCATGGGGCGCGCACTTGCATGCGCGCATGGGCGCATGGGCGCGCATGCGGCACCATGCGAACCGAGTGGTTCTCACTTTTTTTTAACGCAGAATTGGAGTGTGCTAGTATCAAAGAGCCTATGGTTGATGTACCAGGGTCATGGGCAAATGTGCAGATGGTGCTCTATGGTGGTGTTGGTTAGGGGTAGTTGGGTGTACAGCCATGTGTTACACTGTACAGCTGCATTCCAAACGTCATGTGTGGGACCAGACACATATATGATGAGGTTCTGCATCATTAAATTTAGGGTGGGGCACCTGGGATTAGGTCTGAGCACTAAAACACGTGTTTTTGGGGTCCCGCGGTACAGGCGGTACAGTTCATCAAACTTTGACTTCTCACTTTTTTTTAACGCAGAATTGGAATGTGCTAGTATCAAAGAGCCTATGGCTGAAGTACCAGGGTCATGGGCAAATGTGCAGATGGTGCTCTATGGTGGTGTTGGTTAGGGGTGGTTGGGTGTACAGCCATGTGTTGCACTGTACAGCTGCATTCCAAATTTCATGTGTGGGACCAGACACATATATGATGAGGTTCTGCATCATTAAATTTAGGGTGGGGCACCTGGGATCAGGTCTGGGCACTAAAACACGTGTTTTTGGGGTCCCGCGGTACAGGCGGTACAGTTCATCGAATTCTGACTTCTCATTTTTTTTAAAGGTTCCACGCACAGAGAACTGTAATAGGCACCCACTGCAAAAATCCTGGACTCATTTGAGCATGTGCAGACCCATTTGGAGCATGGATCATCAAAGGTGTCATTTGTGTGGGTGGCATCAGGACTGTGTAATAAATGTCAACATGGGTGCAACGAGATGATTTGCAGCTGTCAAGCTGGGTACAAGCACCTGCCAGCATGGTCCGCCCGGCTGCACTACCGTGCGTTCGCATGCTGCATCATTCCAGGTGGAGCTTGCTGGCTGACATGGGGTGTCTGGGTGGCCCATTTCCCAGAAGAAATTGTACAGTCCTGAACCCATAACATGACAGTTCCTCCTCTGAAACCCACGCCACACATCAGCGCACAGCTCCCTTAAGTACATAACCAACTTCACAACCAACTGCTCAACTGCCACTGTGGGCTGGATTGCCAAAGCACAGCAGCATTGCAACCTGTGTAGGGCATTGTATCAATCAAGGCCTTGCAGCCTGCTTTTGTTTCAGTCACGTTGTACAAGCCATGCCACGTTCGTAAAGAATAGATGTTGCACCGAGCCAACGCACCACCGATCCTGGGCCAGGCGAGGCAGTTTGTGCTCCCTACACCTGTACATAAGGGCCACACGGGTCGTCATGCCAGGACGCTCAAGGCAGAGGCAGCTGCAGCTGGTGGTGTTTGGCAAAGCAGCCAATTAAGCAGCCTGCTGGGCACGAGACGGAGCATCTCCACGAGGGTGGTCGCAGACCCTGGGGTGGTGCCACCTGCAAGCCATGATATTGAGAAGCACCTCGCCACCTTGAACGCCTACTGGAACAATGGCAAAGTCGACCAGGCATTGGAGGCTGACGCGCAGTTGTCTGCATATTGTGTTAAAGAGGTCGTGACGCATGCCGTCAACACCAAGAGCACGGGGCTGCGCGGGTTGCAGTCAGCAGTCTCCACATCAGGGGCAGTGCAGCCCCTGATTATACTCGCGCAAGCTGGGCATCCGGTTGCCTACGAAGCTCTGCAAATGTGGGTAGGAAATCCACTTGCGTGCGCAGGGTTGGTGCAGAAAAGCTTGCCTGTCAGCTTTCTACCCGCTGTGCTTGGTCCCTGACGCTACGTGTACCTCTGCATTGCAGATTGTGCTACCGCAACAGCGTCACCTGCAATGCAATTGCAGCTGCGGGCGTCGGTGGGTGCCACGAAACAAGATATGGAGCTGTGGCACTTGGGATATGCAAGCCTGGCAGTGGGGCGCACGGCTGACATACCTCGCATGCTGTCTCACGAGCGCGTGACGCGCTGCTGGGTGTTGCAAGAAGTCTGCCAGGCATCATATCGCATTTTGCATGCTCCACTTCGCAGTCGAAAAGATCGCGGCAGACCTCACCCGCACCAAGGACATTGAGCTGCAGAGCGCTATGCTTTTCTTGCTGACGGGACTGGTAGGTCCTGTTGGTACGCAATCTTGCATGTTGGGGCGTGGTCATGCCAGCCTTTCAACTTCCAGCTCATGGAACTCGGGCCATGTGCGGTAGCGACAGGACCATACACCGGCACACCGGCATGCACGCACTGGAACAGCAGGCCATCATGCAGCCTGCTCATGTGTGGTTGTGTGCTTAACCCTGCTGCGCATCCAACTCAACTGCTCATAATACATCGTGCATCGCAGGCCGCGTTCAGCGACGCGACACATGACCACATCATTGGGTCCGGAACCATTCCTCAGCTGGTTGCCCTGTGCCGGCTGCAGTCAGACGAGGTGCGCGTGGGCCGCAGTACACTTGGTTGATGGGGATACCGCTATGGCTGCAGCAGGGCTAAACTACGGGCACATGCTGCTCAATACGCTCCTGTCCCCCTGCTGCATTTTTGCTGTGCAGGCGGCAGAAGCAGATCATCGCTTGGCGGCGATCCAGACACGAGCGGCGGCCGTTTTACGTAACCTTGCACACAACACCAAAAACCATGGGCTCCTGATCAATGCAGGTGGGTTGACACAAGTCTCCAGCATTGCTGCTGGGTGCGCGGTGTAGCGAGGCAACAGATCAGCAGCACACTCACCATGGGCTGCAGCTTTGCACATCTGGACGTGGGTGCCGGCACTGCCGTTGCTACGTGCAGGTGCTGTCGACGCGCTAGTCGACATCATGGGCTGTGAGCAGGACCCTGCCTCACGCATCAATGCAGCCGTGGCAGTCGCGTGCCTAGTGGGGCATGAGGAGGGCAATCCCCGTCTGCAGCTGGACGAGGAGCTGGTGGCTGAGATGCTGCAGGTGCTGGATGCAGCGTGCAAGGGCACGATGCGGCATGGGATCTTCTGGACTGTGTGGAAGCTGTGCCAAGGGCTGGCCAGCTTGACAGTCAATGACCGTAACAAGGAGCTCATCGAGGCGCACAACGGTGTGGAGATCCTGGCAAAGGTGGTAATTGGGAAGCACCACAATAACGAGGCCGCGCACCGCTTTGCGCTCTCTGCACTGTGGAACCTGGCCTTCAATGAGACTAGCCGCAAGACCATCATTGCCACACCTGGGCTGGTGGATGCCATCCGTACCACGGTGAGCTGCTGGCCATAGCATGAATTCACGGGGCAGGCCGTGCTCGCTCGTGTGTCCAGGCTGGGTTGTTGCACTTCATGCAGCAGCGCATGCAGCCGCCAACACCGCACAACTAGAGATTTGATGGCTTAGCCGCGCTAATAACGGCGCTGGCGCTGCTGATCGGCTGTGCTGCAGCCACCAGCTGTGGTGCTGGTTTCAGCACTTCACCAACAGGCTGCATCACCACAGTGCATGTTCACACGTTCACACTGAGTGCATGACCTATGGCCGTGTGTGCGCCTGTACACGCAGCTGGCCACAAGTGAAAGCTCGCGCACGAAGGAGGTGGCCAAGGGTGCCTTATGGACGCTTGGGATGGAGCAAGATGTCAAGAACCTGCAGGATGGTGTGACCCGTGCCAGCCGCAGCGGCGACAGCATGGATGGCGATTATGAGGAGGAGCAGAGCGTGCAGCACGTGATGCTGTCATACGAGTGGGGGTGCCAGCAGAGCGTCATGCTGATAAAGAATGAGCTGCAGAGAGCTGGGTATCGCACTTGGATGGACATCGACAAGATGGTGCGTCACACAAATCATCAAGTCTGTCTGCCGGCAGCATGTCGCACCAGCTGCTCTTTGGCCGTGCCACCTCAGCTGCTCATGGCCCTGAAACATGCACATGAGTGTTGAATGTGCATGACTGATGATGCCGCATGCAATCCTCGTGTGCTGCAGTCGGGTAGCACGCTGGAGGCAATGGCACGGGCTGTAGAGGAGAGCGCAGCTGTGCTGGTGTGCGTGAGCAAGCGTTACAAGGAGAGCCAGGTACGGGACTGGTGCAAGTGATATGAGATGGAGGATGGGCTCGTGTGTGTTTGCAACCAGGGGTTGACAGCGAGGTAGCTTTAGATCGCCTTGTTGCACTGGACAACTTCACTGTACACACACACACTGGAACACGCACAAGCACACATCTGAGGAGCACCACATGCCAACTATTCACCCCAACTATAGAGTACTGAGTAGACATGTCCCTGCGCTGGCTCTGATTTCTCTTGCCAGGCATGCCGCACCGAAGCCGAGTATGCCTTCCAGCAGCGCAAGAAGATCATCCCCGTGCTCCTGGAACGGGACTACAAGCCGTCAGGGTGGCTGGGCGCGCTCATGGGCACGCGGCTGTACTTCTCACTGCATGACCCGCGCCAGATCCCCACCAAGATGCCCTCCCTCATCAAGGAGCTGGGCGATGCTGGGCGTGTCACCGGCGGGACCAGCATCTCTGGCTTTCCTGGCCCTGGCTCTGGCTCGTCCCTAAACATCAAGTTCTCGGGTGACCGGCCCGAGGCCTGGTCACATGTGGAGGTGGAAGAATGGCTCAAGCGCATCAAGTGCACTGAGTTTGTGGGCGTGTTTAGGGAGAAGGACATGGACGGGGTGGCCCTGAGTGGCCTGTACCGAATGACTGCTGACCCCAAGTTTGTGCACGAGACTCTGGCCTCGGAGTTCAGCATCACACTCCTGGGTCAGCGGCTGCGCATCATTGAGGAGCTGCACAGGTGAGCACCTGCCACCCAGGATGAGTTTGCAGCAGATCAGGGGTTAATTTGAAGGTCGCATGTTACATGGCTTTGGACCCGTGTGATTGAGAAGGGCCGCTTGCCGTACCCCTTGGATGCGGCAGAGGCAGGGGTCGCTTCTGCCACAGTGGTGTGCGCAAATCACAAGGCGTGCATAGCAATGGCCTGCCTCCTAATGCCGGTATTGTCTTGCTGAACTGCCTCATGCCTTTGCCACGCACAGGCTCTTCTCCTGACGGTTAGGGCCACCTGGAATTAGAAACCCAAAATATATGAACAGGTCTCAGCTTGGTCCATCACAGCGTCCTCAGCTTGGCCCACCACCGTGGTACAAGCTGCCACCTGCAGCACCAGCATTTGAGTCCACGACTGCAGGCAAAACTCAGTGTACTGGTGAGGTGACCTTGGGCAGGGCAAATGCTGGAGATGGAGGGAGGAGGCAGCAGCCCCACCTACAGCGAATGGACAAGGCTCAAACGGAGCAGCCGCAGCAGCCACAGGAAACTGCTGATGGCCAGGCGAGAGGCCAGGATAACTGGAGGCACCTGTCCCTGCACGACCATTGTTTTTCAAGCGACTCCTGAAGGTATTGGGTGCACTAGCAGGGGTTCTTGAAAGGGGAGCGCAGGGTGCTCAGTCTGTGCCGCCCGTGCCAAAGAAGGATCAAAACCACCTGCAGGGTAAGCATCAGCATTGGGGGGTAAGCACGAGAAGGGGTTGCCTGCGTTATGAGAGGCTGCGAACCTGTGATGGCCTGTGATCCAGAGCTGTTGGAGAGGGCTGCTGTGCAGGAGAAGGACCGTGCAGTTGGGGTTGCAGGTTTGTGTTGGTACAAGCCAAACCCCAAGCGGCCTGGCAGAGAGGCAGGGTTTTGGGCGGATGGTTCTGGGTGGCATGACAGTCATGGCGGCCACGCACCTGCCTAGGAACCCGACACAGAAGACGCTGGGGGTGCTGATCTTGGCCCCTGATGGCATTCATGAACGATCCTGACACACATTCATATTAATGTCCCCGCGGTACGCTCAAGCAGAGACTGTTGCATGCCTCGTATTCTAGGAGGCTCGGCTTAACACCCGTGACAAACAATTGCTCTTTCATCGCGCGTGGTCAAATGCTTAGAGGGTCGCTCAATACTTCACATTCTGGCATGTGTTGCTGAGTTGCATCGTGTTTACCGGCCAGTCGCTCATGTCGTGTTCCAGTTGCTATTCTTGACTATGCACACTGGGCGCAGAGTTGTTGCTGCTGCTCTGCCCCCACAAGGTGGTGGTGGTTTGTATGTGGCGAGATCGGGGGGTTGCAGCAGGCACTGACATACGTACATGTAAGGCGGCACAGTCATGTCTCTGATCCAGGTGCTGAGCCGGTTACGGCACTACCAGTCAAGGGTGTCAGTTGGAAGCAGCAGTGGGCAGCCAGATGCGTTGATCAGCATGATTTGTGGTGTTGTCTGGTGCAATAGATAAAAGGCAAAGAAAGGACACTCTGCTGGATGGTTGTCCAAGGTCAAGTCCAGCCGCGGCAAACAGCTTCAGATCAGCTGTGCAGATACAAAATCACCATTCGCTTACAGAGCTATTCGCACGGACCACGCCATTCCCATTCCCACTGTCATACTTTCTCTCTCTCTCTTTCGTCTGTTAATTGACCAGACAGAGGCTTTAGACCGATCCACAAAGGTCCAGCTGTATAGAAACCACGCGCACTGGATAACACGCTTGCTGCGCACGCTTGGTGAACAAGGGTGGACACCGGCGGTCAACCCAACAGGCCCCGAGCTACAGGATCACTGCACATTTTCCGCTGACTGGTGAGGCTTGCGCCGCTCAGGGCCCTGGGGTTCTGGCTATAGCCAAGAGGTCTGACCGGGCGGCTTGTCACAGCCAGCAGCTTCCACTGGGATTGGCGTGGTCCTGCTGGATCACAGCTGGAGCTGCATGGGATGCGCATTGGGCGCTGTCTCATGGGTGCTTGGACTGCGACTGGGAGACTGCTTCCTTGGACTCGACAGCCACAGACAGAAGACGGAGCTACACGCTGACAATGCGTGAGCTGGCTGTTTGCAGCTTGTGTTTCCATTATTTGACTAATCCCTGCCGCCCTGCCTCCTGCTACAACTATGCAGGCACCATGGCGCTTTGGGCCCAACTCGGCGCCGTGATCGCCTTATTGCTGCTGTCAGGGTGCGTGTGGCTGGATTGCCACGCACTCGTGGACTTTTGGACCCCATGCCACAGTGGAATGGACGCATCATGGGTGGCCTGGCATGGGCAGACTGGTGCTTTCACCTCCTGACATAGGCGAGCAATGCTGTCCCCCGCAACGCAGATGCTCGATTGCGCCAGTCGTCAGCGGGCAACTGAACCAAGCTGAGCTGCTGGCGAACCAGGCCGAGCTCGTCTCTCAGCTCAGCGCCAAAGCATCACAGGCGGAGGAGACAGCAGCTGCCCGTCTGGCTCGCATGCTGAGCAACGCCCAGGCAGCAAGGCGGCAGATGGCTGAGACACACGACGACGACCACCTGGATCCTGATCTATCGGCCCTCGCCTCCATCGGCATGAACAGCATTATCCCTCGCGCCGCTTCTTCGGCAGGTGCGCATGCGTGGGTTACGTTATGGTGCGAAATAAGGCAGGGTTCCAAGGCTGGTACTGCATGCACTGAAAGCTCGTGTCTCGAGAGGTCCTGACTCAACTTATGACGCAAACATACCCCCTGTGCGCAACGTAGGGCAACAAGTGCCCAAGAAGACACAGCTGAAGCGCAAACTTATCACAACCTCAGGCCCTGCCTATCCCACGGACCCCTACAACTACAAGCGCAAGCTCATCGCTGGCAAGGGGCCGTCCTACCCAACAGATCCCTACAACTACAAGCGCAAGCTCATCGCAGGCTCGGGGCCATCTTACCCCACAGACCCCTACAACTACAAGCGCAAGCTCATCTCAGGTTTTGGGGGTTCCACGAATCCCATCAACCAGCATCGCCTTGGCGAGGGCAACGCAGACCAGGAGCCCACCATCCCTATCCGCCGCTCAGTTGTGGAGCGCGCTGACATTGCTGCTGCTCAGCGTGCGCGCCTGGTGGCCCCAGACGAGGACAACATGGAGTTTGTGGAGGTGCGGTGTGACTGTGTTTGTAGATGCTGTAGGCAGCAGGTGCATGTTTGCAGGAGCAGGGTTGATGTGGGTTTATGTCAACCCCTGCCGACACATGGATACACCAGAGCAGGTAAATCAACACGAACATGTGATAACATGCACACCGTCGCGTGCAGGTGATGGACTCCAAAATCCTGCGCAGCGTGATGGACCGGCAGCTGATTGCGGACGAGGACACAGGCAGTGAGGACACTGGCAGCGATGGGTCCAGTGATGGCTGCAGCCCGCCTGCATACGGCGGCCGTGATGACGTGGGCCCCAGCTACGGCAGTGACAGTGGTGACAGCAGTGACAGTGGCACTGAGTCAGCCAGTGGGGAGGGTGACGATTACGTGCCCTCCATCCTGCCCCTTGGTTACTGCTACTGCGAGTGAGTCAAAGCTTGGCCAGCAGTTTATACATTAAGCTTGCAGCCCGATGTACTCCAGTCGCATACATGATACACCCTGTGCCGCATCTGCACTTTGCATGTGCTACAGGCTAGCCCAGATCATCATCTGAGCATAATCAACATGCATCCGGCTTACACACAGGCCTGATGCTGACTTTGGTGGCTTCAAGCTGGACGACCCAGTATGTGCTGAGGTGAGCACGTGCCTGCCTGTCTGCGCTGCGTATCAAGGCGAACAGCAGCAACATACCTGTAGCTGCAGCTGCATAGCACCAGCGCTGTCATATGCACATGTACGAAACTGATGCGTTTCATGCCGGTCAACGTATGCATGACGTCGCCCATGTCATGTGCGCGCAGGCCTTGCGGGAGCGTTCCCTGGACTTCACTGCTGGCCTTGATGGCAGCCTGCTTGATGCCTACTATACCGCGGAGGGCACTCCTGACGAGGAGATCCGGAACCTGATCAATGATTTCCTCTACTGGTGCGTCGTCCATTGCCGGTGCAGGCCAGCTCCGTTGTGCATGCTGCTGGTATTTCTGGTGGGATCAGCAGGGTAGCCGCACATGACTTGACGGAGCAGCACACGAGACCCGGCGGTGACAGCTGCTGCGCACGTCTTGCCTTCAGTCACCTAAACTCATCAGTCCTCCCACCTCATTTGCAGGGACTGCGCGGCCAAGCCCGCCTGCGAGTGCAAGTACATCCCCGACATGGCTGCCCTAGCGGAGTGCGCGGTTGCCATCAAGGACTTTGCTGCCAGCCCCAGGAATGCGCCGTCTGTCACTCAGCTGGCCTCCAACGCTGCACGCTGGGTGCTGCTGCCAGAGTACCAGAGCTTCGCCATGCTGTACGCACCCCTGCTGGAGCAATGGGCCAACGCAACTATCTCTGATGAGACCTGCGCTGAATTCAGCACCTGGAACGGGCCCTACGAGTTTCTGCCCTTCCATGATGTGTACGCCCGCGGCGGCGATCGCCGCCGTTCAGTGCGTGAGCTTGTTGGCATTGCCCCTGTGAAGGCTGTGGCCACCACCCAGGAGCAGCTGGTGGCCGGTAGTGGCTTTGCCACACGCCTGCCAGCGGCCATGTTCGGCGCTGGCGCCATGGCACTGGTGGCTGTTTCTGTGCTGATCATCGTGCGCCGCAAGCGCTCAGCCGCACAGCTGCCTCAACGTATGCCCATGCCGTAAGGGGTGTCTCAAGAACGGCAATGCAGCCAGCTGCTGCCATCGCCGCAGCCATGCTGCCAAGGCCGATAGCTTGGTCAGGAGTGCTGCCCACCACGGCTTGGTATTCATCGGGGGTGTTTGTGTGGGGCCAGAGCTATTCATCCCTGCTGGATGGTGAAGAGGCCAAATGCCTCGAGGCCGCAGGCGTTCGTCGCAATTCAACGCAGATAGATGGCGCAGATGCAGGGGTTTGTTGCGTAGGATAGGTTTGTATGCCCACGCTCCGCAGGAACAAGCACTTATGTGGTGCTGCGTTGTTGCCATAGGAAGAGAGGTGCCATAGCACCGCAGTGCTGATGCTCGCTATGGTGGGGGAGTGCATGGGCCAAAGAGAGCAGGGAGGGTGGCGACGTGGGGTGGGTGCTGGCTGGCTGGCAGTGGTTGCTTCGCGTGATGCCATTGCTGCATTCTTTGCCCTTGCATGCATCGCTGGTGCCCGTGATCTCAACATGCATTTTGCTTGCATACCCAAGGGGCATGGGCGGTGATCTAATCTTGTTTTTCTTACATGCTGGGCTGCGGCCTCTTTGACTACTGTTTATGAACCAACACATCCATCAAACAATTCATCATTTATTCAACATGTGCAACGCGCTTGACTGTGGTGTAATGAAGTGCATTTCAGTAACAAACGCTGTTACAAAATAAGGCTGTCTTCATCCAGGAGCCAATGAGCCGCAACCCCCTGCCCTGATGCTCAGCTCAGTTCGGTCACCCGCCGTCCGACTCCTCAATACTGGGATGACATGGTCAGCACAGCTCATGCAAGTCATGAAAGCCAGCCAACGCATTGCATGCTGCCCGTGCATGCACCACAGGTGATGACTCGGTGGCTGGTGTGCTACCCTCCGTGCTTGTCTTAGCAGCTGCCTCTCGCTGGATGAGGGCGGTCAGATGCTCCTCCAGCAGACGTGCATATGCAGGCATGCGCGGCCACGTGTGTTTAATGAGGCAGTGCAGCGCTTCCGCGGCAGCTGCGCGTGTCACCCGGTCATGAGCTTGCAGCCATTCAAGCAGCAGCGGCAGCAGCCTGCATGCAGCAGGCAGGCAGAGGGTGCAGCATCTCAATGCTCAGTGGTCAGTCGCCAAGCATGCCAATGTCCAAGACGACACCAGCATCACCGCATGGCTGGGAAGGACGAGCAAGCGCAGCTACACAACATGTACCACTGAACCCAACCCAGGCCCTGCTGCTTCTTCGTGCTGCTTGCCAGTGTCAATATGGCAACTGCCGTGATCACACCACGACATGCGCACCGTGACATGTGTCGCAAAGTCGTCAGTCCCAAGGCTCCGATCAGCTTGTGCAGGACAGCGTGTGAAAGGAATGGCAGCCGATGTGACTGTTTGTGTGCATTGCGTTCGATCTCTGTGAGAAGGGTGGAGGCCAGTGCGTGGAGGCCAGGCGCACGCGGGTTCGGGCCCTGCAGTCATGACATGGCACACAGCGTCGACATCAACAGAAGATACGGAGATATCGTACAATCTGCGGCAGCCAGGCCAGCTGGCCCCAAAAATGATCCATGATCGTATGCCCATCGCGCTGCAACTGTGAATTCCCCCACTGAGGCACGCACCTCAAGGGTGCATACAAGGGCCACAGCTGCAGGTGCTGCCACGGGCCAAAGTCCCTCTTCGCATCCCACCAGGCTCCTGTTCATAGCATCCACCAGGAGACCTGCCTGCCACCTCAGGTCTGCAGATCACATGGCAGGTGGCAGCACACACGTTCCGTCAGGCCTCAAACAGATGATAGACAGTTGGTTTATGTGCTGCTGCGCTCTCCAGGAGCTTCAAGTGCCTGTATTCACCACTCAACCTCACAGCCATTGCCTCACCTGCTGCAAGGCCCTCCGTTGCCAGGTGCTGCAGCCCCTGTGCGCCATATATAGCAACAGCTGAAGATGGGTCCTGCAGCGCTGCGAGCAGCCCTGCCAGCAGCACGGGTGTGGCACTGCTGAGGTATGGGTGCTGCAGGCGCCGCGTGATCCATGCGATGCTGCGTGCAGCCACAGCACGCTCAAAGGTGTCTGGACCAGGGGTGGTCGGGAAGAAGCCCTGCAGGCACATCACACCAGCAGAAATCCATGGTTCATTGGCATGTGGACAGTTTCACAGGGTGCTGGCACTGCTGGGACTGCATTCACCAGATAACAACATTCCACATCTCCCCCCCCCACCCCCCCCACCCCCCCAAAAAAAAAGCCAGGCATGCCCAGCATGCCTCTAGGCATCAGTTTCTCACCTGCTGGGCGTCCTGGTTTGCGAGCGTGGGGCCAGCCGCCACCACCCTCCTAAGTGCTGGCACCACACGCTCTGCAGCTGATGCCAGCAACAGTTGCTGGCTGGCATCCTGAGGGCTGAGTGCAGTATGGCCACTGGAGCTCAAGACGCCACCCTTGACTTTGGGGCGTGCAAGCCTGAGGGTGGTTGCCAAGCAGCTGAGTAGGTGCTGTGCAGGATCTGAGCCCATTGGCTGGGTTGGCAGGCTCAGCACCACCCAAGGTGAGAGCAGCTGGTCGTCAGGACCCAGCGATGCACACACTTGGACCAATCTGTCCACCAGCTGGGCCCCACGTGCAGACAGGGCTGCATGCCGCTGCAGCTCGCTCCCACTCGCTGTGCCTAGCCCATCCTCAGCCTCGGTCACATCCTCGATCACAACAACCCGTGAGGCTTGGCTGCCTGGGCTGGGCTGGGAGTCTTGTGCCGGGGCAGCAGGTGCTGCCTCTTGTGCACCTGCTTCTGCTGCAGCATCGGCCGCGGCAGCTTCAGGGTAGCGCACTCCTGCCAGCACACAGCTCGCAATGCTAGAAAGTGTAACAAAGCAGTGAGCAGCTGCCAGGCGCCTCTCCAGAGCTTCTGCAGCAGGGCCTGCGTGCTGCGGCTCACCTGGCATGCCTGCGAGATCTGCAAACAGCCGTGCATCTGGCATCTCAATAGCAGCCACCAGCCTCTCTGCTACAGACATCAGATGATCTCGCACATCTGCTGACAGGTGCGCGGCTGCATTGGCTGGGGCGGTACTGGAGGCATTGAAGGCGGGCAATGCTGCAGCGATCTGGGCGATTGCTCTGTGAGTAGCTTCCAGGCTAGGTGCAAAGCTGCCTTCCGCGACCTTGCTGCTTGCGTGCCCTGCGATCGCCTTAGGAAGCTCAGCCACAGCTGCCTCCAAGAGCAAGGACATGTGCTCGGCTTGTGATGGACTGCTGACCTTACGTGCAGGTGCTGAAGCTGGTGAGATGCCTTGCTGCACTGAAGTGCAGGACCCCGATGGCAACTGAGGCAACACACCCAACAGCTGTTGGGTTGCTTGCTGCACCTGCTTGCAGTTATCGTTGCTGTATCGAGCCGCCTCATCTGCCCCATCATCGTCACTGATGCTGGCAGCACCTTCCTGACCATCCTGTGCATCATCCAGCACAGACACGCTGGCCTTTGCAGGCATACTGGCAGGCTGAGGTTGCTGTTGCTGCAGCAGCAGCACCCGTGCCGCGTGCGTGTCCAGCGCGATGGCTGCAGCAAGGACCCCCCGGATGACCACAGATGCATCACCTTGTAGCTGCCCCTGCTGGCTGGCATACGAGAGCAGGCCAGCAACTGCGCGGACGAGAGTAGGACAGTCCTTAGATGCTGCCAGTGGGCCATCAGCGTGCTGTGGTGCTTGTTTCAAAGTGTTCACCAGATGGGCTGGCACCGGATGCCAAACGATGAGACCTGAGCTGCTATTTGAAGAATTGGACTGTTGTGAGCTGGGAGCCACAGGGTGCAGCACCTGCTGAGGCATTCCCTGCAAACCTTGCACTGCAGCTGCACGGACAAATGGATCTGGGTCAACCACTCCTGCCAGTAGTCCACCCAGAGCTGTTGCAGCATCTCGCACGCCTTTCCGCGTGGCATCTGTGCTACCCTGCACCTGTCCAGCAGCTGCATGGCTGGTCTGTGGAATGGCCAGCGGCCCGGCTGATAGGGCAGCTGCGAGCAGCGGGGCTGCATGCGTGATGGCTGCAGCGCGGACACTGGCCGCTGCATCTCTGGGCGCCACCTTGGCCAGGACGTGGAGGCATACCTGCCAGGCTGGCGCAAGTATCTGAGCAGCGCCTGGTGCTGCTGCTGCTGACCCTCCCTGCGCAGCAGGTGAGCTCACTGTGATGCAAACGAGGCGCACTGCAGCTGCGCGCACGTCCGCGCTGCTGCTGCCCAGCCCAGCCACGCCCTGCACGCACATCATGTGCAGGCATAACCGGCGATGGCGCGATGCCCAACCAGATGTGCACATTCACAGAAATGAAGGCTGCAGCCGTGCAGGCTCACGCTCACTGCAGAACCGAACCCACACACAAACAGCACGTCCTCGTAGTTCAAAACTTACAAATCATAGAGGTGCCTACCTTGCAGGAGGCCCAGAGCCCTGATGCAACCTGTTGGCTGATTGGCGCTGACATGCGTACTGCTGCGTGCGCTAGATTAGCAAGTGCATTCAGCCATCGAGCAAGCAGCTGTGTGTGCTCGCTCAGGTGCATGATGCACCGCACACCCTCGTAGCCAAGTATGCGGCTGCTGCAACCAATCAGCAGCAGCTGCGCCTCCTGGAGAGTGGTGGATACGGCACTGGACGCCTTCCGTGCTAGCTCTGACAACGCCGCCACCAGCTGCTCGCCCACTTGCACGAGGCTGCCCAGCGTGGCTAAGTCTGTCTCGCTGCCTCCAAACCAGTCTAGCAGCACTGACAGCACATCCCCCAATGCTGCTGAGTGCTGGGCCACGATCGTGGCAGCATCCTTGGCAGCGCTGGCTCCCTGATGGAAGGACGCAGACAGATGCAGCAGCAGCTCCTGCTTGCGGGCCTTGTCGTTTGTGGATGTAGATGCAGCAGGCTTGGCGTGTAGGTCACGCAGCTCAGCTACTGCGCACAGTTCAAGCGGCGCATGCCGTACGGCTTTGATGCGCGCTCTTCACACATGATGTGATGGTTGCTGCCGCACTGGCATCGGTGCGGTGCCGCACACGGGATCAGCATTGTAATCCAGCTTTGATCATGGCAGTCTATACCCTCACCTGCAGCAACAGCTGCCTGGGTCCCAATCTGAGCCTGCGGATTATGATCTGGCACGCCTGGAAACATGGCTGCTGAATGCCTTGTATATTTCATTCCATCACGGTTCCACTGCGCTGCCTGCTTGATGAGCGTTCTTCATGTCAGTTCTGCGTGTG
Organism: Chlamydomonas applanata; assembly: GCA_001662365.1. Lineage (NCBI taxonomy): Eukaryota > Viridiplantae > Chlorophyta > Chlorophyceae > Chlamydomonadales > Chlamydomonadaceae > Chlamydomonas > Chlamydomonas applanata. The sequence continues at coordinate 223,328 of BDCZ01000038.1, forward strand.
ACCAGGTGGGACGAAAAGTGGCGCAAATTTTTTGCTGTGCGGCTGACCTCGACTGTGCATTCGCATTAGTTCAAAATCCCAGTAGGAAGGCCGTGTACTCCCCTTCCCTTATCCCTTATCAAAACCATGGCCACCTTTATGACCCTGGGCAGGGTGAGTGGATTGGACTGCACAGCAACTGAGCTGGCTACTGAAACTGACATTGTCTTGCTGCCAATTGTGCAGGCTTGTGCCTTCAAGCCAGCCAGCTCCAGGTCCGTGGTGCCCCCTGCTCGTCACAGCTTGGTTATGCGTAGCACGGGCTGGGCGGACGCAAAGGCGACGAACGCCGAGAAGGCCATGTTTGGCGAGGTGTGTACCGGCAGCATGGGTGACCCCATGGTGACCCCATGCATACCTTCCAGAGTTTTCAGCGGCAGCATGCCATGGCATGCGGTCGAGCTTGCTGCATGCATGCCTGTGGTGATGCAGAGCACATGTGACTTGCGCGATGGCTGGGCTTGCATCTTAGCAGCACACCATGCGCCCGCGCAGGCCCAATGTTCCCAGCTTGATGTTTACCGCTCTTGTCCTTGTGTGTTACTTTGCCTGCAGAACTTCGGTGCACGTGACGCAACGGCTGCTGAGGTGGCATCCAACTTTGGTGACAAAGTGCTGGGCCACTACAACACAGACCACATCATCAAGTGCGTGGGCTGGCACAATATCGAGCAGTCTGTGAAGCGTCAGGCGTGACAGTGCTGCACATGCAGCTCGCCACCGGTCCCACCATGATGGCTTGCATTCAACTGGGTTGCAGCTACGTGCAGGTGGTGTGTGGCGTGCATAGTGGCTGTACAGCCACAAGGCATTGAAGCACGACTCGATGCTGAGCTGTGACTAGTGCTTACTGCCTGTATGCGATGCTGCACCCCTGTGCAGGGTGCCCAGCGGCCTGAAGAGCTACATTGGTTTGACTGCTGGCACGTGCCAGCCAGTGGACCAGCTGTCCCTGCTTGATGAGAAGGAACTGAACCTGTTGAAGAACCAGGTGCCCGGCTGGAAGGTGTGTGAGTGCGTGGCCCGGGCTTCACCAGGCTCTTATGGTCTTAACTGCATGCTGTAACTACATGCTTGACTCCTGATTTTGTGCATGCAAGCTGTGGGGGCACTGGTGGCTTCTGTGGGCACAGCAGCAGGATGTGGCAAGGAGGCAGAAGCACACAACAGTAGGGAGCTGCTGACTGCAGCTTGCTGACGCCACACTGCAAGACCTGCCATACTTTGATGGTGGCAAACATTGGACTCTGAGCTGAAAGTCTTATCCCTTATGGGGCCTGTGTAGGTTGTGACGAACGCCGGGGGCAAGCAGGCGCTGCGCTACGACTGGCGGCTGCGCAGCCCTGAGTCAGCAACCAAGCTACAGGCCATGATCACTGAGCTAGCGCAGGTGAGGGTCTGGAGCTTCGAGCGGAAAGGGGACTGCGGTTTGTGTCGTGGGTCCCTCGATGGCATGCAGGAAGGGGGGGGGGTGTTGCTGGACTGGTGCTGTACGGGTGGTATGCTGGGCACATTGGGGTGAGATGGGGCAACCAAATGGGCGACGGCACCTACTACATGTCATGGGGCTGCTTGGCCAGGGCGGCTACTGCACTTCTGACTCGCGGCATCGCGCCACGGGATAGGTTGTTGCTGTGCCCCACTGCATATATGTCAACACGTGCATGCAGGCGCAAGGCCATCTACCAGAGCTGACGGTGTCTGGTGACCTCATGACGGCTGAGCTGACGACGCTGGCGCTGGGCGGCCTGACGATGAATGACTTTGTCATTGCCGCCAAGGTGCGCCGTGGAGCTCTCTTGATCGCACCACAGTCTGACAGCTGGCTTGTTGTTCATAGCTGTGGTCAATACACAGCTGAAGCACGCTTTAGTGTGGTCACTTCAGCGCATCAGCCGCAGTTAACACCCCGCCCCCACCCCACCCATCCCCCCACCCCTGCCTGCAAGGGCTGCTAAGCTGAGGTTTGAAAGCATTACCTCCATGAACACGGTACATTGACCATCACCCCGTGGCATGCATCCTCTTCACTTTTGCACCCACAGATCAATGAGCTGGACATCAAGGATCTGCTGCCAGCCCCCCGGAAGCGCTACTGGGCATAGATTTGTGTGAGTGGTGAGGGGAGTAGGGATCGTTCGTGGTTGGCTTGCTGGAGGGCGGTGCTCACGTGAGGCTCGATTTTATTCACAAAGGGTTTTGCATGGGTTTGTGGCTTTTGTAGGCATGTTTTGTTGGTAGACTGCCAGCGGCAGGAGGGATTTGAAGAGATGCGTTACTAGTCGTAGTGTGAGGTGTCGGCTCAAATCAAGGCAGCATGTGGGGACTTTCTTGGGCCAGGCTTGGAAAGAAACTACACCAATCAATGGATGTGAGAGATCGAGCGATGCGGAGGTTCGATACATGATGCACATGCTCGCATGTTCCTTGGCAGAGCGCATGGTGATCAGTGTCCCTTGTTACACGCTACTTGATCTCTCTGCTGCTGGCCCTCCGACTGTAGCTGCCGGAGGCTTGCTCATCAGTGCACTGCGTGCTGGATAGTACCAGGAGGCCAGTGTGTGTACATCCAACCCCAGGCCCCAGCCAATCAAGATGGCCTGGTTCAGAGCAGCGTTTCTCCAAAAGCCCAGCCGCTCCCAGCGTCGGCCTGATGTGTAGACAGGGAGGGGCACGATGGCTGGCTTGCCCGACTTTTGTTTCAAACGTTTGACCAGGTCTACATCCTCCAGCAGCGGCCATTCCTGGAAGCCTCCAACCTGAGCAGGCACCCATCCAGCCCAGCAGGGACAGTAGACAGCAAAGGGGTCTGCTGCAGGGTTTTTGGGCCCACATTGGAACAGATAAACTGCGCTCAGAGCGGATAATGCATATGCCCAGCCAACTGAACAAACCTGAACGCAGTACTAGGCCAGCTGAGCAGCGAGTGCACCAGCTGAGATGCACATGTGAATGTGCTGACGTAAAAAAGTGTGAGCAGGTGCCGTTATCTTGACGCACCTCCTCCAGGAGTGACCGTTCCACAAAGATGGCTTGATCCCCATATGGCAGCCCCAGCGCACGTGTCCTCAGCTCCACACCTTTGCTCAGAATAGCCCCCTGCAGGGTGTCACTGAACTCGGTGGTGATGGTGCTGAAGCAGCCCCACCTCGGTTGACCCTGCTTTCTCACTCGTGGTTGCTGAAATGGCCAGCAGCAGGTTGGCTGTGTTGGTGATGCTGAACCATTGGCTGCTGCACGCTGCTCTGCCGGCTGCGTGCCGGCTGACTTTGCTGCCTGAACTGCTGCTGCAGGCGATATGCAGACTGCTGCGGGCTGTAGAGCAGAAGATAAACAGGGCTGTCTCTGCGGCTGGATAATGGGTGCCAGTGCTGCTTGGTACCCTGCACGCGTTCAGATCCACCGCATCACATGTCACATATCAGCAGATCGTAAGCTCACCCTATCAGCAGGCCCTCTGCGCAGTGTGCAGGTCCGGGCACCCGCAGCGTGCCATCACCCCGGTACAGTTGCCAATACCAATGAGCCAGGTGGTGAAACACCAGCCACCAGCTACCAGCAGCCACAAGCAACACGCTAAGGCACAGCAACACGCTAAGGTGCGACCAATCGAATGGTCTCTCTGGCGTCGCGCACCTGGTGGCAGGCGTGAGTCTCCATGCAGGAAGATATACCAATCACACTGCTTGCTGCGCCACCCCACATTCAACTGCTGCCCCCGGCCTCGAGCTGATCTGATCACCTTTGCTCCACATGACTGGGCGATGGCGACTGTCCTGTCCCTGCTGCCCCCGTCCACGACCACCACCTCTGGGGTTTGAACCTGTGTTGTGCCACTGCATCAAAGTAAAACACATGCATGAGATTAGCTGTAGCGTGTAGGCGAAGCTCCTTGCAGAGTCCGTTCGTACATGGACCCTTTCAGCTCTGGGAAGCACCACATGCATGTTAGCACGGGTGCATGGCACACACCCCGCATGCCTCACCTACACATAAGGCCGTGCTGGAAGGTGCATCCATCAACCACACTGCGCAGCAGCAATTGCAGCATGCAGCATTCAGACTGGTGACCACATACTTCGCCAGCCAAGTGCACCGATAGCACGCACCTTTCAATAGCGCCCTTGATGTTGGCCTCTTCATTCTGCAAAGTCGTGAAGCGACATATTGATCATGGCACCTCAGGAGTCACCGACTTCCCACCGCCTACCTACCAGCACTGGTATAATAACGCATAAAGTCCGATGCCGTCCTGTTGCTGCTGGGTGATGATGTTCCGTCAGTGCGGACGAATGCCGGTTCCCCATCGGTGCACTCTCTGATGACACTATGCAGGCAAGCCAATTGATAGGATGTATTTTAGTGGACGCCGCCTACGGCGCCTAGGCAAGCGATCATCCCTTTGATCCTTCAGGGTCTAGGAGGGTTTGACTGGCGGTACGTACTGCTCTGTTACTTTGTTGGACGGATGTTGGCCCTCAGATACAGCAAATCACATGAAGCATTACACGCCCTGGCATGATTCATGTCCCCCACCTTGGTACGGTATATATCCACAGGTTGATTAAGGATGTACAGTGCACGGCAGGGGTTGCCGAAGTTCAGGCAGCTGCCAGTGCTTTGGCAGTGAGCTCTTCTGTGCTCTTCTGTGCATACTGCGTACCATTTCTTTGTTGTGCTCCGGTCCAGGAATGCGGAAGTGCACGATCATACACCTGAGGCACGGGACAGCAGGCAGCACGGATCTGTTGCAGTGTACTGCTGTGCAGATCAGCACATACAAGCAGCGTCGAAACGAGCCCCTACCAGGCATGCAAGCAGTACAATAGTACGCATTCCATGCACGTGTGCGTACTGGCTGTAAATGTCAGCTTCGGTCTGCATAACGCTGTTGAGCCTCTCACTGCAAGCTGGTTAACGCCCATGGCAACACAGCATCGATGCGTTGCCCCTGTAGTGTGCGTGTCCTATCTACTTTGATCAGCCCAAACTGTATCCATGCGCCAGAGTCCCCGGTCACGTATGCTGTCGCATGCAAACAGGATGAGGTCCGAGTCAGCTGGACTGAATTTGGCGATGACTCTGTGTACCCTAACTGTGTGTCCAATTGGTTCAGTTTGCTGCAGTCAAGCACGGATAGCGCACCGCTTGCAATGTTTTGCCAACACGCGCCAACGCGCTGGGTTGCGAATGCAAAACAGACGGCTCACATGTGGCGCGCGTGGCTATGTGCTGTGTGGCCCTGCATGAGGGCGACCCTGCTGCTCCCCCCTCCTGTTTCCGCAGCAGCCGCGGTGCAGGTGAGACAGGAGGATTTTGAGGCAAGCACATGAGAATCCGAATGGACCAGGACGGATGAGAAAGGTGAATGGCTCATTCTGTGAGCATGCGCAGGCATGGCAATCGCATCTTCACAATAATGTTTGCGACGATGGTGACCTGAACCCGAGTTAGGAATGGAAGAAAAGCCAGAAGAGCGGCCAGCGCTCTCGCTCATTAGCCCCAACCTGCAGCGGGCGCGAGACCAAGTGCGTGCTGCAATGCATGGGGTTCTGCATGTTTGAAATGGCCAGTACACTTGCACCCAGACTACCATGTTTAATGCAGGCTGCATTAGAGGATCAAATACGGGCTTTAAAAGCAGAAGCAGCGCTCAAAGAGAACGTACTCAAGGTGGGTTGACTCATGGGTTGACCATTCAGTTCAAGTTTGTTCCAGATGATGCAGGGCTCATGTCGATTGTTATTTCTGAACAAACCAACAGGCAAACTTCAAGTCCCAGCTTGAGTCGATTCTGCGCGATGTTGGCGATGAGGAAAGCGCGCACAGCGAGCTAAGAAGGAAATTTGAGGACATCAGCACCAGGTGCGAGGCTGGGCACAAGGTCCAACTCACCATGCACAGCATACATGGCATGAGACAGCAAGCCAGATACCGACAGACATGCGGCATGCTGACAGGTGCTGCACGCATTTACATGCAGGCACAATGAGCTCAGTGCACAAGCTGCACAGCTGAAGGCCGAGAATGCCTCTCTGCTGGCACAGCTGGAGAATGCCAAGCGCCAGAACGACGCTCTCCGGGAGGCTCTTCAGGTGGCGGAGGTTCAGGCACGGTGCGTGCTGGTGGATGTGCAGGACTCCGTGCGGTCAGCCCCTGCAGATGAGGAAATGCATCATGGCTGCTGTGCTGCCCCGTGCTGCACAGGGAGCACAAGCAGGTGGCAGAGGCTGCCAAGGACATCATGCAGAAGGAGGTGCAGCTGCGTGAGGAGGATGCCAAACAAGCGCGGCTCGAGCTGGAGAGCCTGCATGAGCAGCACCGCAGCGCACTGGACCAGGTGCAGCAGCTGATGGAGCTGCTGGCAGGTGGGGATGCCAAGGTGGTGATGCTGGGCGGGGAGGCCAACCGCGCAACCGCTCAGCTGAAGGAGGCCAAGGCAGACATGGCCCGGCTCGAGGCAGTGGCACGCGCCACTGGGGAGCGTGCGGCCGCTGCAGAGGCCGCCCTCTCTGCACGCACAGACGCAGCCGTGCTGCTGCACTCCGAATTGAGCAAGCTGAGGGAGCGCTACTTGGCGGAGCTCTCAGAGCTCAAGATGATGCGCGTGGCAGCCGGCGAGGCTGCACACCATAAGGAGCAGCTGGCTGCAGCCCAGGCAGTGTCAGCGGCGCTGCTGGAGGCACGGGACGAGCTGCGCAATGCGGTGGGGCTGCTCACGGCACGCCTGGCCGGAGCGGAGGAGCGCGCACACCGGCTGACTGCAGCATCCAGCATCCGGGACACTGTGCTGCAGGCCATCGCTGGTATTGCCCTGGACGGGGATGCCTCAGATGCGATCGACTCCCTGTCTGCTGAGCTGGACCTTGCGCTGTCGGAATCTGCCTCTAGCTCGGCGCGTGCAGCGGAGCTGGGGGCGGGCCTGTCACAGCAGGAGGGCCACGTGCGGCGGCTGGTGCAGGAGGCGGCCGACATGAAGCAGAAGCAGCGGGAGCGTGAGGAGCACACGACGCAGCTGCAGCGCATGGTGGCCGAGCTGCAGGCAGAGATACAGAGGCTCGCGTCTCAGGCTGCCATCGGGCCACCGATCATTCTTGACATGGGCAACGGTGTGTTCCGGCCGGCGGCAGTGGGGGAGGCGGAGCACGCTGCTGCAGGCGGCACCAAGCTGCTGCTGCCGGCAGAAAGCCCATTGGTCCCTGCTGTGTCCCAGATGGAGACAGCATGCACTGCCATGCGCGTTGCCATCACGGACCGTGGCTATGGCGTGCGCGCGCTGGCCTCAACGCTGGCCACAGCCCCGGGCCTACCGCTGGACGCGCTGCGTGCACACCAGCGCAGCGCACAGGGCCTCAGCTCTGACTTGGCTGACGTACTGGAGAAGCTGTCATCCCGGCTGTCCACCAGGCCGCTCGACGCGCCTGCGTGCCTGGAGGAGCTGCGAGGGACTGCCAGTCAGACTGCGCAGGCGAGTGGCAAGCTGGCCCAGATCCGGGACGCGCTAGTGCAGGTACAGGTGGAAGCTGTTGGCTTGGAGGACCGGGCTGCGGCTGCAGAGGGCGCAGTGCGGCAGGCTGGGGTGCTGCTGGGCAGCTGGTCGAGCGCAGTGGCGCGCATGATGGGTGAGGGGCAGGCGGTGGACGAGCCGACGCGGCTGCAGCTGCGCCTGGAGCTCAAATCTGCGGAGGACGCGCTGCACAGGTGAGCTGCAGCTGCTTCCAGCAGTTTCTGGCAGGCCTGCTGCACGTGCCGTCCATCGCAGCGCGCTGCGTTCGATACCATTGTGTGGTGCAAAACGGGCACCTCGTACGTGGTGCTGCCTGTGTGCGCCTGTAGGGCTGCCTCGCAGCTGTCTGGCACGGCTGTGGCGGGCACCCTGGCCGCTGGGGACGCGGCGTTTGCAGAGGCTGAGGTGCAGGCACGTGAGGCGACGAACGCGCTCATGGGGCTGTCTGCGCGGCTGCCTGACAGGTGGGTGGGTGGCTGATCGCGCTGTCTGGCAGCAGCTGTATGTGACTGTGTATTAGCTGTGCCTGTTTGTTTGCTGGAGCAGTAGACCACAGGTTCCAGGCACAGCACCATGCGCAGGGCAGCAGCAAAGGCAGGACAACGGCCCCTCCCATGCCTGCGCGCTGCGCAAGCATGTGCTCCATTGTGCTGGTATGGCCTGTACTCATAGGGAGTTGCTGAGTGACGCCAAGCTCAAGGCCACGCTGCTGTCTACTGAGGCAGCACTACGTGAGCGCCAGCGTGCGCTGGCAACCTTTAAGGCACGACTCACGGGCGTGCCTGCGGACTGTGCAAGTCTGGCTGCCACACTGGGCGGTGTGCTCGCGGACCTGGGAGTGCTGCAAGGCTCGGGCCAGGTGCGGCCTGGCTGGCTGTGCGTAGGAGTACTATAGATCTGAGGGGGTTCTGTTCGATCCTTTCTACTGCCGAGATGCATGAGAAAAACAAAGGGCGCAGCTGGTCCTGCAAGAGGAGTCAGAGGTCTGCCCAATCTGGGCCAAAGCTGCCAATGCCTGCTGCATTGACAGGGTCGGCGGCTCGTGGCGGCACGAACCTGTCGCAGTCTCACAGATCATAATTAAAATAAAAACAAGGCGTTCAGCCTAACAGATCAGACGTACTATAATGACCCTAATCGTATAGTAGGGCGCAATGAGGATGCCATACAAACGCACCATGCCACACGATGCAAGGGAATGCATGCCGTGTGTGCAGGAGCTGGAGCGCGTGCTGGATGCGTACATCTCAGCAGGGCGTGACGCCCCAGTGGACGTGGTGGCTATGCAGGGCGAGCTGCTGGCACTGCGTGCACAGCTGCGTGAAAAGGATACGTTGGTGCAGGAGCTAGAGGCGGCGGGGAACAGTGGCGGGGCGTTGAGGTATGTGGCGGCAGCGTGTTTGGTGCAAACACTGACAATATGATCACTGCACTAGTCTTGCTTGCCAGCCGTGTTTGAAGAGACGAAGATGTCACATCGCCACAGCAGTGCATGTCTGGGATCTGCATCACAACGCGTGCGTGCTGGTGTGGGCACAGTGCTAGCGCACGCAGCGCATGTTTGCTGGGTCCCCCCCTTCCATCCTTTCTACCTCACCGAGCACCCAGCATCAAGCGCGCTGGGCGTTCCGGGCTGCACCCATACGCAGGCCGGCCCGTGAGGGTGGCGCGGTGCGGCAGCTGGTGCCGCTCGAGGCCCTGCAGGCATCAGAGCGTGCACGCGAAGCCCTGGAGGCAGAGCTATCCAAGGTGCATGCAACGCATGTGCAGCAGCGGCTGCGCCACTCCACCGTGCGCTTCACATTTGTGGATTACTTCAACCGCTTGCGGGGGGAGACGCTGCTGGCAAGCAGCTTCGCCGCGTGGCGGTCGGTTGTCAAGGCGTCCAAGGTGCGCGAGGGAGCAGACAGGGTTGGGAGCGGGGCGAGGCATGGGATGGGTTTGCGGGCGGTTGCACATCGTGCAGCCGGTGCATCTTGCACAAAGGGGGCCCGGGGTTGGCGTACTGTATCCACCAGGGTGTGTTGGTGCACTGTATCCGCCAGCAGCCGGTATGATGAGCGCGTGTGACGCAAAGGCTTTCCTTGCACGCGCAAACACGTGTATCCAAATGTGCTGCCGTGATACACGTGGGTGCATGTCGCATGCTCTGGTGGCATTGGGCGCATGCTGCAAGGGCCTGTACTCACATGCATGCAAGAACATGATGTCAAAGGAATGTGGTCAAGGTCACACTCCAGCCCATACGTTAATAAGTATACAAGTTACCAAATATACCAGGTTACCAAATACAAGTTACCAACTTACCAACTAAGACGTAGCAGCCAAAATACTTGCAATGCAGGTGGAGCGGGCAGAGGAGGCAATGGCTGCAGTGACAATGGAGAAGCAACGACTGCAGGGCGTGGCCAAGGAGCGGCGCGCAGTGACTGCCAATGTCATTATGCGCATGCTGGCTGACTCACATGAGGCGCTGGCACGCAGCACGCTGCTTTCGTGGCGCCTGGCAGCAAGCCGCAAGGTGCACATGTGTGCTTGCCATGCACGCATGCATGCATGCATGAGCGGATGCGTGTAGGCACGCGTGTTTACACAGTACTTGTGTGCGTGCTACCAGCAGGAAGCGATGTTGTTGCTAGGACGGGACGCTCGCTGCTTCCTTGTGCTGTCCGCAGCGCTTGCCCTTGGGTGTTGACCAGTACATCAAAGGTCTGTGCCTGGGCTCATGGATGCGCTGCAGATCAAGGCACGGCAGCACTGGGAGCTACTGACAGCAGGCATCGAGCAGGCGGCCGCGCGCTACAGGGGCGCGCTCCCACACTTCACGGTGGCGCAGCGCATGGCCAGCCGCACGGTAGCAGCCCTGGACCCGTTTGCCCCGCCCCCGCCTCCCCCATCCTTAGAGCGAATCGCGGCTGTTGCATTCCTGGCTTGGCGCATGTGGGCGAACATGAAGAGGCGGTCTCGGCAGGTGGGCACGCTCAGTGCAGGGCTGCCCGCGTGGGTTGCAGCAGTTGGTGACCGACGGCGGCTGGAGCGTGCATGGCTTGGCTGGCGGTTGTCAGTTGTGGAGGAGCTGGTGGGCCGTGCTAATGAGATGCTGCAGCGTGGGGGCCAGCAGGCCGTTGGCCGTCATTCACGCAGCACAGGCGGCTGGTCACAGGCGACTGGCGTGCCGGTGTCTGTAGCAGAGCCCACAAGCCATGAGGGAATACCAGCACCAGCTCCCCAGCAGCCCTCAGCGCCAGGGGAGTTCTTCATTCCAGTAGCCGTCCCACGGGTTGCACCTGTTCAAGCGCCTGTGCGCATGGCAGCGCACTCAGCCCCCGGCGCACTGCTGCACGGTCCCCCTGCTGCCCCCTTCTCTGCACCGCCGCCACAGCAGTACCTGCCCAGTATGTCCCAGTTTGGCATCGGGGCAGGCATGGGCGAGGTCGGTCTCTCACCACCCACCTCCCTGGCAGTTCAGTACGCGCCACCCCCAATGCACCCAGCCCTGTACCCGCTGCAGCCACAGTACCCACCCCAGCCCAGTCCTGTGCCCCTGCATGAGGTGGGTGTGCAGGCACCATCTCAGGGTGGTGCCCCACCCCACCCCCCACCCACCTTCTACCAATCCCACTCAGTGGGGCCCAGTGCAGGCGGCGCACCGGGGCAAGCCAGCGCCTACCACCAGCCGCAACCGGCCCAGGCGCAGTTCTCTTTCATGCAGGCCCCACCCCTGGCTGACACACCGCACCACATGCCCAACTTCACACAGCTGGCGCCCCAGCCGCAGACCATGCAGGTACCTGGGGTGCACGAGCAGCAAGCCGTGTTCCTGCCATACACAAACACAGTCCTGGGAACAGATCAGGTGCCAGCAGACTCAGCCGCAGCAGTGCACATGGCGATGCACTCGGCGGCGATTGCATCTGGGGCCCACCAGCAGTCGGTCGGCGGTGCCAGTGCTGCCAGCGCCCCCAGACTCTCCTCACACTTAGCATCCACTGGAGGGGCCGGGGGGCAGCAGGGGGGTACACAGGCCCAACCGCCACGGGCAGATGCCGCACGCGTAACATCTGGTTCAACTGCTCTGGCTGCCAAGGTGAGCGGCACCCAGCCGCAGGCCAAGGCCACGGCAGCAGGTGGCGGCCGGTCAAAGAGTGCGCCCCGTGGCACGGGCCTGACCAAATCAGGCCTCATCCTTGTGGAACGTACACGTGAGCTGTATCAGGCGGTGGATGCGCTGGCGCAGGGCATCCATGACACCACTGACGCTCTGTCCCCACGCCGCAAGGTGCTGCAGCAGCTGCCACGGGGCGCCCACCAGGGTACTGCCAGCCGCCGCGCAACCGACGCATCAGAAGGGATGACACAGGGGCATGCAACCGCCTCGTTTCCTGCGTCCCGCCGCAGTACAGTGGACTCGCAGGGGGTAGCTGCCCCAGAGCTCAGCTCCCCGAGGCGCGTGGTAACTGGCGACAGTGTGCTGCTCAAGTTTCAGAGGCAGGCACACAGCGAGCTAGAGGCAGCACACACACGGCGCACTGAACTGGCCGCTATGGCTGGCCAGGCTGGCGCAGCAGGGGTGTCCCAACGGGCCACGGGGGCAGTCGCACACCGGGGCACAGGGCCGCAGCCGAGGCAGAAGAAGCAGCTGCCCGCCCCCACGCAGCGCAGCCAAGCGACCAGCACCGCAGGCGGCGTCGTGAACTCTGCCTTCAATGCCCCGGCCCCCACGCCAGAGACTGGTGCGGCGCAGGCTGCCCAGAAAGCGGGGGCAGGGGGCGAGGCGCTGGATGTGTCGTTCTCTGCAGACCAGGGCGGTCAGGTCCTGGACACGGCTGGCCATGACATGATGCAGCAGCAGGTGCAGGTGGCGCAGGTGCAGCAGGCTGCCCCAGGGCTGGAGGTCACCTTCTCACCAGCTGCTGCTGGTGCCCAGACTGTGGGGTCTACAGGAGGGGGTGCACCAGCAGCAGGGCTCATGCCACAGAGCGGTGTGATGCAGCTGCTGCAGCAGGAGGCCGCAGCTGTGGCAGCTGCTGCTGAGCGTGCTACTGCCAAGTCGGGGCTGCTACTGCCTCCCGAGGTGGAGCGGGCACGCAGGGGCACGGGTGACGTGGCCATTCACGCACCATCTGTGGGGGCCACCCGGGTCATACCCACTGCAGAGGGTGTGCTGCATGCAGCAGCCAGCAAGCTTGGGAGGGATGCAGATGCAGCAGCACAGCAGCCCAAGCACGGTGCCAAAAAGTACGCGCATGTGCCATCACGGCTACACCAGGAGACCATCGCCACGCTTGCCAAGCGGCGGGCAGGCAACCTACCGGGTGGCACCCCGAACCTCACTGCCCTACCGCCCGCGCCCCAGCAGCCCATCATGGCACCTCTCACAACCTATGTGCACACCAGCCGTTCCACACCTGGCCCCATGCAAGGGGTCACGCTGTCTGGCATGGTTGCGGCTGTGACGGGGCAGGCGGCAGGTGGGCGGAAGCTGGAGGAGGCGCTGGGTCGGCAGGGCGTTTATCACGCATTTGACAAGGTGCGGGGTGAGGCGGCTTGAATGGGCCGATGACAGGTGCATTGTTTCAGTGGGCAGGGCCAGGTGATAGTTTGGTTACTATTGCACACGCTGCACGCGCTGTCTGTGCAGCGTGCATTCGTGCAGCCATGCCCACTATGGCTGGCTAGCTGCTCTTCAGCAAGCCGGCATGCGGGCATTGGTTTCAGACCCGTGGATTCCCTGCTATTGGCTTGCTTCGCGCGCTGCGGTCTTGTTCCTCGGGCTGTAAGCACTGCGCACCTGGAACCTCCCTCATTACTGTGCTGTCCTTTTCCTGACCAACCCCAGGTGTACGGCCCCTCCACAGCGGTGGCTACCACCAGCCAGTTGCATTTGGCCGTGACCTGTGCTGGTGCGGGTGCCCCCAGCAGCCTCACGGGTGCGACGGCTGCCGCCGCCGCTGCCCTGGGCGCCATCCCCGGCAGTGGGAACTTGAGCGTGCAACAGATCCCAGGGGACGTGCCGCGTGTGCTGCGCTTCGAGCGGAGGCATGGGCCAGGAGTGGCTGATGCAGGCGGTGACGCACCCAGTGTGCCTGTGACGGTCGTGCGGCTGCCTGAGCCTGTCCGCGTCAATATCACTGAGATGAGATGAGGGGGGCTGGCTGCGCGTGGCATGAGCAGCCTTGGTCATGCACCGTTGAATGTGTATGTTTGTTGTGTGTTTGTGTGTGTTGGTTACATCGTACGCCCATCATGGCGCATAATTTGTGTTGAAGAGCCGGGGAGGCTGTATTCCTAGGGCTACAAGGGCATGCATGCGGGCATGTACCTAACCTCACGAACAGGTCATGTGGGAATGTGGCCACTGCCGCATGCAGGCACGTGTTTACTGTGTCATTAAGTATACTGAAGAGCTCGTGGTAGAGCAGACGATGGAAAGGCCCCGCCAGGCCAGATGAGGCCACTCAACAGCGCTGAGGCCTCTACACACCGCACATCTACTCATGCAGGACATAGCTACAGCCTTATGACATTGTATATAGTCCTGTAATATATAATGATATATATTACAGGATCCCACCTGCTCAGCTGCTGGCAGCTGGCAACAACCCCCAACTCGCCCCGCAACCTCGCTAGCCCCGGCCCCCAGCATACCCTTCACATTACTTCACCGCAGCAGCAACAGCATGAATGTGGAAGGCCGCCCACCAGAGCATGTGATGCCCACAAAAACATGCTCTGTCCAAGGTTGCATTGTGTGTTTTTATCACGATTCACAGCTCTTTCTACGCTCGTCTCAGTCTGCGTGACTCAGATGCCACCTCTTCCACCGCCGCAGCCACCGCCCCCGCACCCGGCCCCTCCACAGCCACCCCCTCCATGCCCGCCGGCTGCACCCCCATCGTGCCCACCGCAGCCACCACCGCCCGTGCCACACCCTCCGGCCCCTTTTATCAGCAGCGGGGACAAAGCCCCCGCAGCCACCACTAAAGTGGTGGTCAGTGCCCGCCGCCGGTCCCAAGTGGTTATCAAACGTGGTGCGGTTGATCATGGCGCAGCCGCAGCCCCCCTCACTGCCGCTGCCGCATGCAGCACCATAGAAAAAGACGGGCACGGTGTCCATGCCAGCCGACCACTGTTTGACGCTCAGCTGTGCTGCAGCTGCTGCTTATACATCTGCGTACACTAGCATGTGGTTTGCTCAATCTGCGAGCTGACGGTATGGCTGCCCACCAGCTGGTGGCGCAGAGGCACCACTAATCATGCGGCCACGGGCATGCAGGCTGAACTCCCCCAAGCTCAGCAGCCGCTCCTTATCCTGCTCTGCCTGCTCACCTGCCTGGGCATCTGCATGCCAGCCGCCCCCCAGAGCTGCCAGGTCATGCACGGCATAGCTGGAGCTGCTCTGTGTCTGCGCCACATCTGCGTCAGGCCACAGGTCTGAGAGGGTCCATGAGCTGTTGCTGCTAGCAGACACCGCTCCAGCCACTCCTTTGCCTGAGAACAGGGTGATGTTTGCGGGGCTGGTGGCCTTGCTGCTGCCTGACGGCTCAGGCAGCTCGTTGCTGGCGACATGTGCCCAACGCTGGGTTGGAGCACGTGCCGCTGCAGTGGGCGCTGGGCTGACCTGAGGTGCTGGAACATCACGGGCCACCGCTGCCGCGTTCAATGCGGCCTGCAGCGTGCCTGGCTGGACCCCTGGGGGCGTGCGCCACACGGTGAGGGGGGAGGTCTCCACCCTCGTAAACACCCGGCCCATAGAGGATGGCTGCTGCTGAAGGGCGCGTACTTCCGCGAACACGAGACGAGCTCGTGCACGCACTTGACGAGGTATCTGAACGGGCCACGAAGGAGCGCAGGCATCGGCAACAACAGGGAAGGGTAATTGATGGCTTGTGGGGGACCACAGTGGGGGATACATATCTTGAAAATCAGGCAGGAGTTAGGTGGCATGCAGGTGGGTCAGGGCCTTTGGGGAGGTACCCGTCGCAGCAGGCATGTTCACACCACGATCTATCCCAGTAGCTTGCAGTCATGCTTGTCATGCATGTCATGCCGTCATGCAGTCGTGCGGTCATGCAGGACATGCAGGTTGACACAACGTGCATCCCCAAGTGCGCCCCTAGTGTTGCAGGGGCATTTGTTTGCCCAACCAAACAGGCCTGTGGCACCAGGCAACGATCAGGCGGGTGGAATGAGTTACGCGCAAAGCACGGCAGTTGTGGCTGTCCTGCACTTGTCCTAAAACACGCTTGTGCACACTCAGACGCACTCGGCTGCCAGGCGGCGTGCCAGGGCGTAGTCAACGCTTCTGCAGCATAGGATCAAGAACCACTCTTGGTCTAAGATGCGCTTCTTCAACCCCCGCCGCAGCAGGTGCAACATCAGCAGTGCGTGGCCGCCGTTGCGTGGCACAGGGGCACTCGATGGCTTGGCCTTGCCTTCAGCAACCTTTGCAGCCACCTAATCCTTGGCACTGCAAGTGGGACATACATTGCACACAAAAGGAGGCACCGCAAATGCTCATCCAGCCTGAGTGTGCACTTTAAGAGCCCAGGTACAGCACTCACTACTAGGCAAACCTCGACCAGAATGAACCAATTCTGTGCATGAGTGTATTTCCCAGTGCATTTCCTGGTGTAGTTCTAAGTGTAATGTGCATGGCTGATCACCTGCCGGCGTTTTTCACAGCGGCAGCGGCACTGAGCAGACATTTTTATAGTACAATGATATGCCGTGTGATCATATTTCACGGTGGCAGCGGCACTGTTCCAGCCAGTGTGTCCACACACCTGTTCGCGTCCTTCTCGACGGCCTCCATGCGCCTCTGAGCCTCCAGCACAGCGGGGCTTCTTCCACGTGGAGCGCTGTGACATACAGCTTGTACCTTGCGTCCGCCACGCCCTGCTTGGCCTCCCGGGCCTTTGCCGCCTCCTTCCAGAGCACTAGAGTATCAGGGGAGGGTGCAGCAAGGAGGCTCAGTACACGCGGTCCTAACATGAGCTCAGCAGGGTGCCGCTCCCTCAGCGGTACTGCCTATGTGAAGGGTGGGTTGTACAGCGCGTCATACCGCGCTTTGTACAGCCGCTTGGTGGCTCCGAAACCATCCTCCAGCACTCCCTCCTCCAGTGCGTCGTCGTGGTTCAGCACCTGCATGCAGCAGTCCATGTGCTGTGCGCATGGGGGCCATGAGGTGAGCCTCCATGGTCCATGCAGATGAGGTGCCAGGCCTCGCAGAGGCTGCAGCGCTGTGGTGCTGGCATCTCATGCAGCCATGCGCTATGTCCATGCGGCATGCTTCCCACCCGGCATTGGGTGGCATGACATGATGTGCTAACGGTGATGTGCGGCTCAAGTAAGAGTGCCCATGACAGGCACAGTCAGATGGGAAGCAGCACAGCGGGTAGGCAAAGCTGCAGCAAAACCAGCATTATCCATCAAGTGAGTAGCGCGTCAGTTCAATTTCCCCACCTTGCCCCCGCTGAGCCGCATGCAGTCTGCGGTACTGTGCGCTATGCGCCATGTGCGTGTGCCACACGAGGTCTAGGTCATAAATGGGCACCAGTGTGACCCCGGGTTCTCCTTCCACAGCAGCAGGAGGCGCTTGTACCTGGGGCAGTGGGGGGTGGTGATGGGAGTGGGTGATGGTGGTGGGTGATGGTGGTGGGGTGGGGTGGGGTGG
>BDCZ01000039.1:0-34691 GCA_001662365.1 Chlamydomonas applanata
CGCTTTGCTCTTTTCCTGCAGGGAGGGTCGGCCTCGGCCGCGTGCGCTGTTTTTTCGGTGTGCGCTGTGCTCTTCCCTGTGTAACCTTAACCTTAACCCGGCTGAGAACTCGCACTTGGCCCTACACAGTGGCATCTAGATGGTGGCCCGTCTCAACAAACAAAAACAAATGCACATATGAATCAGACCATGCAACAGTACACAAGCAATGCCGTACCAACCCGAAACACCATCCATTTAAACATGGCCAGCCTGTTGCGGCGTCCGCTGCTGCCTTGCTCCCTCAAGCTCCTCTGCCATAGCAAGTGGCATGTAGATGGGCAGCAAACTGCTATGCTGGTTTGAGCGTGCAACGCAGATCGCGAAGAGCGCGCCAGTGGACAGCAGGAAGCAGCCGCCACCCGAGTCGCCCTCTGCTGCAGGGTTATCCCCCTTCATGTGCCCGTTTTCGTCCAGGCGCGTGCTGAGGATAGAGCCGTGGCGCGTGGAATGCGGGTTAAGGTTGAGGTTACACAGGGAAGAGCACAGCGCACACCGAAAAAACAGCGCACGCGGCCGAGGCCTCTGCGGGTCACCAGCCTGGCTGCGCGCGGACGCACCGACCAGCACACATGGCTCAAACCGGGTGACCCCATTTGCTCTTCTTCCTGTCCTCCCTCCGGTTCTGCTTCTTCTGCTTCTTTTCCTTCTTTTCCTTCTCCTGCTGTTTCTGTTCCGCCTCGCTTTGCTCTTTTCCTGCAGGGAGGGTCGGCCTCGGCCGCGTGCGCTGTTTTTTCGGTGTGCGCTGTGCTCTTCCCTGTGTAACCTTACCCTTAACCCTCATCCACATCTTCACACTCATCACACTACCAACCATCCAACAACACCATGCATGCAGCCCTGTTCACTACGGCTCACAGCTCTGCATGCTAAGTACTGCAACCCATTGCACTGCTCATTTGCCTGCTGCCCACACCCTCGCCCGTTGCGCCTACCCTGTTTCTGTTCCGCCTCGCTTTGCTCTTTTCCTGCAGGGAGGGTCGGCCTCGGCCGCGTGCGCTGTTTTTTCGGTGTGCGCTGTGCTCTTCCCTGTGTAACCTTAACCTTAACCCCTGCAGCAGAGGGCAACTCGGGTGGCGGCTGCTTCCTGCTGTCCACTGGCGCGCTCTTCGCGATCTGCGTTGCACGCTCAGACAAGCATAGCAGTTTGCTGCCAATCTACCTGCCACTTGCTATGGCAGAGGAGCAGCACGCAGTCAAACCGTGGGGCATTGCTCTTGTACTGCACTGTTGCTTGCACCTGGATGCGCCGGTCCCCACTCTCGTCGTTGAGCCAGACCTGTGAGCCAACAGGCACGCATGTATCAGCACATGCCGCATACAGGGTGGTGACGGTGGTGTGATCGTGGTGCGCGGTGCATCAGGTGTGCCGCCAGGCAGTCAAGGCGTGATGCACGGACAAGCTCCAACCGTGCATGTCAACATGGCATGGCTGCCTATGTGCTCAGCCCTTCATGTCCACACTCGCCGGCACAGTGGTGCCCACCGTCCAGTTTGCATGCTCCCCATGCGCGTAGGTCACCAGCCAGCCGGGCTTCAACACGGTGACTGGAGTGCTGTGCTGATCATGACCCACATACTTTGCCGCAACATGCGCCCGCATGACAGCCTCCTCTGCGTGCGGCACAAGCAGCAGCGGCGATTCAGTCTGCCCTCACATGCACCATCATATCCATGCAGAGCTACACCCAGTTAGGTAGGTGAGGGTGGAGCTGAGCAATGCAGCAGCATGATGATGTTCAACATGGTGTGATCTGCCATGTACTGTTGTTTCGGTGGTGTCTGTCAACCACAGATGCGGCACCATGCATGCCTTGACAGGCGCCCCCATTAGACCCACAGCACAAGCCTGGCACGGCTGCCCCTCCACATGTGTGGCTGGTTGCGTCTCCTTCCATCAGCTGCAGGTTGTTGTGGTGGCCGGCATGCGTGTGACATACCAGCCCACACTCACTAGCTGCGCCCAGGCCCGGCTGCAGCTCCGCAGGGACCGCAGGAGCATGGGGGCAGCAGGGGGCCCGTCAGCATGGGTGGTGCACGTCGAGATGCATGCAACTGCGAGCATTGTGAGCACGTGGGGCTGGTGCACGGCGTGTTGAAAGCATTGTGCATCGGTCAGGACCAGGAGTGAGGCTGCAGTCGCTGTTACACGCTGTGCACTGCAGAATGGCTGCATGGACTTGGGAGCGGGTGGCAGAAAAGATTGCAGATTCAGCCCTGGGCTTCACAGAGGAAGAGCAGGGCATGCTGGAGGCAAAACTGATCAATGAGCAATTTGAGCGCTGGGCCTCTTACCTTACGGGCTCTAATGACAAGGTCAGGGGCCGGCTTAAGGCCCTGTTGCCAGCAGCAGGTGGGTGCATTATGGGTGCATGAGTGGGTGCATAATGGTGCATTATGCATTACGGGAGACCTGCCAGGCTGGGTCCATCCAGTCTATAACACAGCTGCTGCCCCCAACATTTGCTGTGTGCTGCTGTGGGGGCCAGCTTCAATTCATGGATGCCCCAGCCCCCATGCATCGGGCCCGCCGCCTTCTGCACTGCGAGCCACCGCTCGCTGGCCAGCTCTGTGCTAAGCGTCTAGCTCCTGCTGTTGTTGCTGCTGTTCTGCATGAAACCTTTAGATTTCGGGACCCGCGAACCTAATTAAAGCTTCGGTTGGTGATATACATCAGCCCTGCACATGGTTTGAGGTGGCTGTCATAGATTGTGAAGGTACCATGCGTATGGGACTTGAAGCACCTGGCAAGACATGTAATACAGCAACTCGAGAACAATATACATTGCCCTGAGAGCTCAGATGTTGTGTATATACGAGCAAGCCTGGACAGCTAGAAGCTATGAGCCCACGAGGCTGAATTTGTGCATGTGAGTACACAGTGCATGTACCACACGCTAATGTGTGGTATATCTTGCGCACACCCACTGTAGCCCCTGTGTATGCCCAAACACTTGAATACCTGGACCTCCCACCCCAGCTTATCTTGCGCAAGATAAGCTGGGGTGGGAGGTCCAGGTATTCAAGTGTTTGGGCATACACAGGGGCTACAGTGGGTGTGCGCAAGATATACCACACATTACCATGTGCTTGAGGGGCGTCACAGGCACACGCCGTGGCCCGGGTGGCACCTCCAACCATGACCTCTTCCAGCTGACCAAATCCAAGGCAGCAAGGCAGCAGCTGGTAGACAGGAGGCTGCGGTGGTTGGGGCATGTGGCACAGCGTGATGAAAGCACTCTAGTCAAGCAGATGTTGTTTGCCTCAGGGTTGCCAGGGAGAAACAGGCCAGTGGGGAGGCCACGCACAGTCTGGTTTGACGGGGCGAGGCGCAGCCTCGAGCAACTAGGGGTTCAGCATTCGTGGTATCAACTAGCATAAAACAGGCAGGGATGGCGGGGGCTGTGCGAGCGTGCCGAGTGAACATCGCACTCTCACACTTATTCCTGAAGCGGTGCACCTGTCCTGCCATGCCTGAGCCCCATGCTTGCATGCACTGCACGGCATGCTGACTGCACCGGCACACAACCCAACACGCCGGGCACACCAGGCCTGGGTATGCCCCACCCATGCGCGCCCCGCCCGCTGCCTCCCTCGAGGCCTGGGTGCCCTTGTGACACCAGCATGTCGCTGGTGTAGTGGTGTTCACGGGTAGTGTGCTGGTTAGCCAGTTTGCTGTGTTGTGCCCGTGAGTAGGGGGTGCAGCTGTGGTGGTGCAAAGTGGATGGTGTTGCAAAGTGGATGGGCTGGTGTATGTTGGATTGATGTTTGCTTCACTACACTGGAACACCGTGCAGGCATATGGCTCTCTATAGCTTCAAGGAACTTCTAGTTGATGGGCTCCGGCAAGCAGATGAATCTGTGAAACGCCATGTTTATCAAGCCATGTCGGTCGTGCCGCTGTGGGGCTGCTAGCTCATGGTGTAACCATGGTCTGCTTGGCGGTGCATCTGACCTGCGTGCTGTTGGAAGCGAAGCAGGCGTGCGCATGCAGGTTGCAGGTTGGGCTTTATGCACATGCAAGGTGATGCACACAGCCCTATGCGCACTTGCAGCTGGCACGTGACATTCGCATGCCGGGCATCGTGTGCTATATAGGCCTTGACTGGCGCTGAAGGCTAATGTAACAACAACAATGTGTTATATAGCTGAGTATACTGAGCTCACATGCATAAAGCACTGACCTGACATACTACTAAGCTACTGTAGCCGTGCAGGTCTTGAGTCTGAGCGTCCTGAAGGCTGAAACAGGTTGGCAATATTGTATCTATGCCTGGTGGTGTGCCCAAGATTAGGCTTCAGCAACGTAACAAAGCTGTGCCATTACAAGCGCCACGAGCCACCACGGCAGTTTGCATCCCTCACACATCAGCAAGGCAGCCCACGATTTAGTGAACTTCATATCAAGCGTTAACGTCAGCCGCCTGCATATATCTACTTTATTTTATACGTGGCCAAATACCACCAGAGGCCAGATACCTGGCAACTGATAAACACGACATGCAGCACCTGGAGAGACATGACCTGCATGGGGGGTGCGAGAGGTCCCGCATGCAGTCCATGCACCCCATGTGGTGCATACCATAGTGGCAGAAGCCTTGGTTGCATCAGGCCAGCTCTGTCCAACAACCCCAACTGTCTCCGTCCCAAGTGTGCCTTTGATACCCCCATGTAAGAATGCCCATGTGCTCAACCTTTATGAACCGGCACTACTCCCGTGCCATGCACTTGTAAAGAACCGCGGTCCAAAAAAACTGCATGCCAAGTCATGCGTGTGGCTTCTTGAGTATTTGCCATGTCTGAATGCGTGTCTTGCTTGACACTTGTCAACAGCCCAAACAAGCTCCCACCATTGAGCCACGAAGGCTGACAAAGGAAGCCGCAAAGGCCTGCCTGTAACTGAATGAACCATGTGCTCTGACCCTGCTTGCTATCACCGGGGCTGTGGATGTGTTGTTTGCGTGGAAGCAGCGTCCAAACTGGCGGGACGTGATCCTCATACCAGCCATCACAGATGCCATAGAAAATGGCATGGGCATGCAGCCCCTGAGCCAAGCCGCTTACTTGCAGCCATGAAGCAGGCTGGGCCCTCCCCCCTTCCCTCCGCCCTCTGTTTGCCAGGTTTCAGTTGGCTGTACGCTGCTGATCTTCAGTTGGCTGTGGCCTGCTCTCCAGCAGTGCCCTCCCCGCCTCACACATTGCGTGCTCCCCATACCCCAGGATGCGCTGCAGCTGGCAGATGTTCTCCCTCACCCACAGGTTGCTGCTCAAGTAGGTCACCAGCAGCTGCCTGTCCCGTGCCGACGCGCGCGCAAACGTGACGTGGTCATGCGCCTGCAGCTCCTCCTTGGACAGCTGCTTCAGGTCGCAGCGTTTCATGAACCTCAGAGCGCGCTGCTTCTCGACAGCATCCGTGATGAACCCCGCATGGTCCAGGATGCGCCCCGCAGTCCCGGTGTGATCTGCCATGAGATCCTCATACTTCACGGTCATCACGGCCTGGCGCTCCGGCCGCCCCCACCATGCCCTGCTGCTGCTACTGCCGCTGCTGCTACTGCTGCTGCTGCCGCCCAGCTGATGCGCCAGCAGGTGCCGCGTGTACGCCTGGGGGTCTCCACTGGCCGCCTGCAGATTCATGTGGTTGCGCGCCATCGCCCAGATCTCTATCAGCGAGCTCAGCGCCTCTGTGAGCACCCCGGTGCGCGCATCCACCTTGGCGATGAAGTGGCCGTAGCTGATGTGGGGCTCCAGATGCAGGCGCAACTCACGCAGCAGCGTGCTGGATGCACCGCTGCCATACCACGCCAACGAGGCCTCCGATAACCTGTTGTGTGGGGGCGGTAGCAGCCACAGGGGGTGGCCGGCATGGTGGTGAGGAGCACATCTGGTCAGGAGCCGATACAATGCGAGGGTGCAGCAGTAGAGCAGACAAGACAGCGTGCAGGCAAGACAGCAGTGCAGACAAGCCCGGCCGGGCACGCCAATTCACTAACACCCCAAACCACCCCCCGGTGTTGTTGGCTGCGTGGCATGCAGGTGGAGCGCACTTGGTGGTAAGCAGCCACGTCTCAGCGGCGGGCAGTGAGCGGTGGTAGAGATAGGCTGAGATGATGATGTCCAGGGGGTTGCGGATGATGTGCAGCACCCGGGTGGGTGCAGGGCCGCTGGGCAGCATGGAGTGACACATGCGGTTCAGGCGGGGAGGCGCATCATAGCAGCGCGCAGCACCCCCGACACAGGGGCACTGCTTGGTTCTGCAAATGCCCCCGGCAATGGTGGGGATGGTGTAACGGCGATCTTTGTGTGTGCTGTTGGTGTGTACCAATGCCGGGTCGTAGCACACCTGCGTGTGCAAGTTGGTAAGGATTGCAGTGGGTGCGGTCGTGCTTTCATGCTCCTTTGAGCCATGGAAACCTTAGTGGCGCCAAGGTCGGGCCATCACAGGCCTGCTGGCCATGCTTGCATGCGGGTGTATGCATATACACGAGTGAGGGCTGCCGCTGATCACGCCCCCAACCCACCCCCCGCCCCTCCACGCCTCACCATGGGCAGCCTGCTCCCCAACTGGAACACGAGGCGTGTGTCCAGCTGCTCCTGGGCATGCCTGACAAACAGCATGTGGGGGGCCCACACCACGTCCTCCCCCCGCCCCCCGTGGTCCTCATACAGGTAGCCTGCAGCAGCAGGGAGGAGCGGGGGCAGTACGGCGGTACGTCACCATGCGTTCCGGGGCCACGGGCATGGCCATGCATGCACAGGACGCACACGCGTTGCGGTGTGCAGCACAGTACGTGAGCCACGCCACATGCAAGCTGTGTGTAGCTCGGCAGTGCGTGTGTGGATAGCCAGCTGCGTGAAAGCTGGAGATGCTGCAGGTGGGGTCTGGCGCCATGTGCAAGCAGCTGCAGGCTGCATGCGCAGCTTCACTCACCTGCCCGCTCATACGTCACAGTGTTCCACACGGCTTGCTCTCCCTCTGGACGCCCTGCTCCTAACACCCACTCCACCATGCTACCCAGTAGACAGCCAGTGAGTGCAGTGCCGCCCTTATGGTGGTTGATGGCCAAGTACAGGCCCGCCTTAGTTGCGCCATCCCTCGAGTGTGGTGCAAGGCGCACATGGCTCTGTCTGGTACTGCTAGGCTGTGGCCATGCAAACTTGAGTGCCAACACCACGAGCAGCAGGAACGCCCACGATGCTGGATGCTGCAGCAACTCCGCCCGGCCTCGCAGACCCAGCGCCTTTGCAGCCACTTGGGCTCGAGCAGCGGGCGCCTTCACGTCCGTGATGACCAGCGTCATCCGGCTAGGGAACAGCTACGATTCATGTCAGAAAACCGCTCTGGGTCCCCGCCGACCGGGTTTGAAGCCCACAAGAACGGTCAGGCGGGGACGGTATTCCAGTGTAACTGGAATAAGGGCCGGAGATTAAGCAATCTGGTGTTAGCCACAGTTAAAACATCGGCTGGGATTGCGTGAACGCGAACGGAGTGGGGTCCGAGTGTTATGAAGTGTTGAGCAGGGCCACAGTTTTTAAGATAGCTATGAAATTGTATGGATCCGTAGATGCAAGTGCTGCCATGGGGAATACCGTGGCCTTGTGCCACTGCTGTTCGACTCCACGTCGTTGTCAGGGCTGACATGCCAAGGGATAGCATAGTACGAGGATGAAAACTCTATTGCATCCTTACACAAAGCTGCGACTCTGGATCTCGGGCTTGGTCATCATCTGGACGCTATGCAGCATTGTCATCTACGAGATTTACAAGGCGCCTTACTATGATGGAAGCGACGCTGTTTCCCCAGACCTGGCGAGTCTGACCATGCTTGCATGCCACTCACCGCGACTAAGGCTCAGTTTGTGGTTCGCTCCTTCATGCACCCTGCACAGCCGCACAGCCGCTTCTGAACACACCTGTGCACAGTGCGAGGGAAGGCTGCGCCGTGCACACCCCGCATGGCACGCCACACAGCACGCAGCCGCGTACACACAGCATGATGTGCCTGCTGCCTGGCCCACAGGTGCTGGTGGTCAATCATCACAAAACAGGCACAACCATGACGGGCTGCATGCTGGGCACATTCGTGGAGACACTGAATGGCGTGGGGGCCATGCACAGGTGTGTGCGCTGTGCTCTGGTGCGTGGCACCACATGCTGACAACAAATTGAGCTGTGCCTTCAGCGCTTGACACATATACATGCAGCTTATGGCACTTGACAGCTGTACTTGCAGCAGCATGCACACTGATATGGCCTGCACACCCCACACCCCCTTCACCCCACCAGGTACACCTACACAGACAGAGCTGAGGATGTCCACACTCACCCACACCTCCTGTTCCTAAAAGTGCGGGAGACGCAAGATAGGGCGCGCGACAACCAGACCGCCAGCGCACACAGCCCTGATGCATGGGTGCGGCAGCACGCGAGACACACGACCAAACCCACCCTGATCTACCACCTGGGCTCACGCCTGCCACTGGTGTGCTGCCGCCTGCTACTGCCGCCTCATGCCGCCTGCGGCTGCCACCTGATTGTGCCTGTTGCTTCCCCTGCTGCCTCCTCCTGCTGCTGCCGCTGCTGCCATCGCCAGCTGTGTGGTTGTGGGGCGCCAGCTGTGTGGTTGTGCTGCCACGCTTCAAACCCTGTCCGTCCGTGCAACCGTACATCTCGGTTGCGTGTGGTAACATGGAACATGGTGTTTTTCACTGCGCTCAGGTGTGCTACGACAACGACAAGATTGCGGCAGCACGGGCAGAGGCTGCCACAAACAGCTCACGTCCTAAACCCCTGGACCCCCGAGCGACATGCCGTGAGGTGCGCCTGTTGGCCACAGCACGATAGTGGTGGGGGTATGAGCAGGGCGCAACACGCACACTGCACAGCGGCAGTGGGTGCAGCACGTGGAGGCCAGCACGTGCCAGGGCTGATACAGAGGGAGGCCCTGCCGAAGGTGTGACAGCCCAGACCCCATGCATGCATGCCGTTTTGTTTCTTACTGGGTCTGCCTTTCCCCTGTGGCATCGCACCTGCTTCATATGCGTGCAGATCCAGTGCCCGTGCAATGGATGGCAGCAGCACTGCTTTTCGTTGGGCCCCTGCTTCTCACCACTGCCTCAAATCAACTAGTGAGTCTGGGGGCACGGGAGCAGGGCCATGCTGCCATACAGCCATGCAGACATGTGGCGGTGTTGTCCAGCATTTGCATGGGGCACCATTTGGAAGCCATGTGCTTACACAGCTGCTTTTTGTCCTGCCACACGTGCTTTGGCGGCAAACTACTGCACTCGTTTTGACTGACATGCGCACGCTGCGTCACAGCCGGGCCATCCATGTCATCCGTGACCCCCTGGAGATCATCATCTCTGCCTACAACTACCACCTGACCCTCCCCAAAGCCGAGGCGTGGCTGCGCACCACCCAGCTGATAAAGGTGCGTGGACTGCGTGGTGTTGCCTGCATCAGGCAGTGCGGCTGGGGCTGGTGCTGACCACCCCAGATCGAATGCCTCTGGTCCACCTGTACCCGTGTGTGCCTGCCCAAAGTGTATGTTTATGTGCACACACGCCATGTCATGTGTTCACATGCACAGGCCGCGCGCTGGTGGCAAGACATGGGCGCCAACATCACCCTGCTCAACGAGTTGCAGCTGCTGGACATCAAGCACGAAAAGGCCAAAACGTCGTATGGAGGCTTCCTGACCAATACAACCATGCGCACGGGGGTGCTGACTGAGGCGTTGAGCTCACTGCACGAGAGTGGGTGCTGCCGATTGCTACATGTGCTGCGGTTGCACCTGCACTGTCGTTGATCCTGTTTTAGGGCCTCAGCGCCTCAGGCCCCCTGCCCCAGCTGCTGCCAGCTGCCTTGCCATAACCTGAACGCACCCGTCAACATCGCCTGCGAGCCCCAACAGTAACATGTATGCTGCGCGTGCGCGCAGTCTGGGCCATGGCGCGCAACTACGTCAACTGGGTGCGCATCACCGACCGCGTGCTGGTGGTGGGTGCAGTGGCCATGTTGCGCTGAACCGTGTATCTGGCACGATTGCTGACCAGCATCACAGCATCAAACAATGTGACTGGCGCACGTGCTGTGCCAGCGCTCTTCTTATGCTTGCCAGCACGCGGCGCACCATCAGTCAACAACCGGCATGAGTGTACACGGTGCATGCACCCAGCCCATCAGCCTTGTGAGCCATGCCGCCAGGCGGGTCTGTGGCCTCATCACTTGCACGCAAGTACTGCAGCCGCACGGCCAAGCCACGCTGCTGTACTGCCGGCTGACTGACTGTACTGCCCGCTGTACTGCCCACCAACCGTACCGCAGATGCGGTACGAGGAGTTGACAGCGCCGCACCACGAGGGCGCACTCAACCGGCTGCTGGACTTCACCGCCATCCCGCACTCCCCACGCACGCGTGCGGCCGCCCTCGCGCGCATGCAGCGGTGAGCGCAACAGCATGTGAGCCTACTGACAGCTCGTGAGACCATCACCTCAGCCTGCCGCCATGCGCCACTTGCTTGAAGCCAGCAACTTACCTGGTTGAGGGGTGCTCCGGACATGGCCGCACCACAGCTGAATGATGGTGCCGCATGACGCGCACTGCAGCGCCATGCGCAGCCCAGACCCGGAGTGTGACGCCGCATGCACACGTGTGAACACGTACACGCACGCAGGTGTGATCTGCACACGTGGAGTGAAGCTGAGCTGCGCGCGTCTGAGCACGTGACGCGGCATCGCAGCGCAGAGCACCGGGAGCAGCTGGTGGCGCACCTCAGGTCTAATGAGTATGTGTGGGACAACATATGCCGGCTGCAGGCTATTCTGGGGTACACGCAGCACGCCGGCTGCAAGCTGCTGGCCACCGGGGGGCCAGGAGGGAGGGCTGGCGTGCCGTTGGCTGTGCTGCCGGAGTGATGCGGCGAGCTGGCTGCAACATAGGGCAGTGTAGATACAGGGGTGGTACACTGCCAAGGGCAGCCGTGTGCCGCACAGTATGCGGGAGCGCGACAATGCCGGCAGCGGCGGCTTTGGTGGCGGCACCACGCATGTCAAAGGCGGCGTGTGCAGAACTAGCGCTGTATAACTAGCGCTACCTCGACATGTGGCTGCCAGCAGGCTGAGACTTCCTGCCACACTCCAGATGGTATCACCCAAATCATTGGTATGAAAAGGCGGCGCCAAACTTCTTATGAATCAGGCGGGGGGCCGTGATGCCCTTGTCGCCGATGGTGGTGAGCCCTTGATAGGGCATGCTTGGGGGCCAGGTATGGTGATGGCAGGGACAGGCAAGCACAGCGTGCTGCCCCAGCGTACCGCAGGGCGTACTGCCCCAGCGTACTGCAGGGCCGCGCGCGGGGTTGGCCCTGCCCCTGCCCATCACTTCACCCCCAACTTGCCAGCATCATGGACATATGTCCAGATATCCTTGGTGACTGAAGTTTGCAGCAATGAGAGTGTCAAAATCAGAATGCTTAAACTGGCTAAGGTGCGCGCGGCCTGGTCAGGGGGCCCATGACCCCGGCACACAACCTGACTGACAAGCTGGACGTTGAGCCTGACGAGTAGCGGTGTGGGAACGGTGATGTGTGTGGTGAAAGAATGAGAGTCAGAAGGCCAGCTGCAGGCATGCAACGGCACTGGGCCACGTGAAGCTTGAGTGACGTGTGCTGTGAGGGTTCTTGGACCACCCAGATCACTTTGGTCGTGCAGCAGCTGTGCTGCTATACGTGGGGTAAGAGACACTGGGGGCAGTGGGGCTGGGCTGTATTGTTGGGTCGGGGATCAGGGCAACAAGGACATGTCATACAGTTGGGTCGTTGCAGTGAGTGCTCTCCCCCATTAGCAGCAGCCTGGCTGTGCACCCCATTATTCAATGGGTGCTGGGGAGAGTACGCCCCTGACCTCGGCTCTCCATACCATCACCACTAGCATGCGGCAGCCATATGCAGCCAGGCCAATGGACTTCATCCCTGGGTTACCACCTATCACGGCTATCAGTAGTGGATGCCTCACACCTGTAGAGGGATGATGGGCTGATATCTGTTGACCAGCCCTTTGGTTTCTGCTCGACTGTGCAGCAGTTAGCTGATGTCTCTTGACCAGCCCTTTGGTTTCTGCTCGACTGTGCAGCAGTTAGAGAGAGAGGGACAGTTACAAGGGGTTCTGCCACCCACGGGAGGTGGGACTAGGATCAGGATCAGGGGCAAAGGAAGTAAAACGCACTGCAAACACTGCACAGCACGCACGAAACGTAGCAGCACATGCAACACACCGCAACCGCCCGGGTGGGCAAGCCACGCACAGCGCGCAACCCTCAGGGGGAAGGAAGAGTATCACAGCGGAGCCACTCCACACGCGAGGGCAGACGGGGCCACACACACCCAGGTCCCGGACATTTGCATGTGCCAACCGGGAGAGACCGGGCGACAGCATCCGCCCACCAACAGTTAGCTGATGTCTCTTGACCAGCCCTTTGGTTTCTGCTCGACTGTGCAGCAGTTAGCGCGGCCTGCTTGGTAGGTCAATGGTACAGTGCTCTCTCAGCCGGGTGTAAGCTGTGGCTAGGTGTGAGCTGTGGCCAGTGACTGGGTTTGGGGCAAGGGGCATGTGCACAAGCCGTGCCCTGCGGGGCCAAGGAGAAGCCACTCGGCAGCTTGACAACAGGCAGGGCTCTTCAGTACAGCAGGGGTGCATGCAACAAGGTGTGGTGAGTGCACAGCTGACTGGCGTGTCGGCAGGGGACAGCAGCCTAACCTAAGAACCTGTGGGTCTACGTAAGAGATTGTGACATGGCAATTGAAACGCGTTACAAAGGGCCTGGGTGGGCAATCAAATGCCACATGCTGTAAGCTGTCGTGCAGGTGTCTGCAGTCATGACCAAGCAATCTCTAGATGCACGCCTCGTTGATTTGCAGTTTTCATACCCGATGGACGCAACCGTTATTTACCACCTCTAGGGCCCCCATCCGCCGTGTTATTATTATTTTATTTTCGGGGCCCCCACCACTGCCACATGTCACTCGCAACAGCAACCTGAGTGCACCCTGAAGCTGAAGTTCATGTCTAGCAAAGATGGTATTTCCACAACCCACTCACTCATGCAAAGCCCATTGACTCAACCACTGTAGGAGTTGCACAACAGCATGTGCCCATGCTGCCCGAGAAAAAGTCCTGGCAGACTCAGGGCACCTGTCTGTTTGCAGCCCCTCTCAACGACATCCTTGCCAATACTTAGGGCATCTGTTTGTTTGCAACCGCTCTCCTCTGCAACCCCTTCCATCGCATCCCCACCAACTCGTGTAGCCATGCCTCACCGTTCATCATGTCTGCACTTGATGGCTTGAAATATAAAGCAGCCAGCACAAGGCCCCACAAGGCCCTGAAAACATTGAACTGGTGACGTGTTGACCCCGCCACTAATCTACTGTACCTCACAGCCACCTTGCACCCACACCCTCCTCACGCACCCAAACCTCCTCCCTCCGCCCCTCCCAACACACAATCAACACACACACATTAAGCCCAACACCTGCAGCACTTAGCCACGTAGTGGTGCCCACTGCCCAGCATCACACCTATCACTGCTCAATGGTGATCATACCGCGCCCACATGAAGTGGTGTGAGCCGAGGTGATCACCTGAAGGTGCTCTAGGCAGTTTTGGAGCTGCCGCTGTGGCCCCAGCCAGCTTCAACCCCATCAGAGGGCGCCCCCAAGCATGTAATATCACTCCGCACAAATCACAGAAAATCACACTCCTCAGTGGTCACCAAATGCATGCATGCTGCCGCCCACTTGCTACACCCGTGATCCGCCTGGTCCTCAACCACGCCCAAGTGGCTTCCCTTACATTACACTACAAAATGCATACAGGCATGTATGCATGCACGCATTCCAGGGCCTGCTGGCGCCACGGTGGCCATGATGAAATGACTGATGAGCATGGAACAACTGATCTCACTCAGGTGGAATCTTATGGCTGAGGCCAAGGTGCCACAGCACGTTGACACTGAGCTGAGATGCACGATCCGTGCGATCCCAGGGTCATGATCCAGTCAGATAGACCAGATCAAGACCCGATGAAATGAACAACAGAATGAAAGTGTGCAGGCCCAACTGCCCTCGCACTGCTGACACACGCTCGGACCTTCGGAGGCCTAGCTATGCCTAACTTGAAACTCATGCCGCATATGGTCCCTTTCCAGCACAGCCTTGTTCAGTCCCTCAGCTGAGTCTATCCCATCCCATACCATACCATACCATACCATACCATACCATACCATACCATGCCTCCAGACACCATCCCTCCTCCATCCCCCTTGCACGGTCAACAAAAGCCTCCGGTGCCCCCACCCCCAACCCCCACCCGCATTCCATGTCAGCCTACGTACCGCTGCCCATCTCACTCAGGGCGTGTCACCGAGTTGCGTGCGTCCTGCATAAGTGTAAAGTCGCCAGAGCTGATGGCATTGCGCACGTGGCCGAAAGACTGCAGAGCAGTTTGCAGCAGCAGGGCGGGGCAACACGCATGACAGGGCGGCCGACCAAGCTCAGCAGCGCATGATGGCATAATCACAAGCAATGCCGTTGTTGCACGTGGCTTATTCACTTGCGTGCATGCCCAGCCGGCCAGGCAGAGAAGCCATGCGCGCGCATGCCGGCTGTCATGCTCAAGAGCTCAGCGACCAGTGTATAATGAACAAGCTGCCCACCAGTTCTAGAACGATGTATGGAACCAAAAAAGGAGCAGAGGCCCGATGACGCAGTATGAAGTGCAAGCTCACGTGCTGGGATCAAGTACGTGCACATGCAGGCCACCGCTCGTGCTGGAACGCTCAGAGCTGCTTTGGCTTCCCCGTACCTCGTGCAGATGGCGCAGGGTCTCCTTCGTTGCTGTTCCGGGGTGATCCGGGGTGACTTGACTTCCTTGCCTGCTCTTTGCGCTGCTCTCCAGCTTGGTTTCATTACTTCCTGGCTGTGCTTTTAGCTCAGGGGGCATCGCTAGAGTACCTTGCGGTAGGGGTGCGGGAAAACAGCTTTCGGAATCCACGCTGGCGCCTTGTGTTAGGCTGAGAGAAGAAGCCCGGTGCCTGAGGATCGCTGTTGTTCCAAGGGCATCGGGAGTACGTGAGCGGGTAAAGTCAAACCCCACCAGCTCCTGCACATCTGCATTCTGCTCATCGCCGCTGTTTACGCTGGCTGCTGCGCTGCTTTGGCGCATGTACATATCCATACGCCAACGAGCTAGGACTGCAAGGCCTGCAAGTCCTATGCACGCCATCATCACGTGTGCTAGTACGATGCGTAGCTCTGCTGCTTGATCCACCGCATGGCCCATCTCTGCCCATATATCTTTTGGGCTCAAGAGAGTCGGCATCTTGGCAGCGCCCCTCTGAGTACTAGCACCGGCGCACAAAAACACAGAAGGATGGGCATCTCTGACGTGTGGTTCCTACTGCCATGATTGAGTGATGATGTACGGTGCTGATGTCAGCGGCCACCAGCCATCGACCTGGCGGGGTTGGTGGCTATGTTTTTGCTACGCTACGCTATCTGGGGACCTCAAACATCACCACAGTAGCATGGCTTTAAAACATTTGTCGCTGCGCATCCGGGCCATGTGTGTGTGTTACACAAGGCCCGAACAGGGCCATGTGATCCACAGCACTATCACAGCTCTGGTCAGCTGCAGGCATGCAAGTTTTCTTGTACATTGGCAGTATAACGGGACACCATTTGCACCCATGCACAGCACACAGAACGCTTGTTTCATACCGTACCCAGACAAACCCAGTTATAGTATCTGTTGGATCTCTGAAACTCATATCCAGTCACAGCAAATAACAAGCTGCTACGCCGTGTAGGTTCCACTTTTATAATTAAAATAATAATAATTAAAATAATAATTAAACTGATAACAATAATAATAATAATACTAATAATAATAATGATGATAATAATAATAGTAACAAAAATAACATTAATAATAACAATAATAATATTAATAATAACAATAATAATATTAATAATAATAACACGGCGTGTCACAGATGTGTCTTGCATGCCGGAGCCCGACAGCCGTTATCTAAACACCATCACTAGAGGACCAAGCCAGCCTGAAATACCAGGAGCCGCCCCACTACAGCACCTAGCACCCTGTTGGAAGCGAGCACCGCAAAGGTTAGCAGCTGGCCGACACACCACCCGTGGTCAACAGCAACATGCTGAATTGCTGATGCCACAGGGCACCCAGGCCATATGGTGACGGGCGGGTAGGCCGTATGCGGGGCGGGCAGGATGAGCATCAGGCCCGGGAGCCTAGGGGTTGGGTGATGTGCCAAACCAACTGCGCCTGTGCAACGCACACCACCTCCAGAATGCAGGGCGTAGGGAGCAGCAAAGTACGTGTATGCAAAAGTTCATGCAGAATTATACAGGTTATCCATTGCAAACCAGTTGCCAAAGTGAAAACCTTATGGAAGTAGCCAAACCTCCTCATAACCAAGGCGAGTTTCTCTGCTTTTCTATCGCCGCAACCGCCGTCCCTTTTTTACCGTGTTGTATAACGCAGTACAGTAGCAGGGGGGGGATCAAGGGGGGTTTGCGAGCTGATGTGACCCCGCGCATCCATACAGTACTTTAACTCATTCCTGCACCGCTGCGCGTGCCCTGGCCGCGTCCCGAGTGGACCAGGTTCAGGTACAGTAGGGCTGGCATGTAACTACCTCGCTGTATTTTCGCAATGTAGTATGGTAGCCGCTGCTTTACAGGTGTGATCTGACGATGCAGTATGTTTGACTGCCCACATGTCCTGACAACCTGCAGGCACCTAGCAAACAAGCGTGCCTGTACTGCTTGTCCTATTGCCAGTGCTGGCCTCCCCTCACGCATGTAGTGCCGCACTCATATCGTCGTGCAAAACACTCTGTTTCAGCTTCACATATGAACCCCAGCCCTGCGCAGCTAGCCACCCGCTCGCTTGCCTGCCAAAAGCATCGATCACGCACATATGCTGGCACACATGGTCATCAGGCCCCTACGCGAGCCGCCATATGGCAAGTGTACGCATATCAAGCTGCTGTCACGGCTTGAGCCCCTGCCGCGCCTTCTCCAGCACCTCCTTCCGAATCTTAGGGTAGTCAGGGAACGCCTTGACCACCTACACAGCAGCCATGCAGCAGCAGTAGTGATTCAATGACGCGGCCATGCAGCAGTTCAGGTGGCAGAAGTTGTTGTGAGGTGGCCCCTACAGGCCGCAGCCTCAGCAGCACGCCCCATCACGCATCCAAGCTTTACAGCAGTCAGCGCACTGTTCACAGTTGCGCACCCAGTCAGCCAGCCAACCACATGCTGTACATTGTCATCGACAACTCATCAACTGGCACGCTAAGCGTCGAGAGGGGGGCCACCATGCAAGCCGAAGACTGGCCAGCGGGCAGGTCTGCCCAGTCTTTCCTCGCCTGGGCCACTGACCCAGGCGTGCACATGATGTCACTCTGACGCTCCCACTCTCCCGCTCTGTCCCAGTCGGCAGTGGAGTATGCTGAGTGGTAGCTGGATCTGACTGCATCGGAACAAGGGAGGTGTTTCAGGACCCCTACCTTGTGGCACACGTCGATGGCCTCCACAAAGCGCTTGGCCTTAAGGTAGTTGAAGGCGAGCTTGAAGCCCACTGCAGCTGATGCCTGCACACAAAGCCAGCCACAACAACTCAGACAACAACTGGCACATCAGGTGGATCGACTTGCTGCAGTGTTTTCCCAATTGATTAGGGGGTGCACTCAGTTCCCCGACCCTGTTGTGAAGCAGCTGCTCTAATCGATGCCTCACGCTGCCGGCATACTGGTGAGCCAGGCTTTTGTTTTTGAAAAACGAGGTTCCTGTGGCGCTGCGCGCGCCCGTTGCGTGCCACTATGCTTTCAAGCTGCTGCACACAAGCAGGCGCACCGCCAAAAGTATGACGCCCACCTGGTTTTCATACTTCCACGCCTTTTCGTAGTGCTCCGCTGCGTCCTTGTACGCCTGCTCTCTTTCCATGATGGCGCCCATGTGCTCCCACGCCTGTACACATGCCAAACCCACATGATCTCACACGGCCAAGCCACTGGACGCTTGAGTATAGTCCGATCCTTCAAATACAGTGCAGCTCTAATCCAATCCACCTCAAGACTGGTTTCCCCGAACTTCCATCCACTGCATCAATTCCCCCCCCTCACACATTTGGCACACGACATAACAGAATGAGATGGGATAACATGGGAATGAGATCTCAGCCCTTCAGCTTGCCACCTTACCCAACCTCTCTTGGTTCTTTGTTGCCCCGCACAATCTCCCAGCTCCCCCTCCCTCTCCAAGCTCCCCGTACCGCCCCACACCTTGGCACATGACTTGTTGTACTTGAGGCACTTTTGGCACAGGTCCTGAGCCAGGTCAAACTTGCCACCCTGGATGTGGATGTCAGCCAGCAGCAGCCATGCACGCTCAAACTCGTCCGCCTCGTCAGGCTTGTAGGGAATCTTCTGCACGCGCTTGAGCTGGTTGCGCGCCTTGGGCGTCTGCTTCAGCAGCATAAAGCCTGCGGGGGTCGAGATGGATTGCAGCCCACCAGGCGTCAGTGGCATGCAGGGTGGCAGTGTCAGCGGCGGGAGGGAGGAGGAGCGGTTGCAGCACTGGAAGGATTGGACAGCAGCGCGTGTGGCAGGAACACAGTGCATCTGTGGGCCACATACTGATGGGGGCGTGCGGCATGCGTGCGCACATCGGTACACCAGCCGCCCCCTGCACTGGCACTGGGGCCATGCACGCACGATGGCTTGCAAGTGATAAGCTGCAGCATGTGTGGAGCATAGCCCCACCTGTCGCCATGGCGAGCAGCACGGGCACATTGTTGGGGTCCTGGTTCGCCATGTCCAGCAGCACGTTGAGCGCGGCATCGATCTGCGTGCCCACAGCGCCACAGCGCACGCCCCATGCAGGTTAAAGTTATAGCCGATCATCGCTCCATGCTCGTACTAGGACATTTGACAGTTGTGCGCACGGGCGCGCAGGTGCACGTCACAGGTCGTGCGGCAGGCCACAGGGTCTGCACCTTGACATTTACATCTTCATCTATACTTCTACATCAACATCAACCTCTTCATGGCTGGTGTCCTCTGGTATCCATACAGTACTACGGCGCCAGCC
Source organism: Chlamydomonas applanata (assembly GCA_001662365.1). Classification (NCBI taxonomy): domain Eukaryota; kingdom Viridiplantae; phylum Chlorophyta; class Chlorophyceae; order Chlamydomonadales; family Chlamydomonadaceae; genus Chlamydomonas; species Chlamydomonas applanata. The sequence goes on from BDCZ01000039.1 coordinate 19,228, forward strand.
TCAGCCAGCCATGTACGCCGACATGACCGTGCTATAGGCTACCCTGCGCTATCCTGCATCGCCCGTGTAGCAGCAATGTAAAAGTGTGGCACCCACCTGGCCCGGATCCTTCGTCGCCATGCGCGCGTACGCATCCAGCACCTGGTACCGCTGGCTGTGCGTGTCTTGTGCCCGCATCTGGTTCAGCAGAGAGCGGGCGGTGCCGATGGCCTCCCGCGTGTCCGGCGTGTCGCCGCCCTCCTTCTCGGCCCAGATCGCGTCGTTGTCGGGGTTGAGGTAGATCTGTGTATATCAAGGGGGCCGGTGGTAGGGTGGAAAAAGAGAAAGGTGGGTGGGTGCGGCAGGTGTGGGTGTGGTGGGGGTGGTGGTGGTTGCGCGTGGTGGGGTGCGGCTGCCTAGGTGCCTCTCCAACAGTATTGCCCCATCCAGCAGCCTGCCTGCGTCTTCCCCACAAAGTCCAAGGTCCCCGTACCTCGACCATGTGCAGGATCGCTTGCCCGCCCCACTTGGTGTCCTTGCGTGCAAAGTTGAATGCCTTGAGCGCCAGCCGCGGCTCGTTCGTGTACCTGCAGCAGTACACGTGTGTGGTACACAATTGCTGTACACATTCAGACACACCGCCTTTGTGTGTGTGCTTCCTTGTGTACACATTCACATTCCGCGCGGCAGGCGTCTATGCACCATGTTGGGCGTACGATGTAACACGCATGAGTGGCACATACGTGCGATACATGGGTGCACTACACACATACTGTGCAGTACACGTTTCACGCAAACAGCACATTTGCGGCGCATCAGGCATGCTACATGCCTTAGGTAGCACTGCTGTCCAGAACAGCCGCGGCCCTAGCCCCACACCCATGCACCACACCCATGCACCACATGCTTCCATGCGCCCACGCACACATGCCTCAACTTCCATGGCATCCCTCTCCAACCCCCCACCTGTGGTGCAGGCCCTTGCAGTAGTGGTACCCAGGCTCCATGACGCTCTTGGGGCTCGCGGTCTCAGCGGCCGTGAAGTACCTGCAACCATACCGCAGCCGTACCGCAGCAGCACATACGGCAGGCAGTACATAGCAGTGAGCTGGCAGTCGTGGTGACCTTGCCAGCTGCATCGACAGGCCTTGTCTTTACATGCTGGATGCTACATCTCTTGACCCTTGCCTTCCAATGAGACATCACTGGTCGTCTCCACCAGTAAACCCCCCCATTTGCTGTGCTAGAGTGTCTCTTCTCTCGTGCACAAACCTTGCAGCAGGCTGCAGCCCCAAAAATGTGCATTTGGTATGATGTCGATGCAGCGTCTAGGAGCGCAGCTCTTCTCGCAAACATAGCTAATTACCATTCGTATACGAAATTACGGTAGTTTGCAGTCAATGACAATAGTTTGGGGGTGCTACACATGGAGACGGCCCACTGTGGTACAGTTGCGGCAGTGGATAGACCGTGACAGTGGGTACGATCATGGCAGCGGTGTGGTTGTGGCAATCGAGACATGACCAGGCTCACGCACCTTGGCACGTCCTCCAGCCGCCCTGCACGCCTCAGCAGCGCAATCAGCTGGCTAAGTGCGCCCCAGTGTGACGGTGCGCGCTCCAGCAGCTGCTGGAAGTGGTAGATCGCGGTGTCGTAGTGCTCCTGAGGTACAGTCCGGCAGGGTTGGTAGTGGGCGGTACAGGTCGACGGTACAGTGCAGGCGTACACTGCAGTCAGCTGCAGCTGGGGTGTACAGACAATACGAGTACCGTACCATACGGTACCCGTCTTGTATGGCCTGTATAGTCCGTATGTCCGTATGGGCAGCAAGAGTAGTTGAAAGAGAAACAAGAGTATTGTGATCAAAAGTAAGAACAAGCCAGCACCTTGTGGAACATGAGCTCCGCCAGCATGATCGCCGCCTCCTCATTCTCCGGGTCATGCTTCAGCAGTGTCACGCACTGCGGCCGCGTGCAGCAGGGCCATCGGCATGGTGAGCGGCAGGAGGGTCGGGTGTTGTTGTTTGGGAGAGGTGTCGGTGTGGTGTTGGAGTTGAGGATGGTGGGCGGTTGCTTGAGGAGAGGGTGGGGTGGTGGGGTGGGGGGAGGTCATGGGCTGAGGCAGATCCTTGAAGGCTGAGCCATCACAGGAGCTATCATCGATGCTCTAGTCTGAACTCAGGCCAGCACCACGCACCATCTGCTGACATGCGTCCACGTTGCCGTTCGCAAGGTGCAGCTTGGCAGCGGCCAGCATGCTCTTGGAGTGCGTGTCACACGCTCGCAGCGCCTCGGTGTAGTAGTCCATGGCCTTCGGTACAGTACACACGTACCGTCGGTACAGCACAGCAGTACAACAAGCAAGCGAATTGCCTACACAATACAGCAGTATAGGAACCCAGAATGGCAGTGCAGGACAGCAGTGCGGGACCAATGAAGGTGGGGCAGCCGCAAGTGCACGCTGCATGCCGAGTGGCTTTCATAGCTAAGAGCCGTCAGGTGTACACTGAACAGATGTGGTCCTGCACAGCTGGGCCCCCAGCTGCCTTCCAAGTCGACACGCTCCAAGCCTCCCGACTGGTGCGTACTCTCTCAATCTTTGACTCTTGCTCAGCTGCTGCAAGCCCGCTTGCACAACCAGCCCCCGTACCATCACAGCCTGTGCACCCTCAGAGCACATGTGTGCGGGCGCGGCTGGCACACGTGCCCCCCCCCTCACACTGGCACCTCTGGCATGTGTGCACTGTACAGCTGCTGGGACGCGCACCGTGTCGAACTTGCGTGCACGTTTGTGGAACTCAGCGAGGTCGTAGCAAATGGCAGCTGCCTTGTCGCGCGCCGCCTGCAGCGCCTCAGGCACCTCGCCACGCATGCGTGACAGCAGAGATTTCTGGAGGTCTAGCGCCTGCGGGCTCAGGGAGGGAGGGCGGTGGTGGTGGTGGTATGTGTATGTATCTGGAAGTTCCCGAAGTCATGATGCAGCTATTGCTTCACGCCTCCATGCAATTCACCGGCAGCAAATTCAGACGTAGGCCCGCATGGCAGTAGAACAGAAGATGAGCATGTGGCAGCACCTTGCACGGGTAACACAGTTACCAGTCACATGGAGTCACACCTTGTTCAGCGCCTCCACGTAGTTGTCCATGTCACCACTGCCCTGGTACACGCGTGCCATGGCCATCCACCTGCACAGACATGGGCGCACAGCTGCGTATGAGGCATATGAATCATCGTGGGCGCCTGAATCGCCTTGCCAGTGAGTGTGATGCTGTATTACGTCCTGGGGATGTGCTGTGGTACTGCACACCATCAGCTACTGTAAGCTGACGTCATGGTACATCGGATGAAGATCATGTAATGAGGTGCATATGGGAGGTCACGCCCAGGGCTGCATACCTCAAGGCAGGCCCAGCCAGTTGCATGACAGCATGATTATGCACAAGTTGACTACAAACGTGAAAACAGTGAGCATTCAAAGCGACAGAAGTGAACCTCCGTGCATCCGGCACTCACGCCTCCACGTCTATCGTTAGGCCCTCCACCCCAGCGCCCACGCTGCCGCCACTTGATGAGTCCCGTGTGCGCTCCAAGACCTTGTTGAGTGCGGTGACAGCTGGCTGCCACTGCCGCAGCCGCACTAGGAGGTTGGCCAGCTCCAGCTGCAGGCTGTAGTTGGAGCGCGCGGAGAAGATGGCCTGTGGGGTGCAGGTACCCAGGTGGCGGTGCACATGTTGGCATGTACGGGACGCAGCGGATCACATGCCGTGGCCACGGAGCATGGGATCTGCAATGGCTGTGCTCAGAGGCCCGGCCACAGCATTTGCAGGAGGGGCACGTGCAGCAGTGCGTGCAGTACGGCTGTAAATGTGGGCCACAGCACAATCGTACCGTGTTTGTACCCAAGCAATGCACCCTGCTGTACTCCATATTGGCCATGAGACGAGTAAGCTGGAATGAAAATCAACACGCTGTTGAACATGCAGGGGGTTAAGTACTGGCATGGGTGCTGTATGCGAGCACAGCAGCACACCTTGTTGTAATAGTCCAGGCCGCGCTGATAGTCGTGCGTGGTGACGAGTGCGCGCGCGACACGTGTGATGAGCTCTGTGTCCTTTGGGTTGAACTCCAGCGCCGCCTCAAATGCACGCACCGCCTTTTCGGGCTCCTGCAGTGACACACATGTGTGGCAAAAGAATATTATTGCGTTCGTGAACATGCTGCGGGTCAAGTCGTATGTGTGACCACAAAGGTCAAGAGGGTGACGTGCGTATGGTGTGAGTGTGACATGCAGACGTGGATGGGCCGTGCCGGATACATGGCATGCGTGCTAAAGCTGCGTGGCAGCAGCAGTCCAGCATGGACGTAGCGAGCGCAAAGCAGCGTGGCGCACCTGGATCTGCATGAACGCCTCTCCCAACATGCAGTACGAGTCGTAGTCCTGCCCGACCTCCACCAACTCCATGTAGCATCGCACATACCTAAGGAAAGGCGAGCCAGACGCATGTGGGGTGCATACATTCATACCAGTATGAGTCGGTGTGGTCATGCAAGCCATGAATGCATGCATTCATACGAACTCAATCACGATCAGGCACTGTTGGGCTGAGATCAGGATGCATGCAGAGCAGCTCTGGTGTGAAGTGAGTTTAAATCACAGGCTGCCCCAACCTTTCCCAGCATGCCCCAGCACGAAATGTGCACTGGACAGCTGTCCGAGGTTGACCTTGGGCTGCCCCAGCTGCCATTCCACATTTGACCACAATGTGTGGGCTCGGCTCACGGCGTCACAGCACCTCCTTTCTCAAGGAAAAACACAGCAGCAAGTCAAGACAAGCTGCACATTAAGTACAAGTTGAGATGCTGTCTGTGACATACCCTGCTTTGTCGTTGCGGTGGCGCAGTAGGATGTCCGCCATCGCCATGCGCGCGCGCATGAAGTGAGGGGAGGTGGACGGGATCTTGCGCAGCTGCGGGGCGGTGGCGGGCAGGGGCAGGGGGTATGGATGGGGGGTCAGATGGGATAGGTAAGATGGGCTGTGTGGCACAGTATAAGATTGTGGTACGGCTGCTGTGGCTGGTAAGGCTGGTACGGCTGGTGATTTGTCACAAGATTGATTGCTAGGCGACGTGAGGATTGACAGCAACAGATGGCTGCAGGCCGAGGGTGCCTGTACAGTTGAAGGTCTCTGTGTATGCACGCACGCACACCACACATACACAGGCAATCACGCACGCAGGCAGCCGCCCTTCTATGGGCGTGGCCACGCACCTTCTTAATGGCCCCTTCCACATCACCACGTGCGATGGCCAGCTCGCCGTCCGCGATCGTCACGCGCACCTCCTCGCTCGTGCCCTCAAACTCACGGATCGCGTCACTGATGTACTGCGGGCGGGCATGTACCGCATGACATGGGCCGTGAGAAGGGGAATACGAGCTGGTGGTGTGGCATTGTGTGTGCAAGTGGAGTGCATCCATGTAGGCCAATGTGTGCGCTACATCAAGGCCCAGCAGGGTGTGAATATGCGTCAACCACCCAGCCGCCCACCTTGCTTCAACTGGTTAGGTGACAGACTCAACAGTGCTGTCGCCACACCATGCTGACGCAAAGTGCTGCCACAAACAACAGCTATCATACACTAAAACGCGGACACTAAACGTGCACAATCAGAACATTCCAAGCGGGAATTTTACTTTTTGATTGGTCGCGCATACCTTTTTCGCCTCTGGTGCGTCAGGCAGCTTGGACAGGCGGCCCAGGCACTCGGCGAGCAGCAGGTACACCGTGGCCCGTTCATATAACGTCGGCTCCGCCACCCTGCGCACCAGCCGTGCGCGCTGTTGTGGCGTCAGCGGCGTGCGCACGCCCGGCAGGTTCATCGCCGTCTCCAGCACCTGGCAGCGGGCACGTAGTGCATACGGGCAGCAGGGTAGGTAAACAGGATTTAACGGCGCACAACCACGGGCTGATGAGTCGCGGCTGGGCCAGGAGCTGGAAGGGTACGTGAGGCTGACAGAGGGCGGGCGAGGTACATGGGCCAGGTGCTTGGGTAGTCTGGGTAAACTGGTGCAAGATCAAGCTCGTCCCCATCAGCAGGACCCCCCCACCCCCCCGCTTTCCTCAATTAGTGGCCACTGGCGACAAAACATGACAGAACGTCAGCATTTTATGACACACAGAGTGAAAAGTCTCTGGAACTGCCGTCAGCTGGCCAGTGGCAGCTCGAGGGCAGCATGAGGGCATTGGTTGGGTGTAAGCAGCGTGAGGGCAGCATCAGGGTGGCACGAGAGAGTAACATGAGCTCAGTCCCACCTTGCGCGCCTCCTCCAGCCGCCCGCTCGCCGTGTGCACACGCGCGCTGACGATGTGGAACAGCGGCGTCTCGCGCACTGAAAAGTTGGCGGACACCGCCTGGTCCAGCGCGGCCATCGCCAGCTGAGGCTTGTCCTGCGGGTCAGGCAGTACATGCAGCACAATTCGATATTTTATGATGCAGGCTGGGGAGTTGGACAGGAGAACATTGTTGCTGTCATCTAATCTAACGGGGGACGGCGCGCGGCGTGTCAGTGGTTCGGAGCCCATGTAACATATGTCCTGTGCATGCAACAAACAGAACGCGGCAGGCGTGGGTGGACAGCTGCGGCAAACGATCGCAGGGTGCATCAAGATGACGAGTGCATGGCGTGGCTGCAGAGGTTGCCGCGAGCCAGTAGTCGTGTACATCAGACTTTGCGGCCAGAGGTGGAGAGCTGGGTGGTGAGTATGGCACGCGTGCTGGATTTGTAGCGCCTGAGCTAAACTGAGTGTGTTTTTTCTGCATTGTGCTCCACTGCTCCACCAGCAAGCTCTACAGACGTACTGCCGTACTGCTCTGACTCTGTGTCCACACCGCTGTACTGCCGTACCGCACTCATTGTACCACGCTGCTGTATTGCTGTACCATGCAGTTGTACTGCTGCACCCCGCCGTCCCGCTGCTGTAATCTTCCGATGTACCGCACCTGGTACGCGTAGATGGAGCAGATGAGCATGTGCACGCTGTGTTCCTCCGGGTTGGTGCGCAGGATGTCCTGCGCCTTGCGCTGTGCGGCATCAAGGGAGCCGTTCAGGTACAGCGCGCGCGCAGACATCACGGCCGCCTCCATCAGCGCCGGCGCCTGCGCGTGTTTTCAGGCGTTTCAAGCGGTAGGAACTTTCATGGGTGGATTTTCAGGTTCCCGGCAAGCTGTTTGGTTGATGTTTGGGAGGCGGGATGAGGGGAGCTGAGGTGGGATGAGGGAGTGGAGGTCGTGCAGAAAATGGGTGCGGGTGACGACAGGGGGGAGGTGGTGGGCTGGGGGCCCCACTTGCGTGTAGACGAAGAGGGGGCAGGTGTCCTCTTCATGGTTCGGTGGCACACTAATACAGACAACTGCTGCAGGAGACCCTGAACCTCACCTCAACTACGCCCTATCCCTCCCCAGCCACCCACCCAATAAACGTTTTGGTGTGTCCCCAGCAAGCAGCTGTGCCAGCCAAATGAGCCCCCCCCCCACCCCGCCCCTCCCCGCCCCCCATCTCCAGGTAGCATCGGGCACGCCGCCACGCACGTGCTTGTTGAGCAGGTCCAGAGCTCGCGTGCACTTGGAGATGAGCGGTGAGGGTGCCTCAGTGGGTGCACGCGGCTCCCCACCCACACCCCCCAGCAGCAGCCGTACGACGCCTGTCACACGGCCAGGCCACAGGGCCGTGTACCTGCGCACATGTACACAACGCCACAGAGGTTTGTTGATTTGATGCGGGTGCGGTGGTAGTATCTTTTTGGGGTGGTGCGAGGGGTAGGGATAGCTGTGGAGATTGGGGGGGGGCATGGTGGGTTGGGGCGTTGATGCGGTGGGGATTGCTGGGGGGAATGGTGGGGGTGCGCGCTCGGCCAGCGCACATCCGTCTTGCAGCTTGCAGCAGCAGTGCATCACTTGCCACGGTGACACGGGTGGACTACAGGTTCAAGGCAGGCAGTCGCATGCCGGTAGCACATGCCGAAGCACATGTCAGACACATGTCAGCTTGCCAAGGCGTGGTCAGCAGATGCCAGCTGCCGTGCGCATGCACCCCTGCCTTGGAAGGCCGAACAACCCTGGTGTGACGTTTGAGGATCGATTGGACTTTTTCAGTTGTGCAAGCAGGCCTGATGTGGCTGCCATCCACCATCCCACGCCGCATCCCAGGGAACATGTACGACCATGTCTACAGAACGCATTGCAGGCAGGGGCACGCATGCCGGTACTCGGCTACTCACATCTCAAACGATAGTGGCATGGTGCTGGCGGCCTGGAACTGGCCCATAAGGGCGCGCTCCAGGTATTGCAGCCCCTGCGCACCGACAACACGTTGGAAAGCTCACATGTGCATTTGAGATTGGTTTATTGTGATAAACATGCGGTTTCCTTGCAGAGCGCTGCTCAAATAGCACCAAAAGCACGCCTCAAAAGCCAGCACACGCCAGCAGCACATGAGCCCAGGCACCGCACCCGTCATCACCCCCGCGCACACACGACACGCCACAATGTCTCCCGTCAAGCGCTGCACAGTGTTGCTCTCATGCCCACCTCCTGCATGTTGCCCTGCTTCCACGCCAGCAGGCCTTTGAGGTACAGCAGGTTGGGCGGCTCAACATCCGGCATCATGTCCTTGTCCTTGCCAGCAGCCAGGCTCGCATGGCTTTGGTACATCTCCTGTAGGAACATGACCTGCGGGGCCAGGGGAAGGAATGGGGGGCAGGGGAAGGCAGCACGGGCAGCACTTGTAAGAAGGTCTTACACGCACAGTGCTTGCAGCAGCCCAGCCCAGCCACCTCAACCAACCGTGCCCAGCCCAGCCCACCCAAGCCCAGCCCAGTTCACCCCGCGCAACCCGCACCGCACCAAAACTTCAACCAGGCAAGCAGCACCGCACCTGGCTGGCCGCCTCCTCCAGCTCACCCAGCTGCAGGGACGCCTCCAGTGCACCCGCACTTGCGTCTAGTGACAGCTCATCCACAGCTGCATGCATCAGATTGTGGTGGCAGTGGTAATGAGTAATATTGGTGTGTGGCACTTAGGGCGTACCATAATAGCTTTGGATTTCCATTGCTGCAGCTGGTGGGGTGCGGCGGTGGCAGCTATTGTGTGCGGCACGGGTATTGGGGCCCTCAGGGCTCAGACCAGCCGGCCTGTGGTGGCAAACTCCGATCAGTAGCAGTGGCACCGCCAATGCAAATGATGGCTGGCCCATCATGGGGCAAAGCTGAGTATTTTGTGACGAACATGATACATGGAAACTTCCCCCAGCATCACCCCACGCCACCCCCACCAAGAGCACCACCCCCACCACCACCACGAGCACCACCCCCACCCACAGCATCACCCCACACCACCATCGCTCCCACCGCACGCCCACCCACAGCATCACCCCACACCACCATCGCTCCCACCGCACCCCCACCCACCCAGCGCAGCGTTGAACTTTTCAGCGGCCGCGGCCCACTCCTCCAGGAACAGCTTTTGGTAGCCAGCCTCCACCAGCTGCAGCAGCAGGCAGCCATCGCAATCTCAACCGTGGTTTTTGCGGCCGTGGCAGCCGCAAGCCACAGCCGTGATTCCAATCAATTGAATGTACGCCCTGCAATCATCTGCTGCTGTTGTACATGGGCACGCTGGGGGCGCCATGCTCTGTGGGCGGGTGCTTTGTGATCAACTCAAAACGCAAACAGCAACACGCAAGAGTTGTGGGTAGTTGCCTGGATAGTCCAAGACTCGTGCACAGACTCTCTGCTGCTGTCATGCTGGATGCCGCACTCACGTAGGGCGCGTGGTCTGGTCGCAGCTGCACTGAGCGCTCTGCCATCATGCTCGTGACCTGAAAGTGTGGGGTCGGCCGGGTAGGTAGGGCGCATCACATCAGCCGTTACTCACAAGGATCTCCATGATCTCATGAGAATGTGCAGCCCGAATGAACTCTCAGGAGTGTACCACAGTATCACCTCACATGTATGAGGAGCTGTGGACCGGTGCATACGCGCAGGGAGCACTGCCCTTTCGACCACAAAAAGCAGCAGCACGACGCTGCGTGGCCCATCACGTTTGTGCAGCGCGTCCGGCACACACCCTCTCACACAGCTGACAAGGAGCGACCAAGACGAGCCCCCCGCGCAGAGCATCTTTTACTCCCCTCGCACACGGCTGCAGCGGGATTCACGCAGGCCCACAAGAGGCGACCAAGATAAGCCACTGCCACACCCCTGTCCCTTTAACCCTGTCTCCCCGCCCTCCCCAGGGCCCTTACCGTGAGCAGGTTGGTGTCACTGCCAGCCAGGCGGCCAAACGGGCGGGCCAGCCGCAGGTACAGCTCTGCGTTGCGCGGCTCCGCGCGGTTGATGGCGGCAAACAGGTCCTGGTGGGGGGCCAGGTTTACAGGTTGCGCGGTTACGTTCGGTTGCCAGTCAGTTGGGGTTGGTCGTGTTGGGTGGTTAGTTTGGCAAGCAAGCGTTGATGATCCAACCAGTAGTTTGCTGGTTTGATGCTTGCTTGTTCAGCGGTACAAAGACTGAGTCGGGATGCGTGCAGCAGCAGGGCTGGCTGTGCAGGGAGGTGCAGAGCCACACAGTTTACACACGGGGCCCCCTGCCCGCCCACGCACACACTGTCAGCTGCCCGCCGCACCTGCATCTGCTTCACTGCCGCTTTGTTGTTGCCCTCTCGCGTGATGCAGTGCAGCACTGCGGCCGGCACGCACAAGCGGCAGCTCAAAAGGCAATGTGTAACACTGCCAGCAAGCACGCGCGGCAGCCCAGCTGTCAATGCGTATTGCCAGCAAGCATGGGAGGCAGCCCAATTGTTAATGGATAGTGCCAGCAAGCGCGGGCGGCAGCCAAACTGCCACAGTGCCACCCAGCACAGCACAGGGAGGTGCCAGCATGCACGAGCGCGGGCTCGGGGGCCATGGTGTCCACCCTCCAACACCCACCAACCACCCGCAGCTGCCGCAGCATTCTCCCAGAACACAACACCATGCCTGAAAGTCACTGCACGCTGCACTGCCTGTCTGCCCTTCCCCCTGGTCCCTGCCTGTCTTCCTTTCTCATCTGGCTGTCTCAGATTGAAAGGCCATCAGTCTGCACCCTGCCCTCCCGGTCTCCACCATCCCACATACTACCCTGCTCGCCTGCTCCCAGCAAGCCTGCACGTCATCGCCCTTGCTGCTGCCCGTGACAAGCATCATCGCCCTGCGCCTAATCTGTCATACACATGATGCAATACGGTGCCTGTTCACCCCGCCCCTGCCCCATTGATAAGATGCATCCTCACCACCCTGACGCTGCCCATCTCCCTGCCCTGCCCTGCCCCCGCACCCACCCTGCCACGCCAGAGCCATGATGTTCTGGTTGTCCACGGACAGAATGTGTGCAATCGTGTCGTTGGCCTGCTCCCAGTCGCCCTGCACATCACGGTGGGTGCACCAGCCACAGCAAATCAGCAACACACACCCCGTTGTCCAGGTACAGCATTTCCCCTTCTCCCACGGTAGTCTCCAAGGCTGCATGCGGAGCTGTTAGGATGCGCCCTATTGCCACCATACCTCTCCATCCTCCACACCGTTCTCCAGGCTCCGCCCGACCCCACCCACTCCACCCCAGAGCTCGCGCCCTACCCCCTGCACTGTTCACTGGTACCCAGCATCCCTTCCACCCCCAGTTGCCTCCCCTTCACAACCATCTCCAAGACAGCATGAGAGCCTTTTCTGCTTCAGGGCAACAGGAGCAAAACATTCTCAAGATGCGGAACGAAAACATGGGTACTCCCGACCACCACCACCACCACCACCACCACACGCGCACACACAGACGTGCCACGCACCTGTGCCAGCAGCAGCCGCACGCACCAACCCATGCACCCCAGCGCCACTGCCTGCACACTCACCTGTGCCAGCAGCAGACGCGTCTTCTCCACCAGCGCCGGCATGAACCACGCGAAGCGCACCGACACCTCCGTCAGGCCTTCCAGCGCGCCCGCCAGGTTATGCCGCACCTCCGCCACCTTGGCACGGCCCAGCATCGCCTGCAGCCACGGGCCGCGCAGGGTGTCATGAGGTGCACTGATGTGTGCAGCCCTTGGAGCAAATGCTGCACTGTCATATGATGCGCGGATGCAACGGTAGTAACACCAACCCGACAAAAGAGTGCATACATGCGAGACTACAGATGCCAGGATACAGATCTGGGAAAAGAAATGAAGCAAGAGCCAAATGCTGAATGCTCAAACATGTGTCACATGCCCAAACATGTGTCGGTGGAGTTTTCATCTCATCAACACAGCCATGTACCTCGAGATCGTTGGGGTCTGCAGCCAGCGCAGCCTCAAAGGCTTGCAGCGCCTCATCCAGCTCACCCTCATCCACTAGCGCTGCATATTCGGGGTCCTGGTGCTGCCCGAGGATGCACCACCCCAGCAGCACCAGCGCCTGCGCAGCGCAGCGCAGCCGCAGCACCCATGCTCGTGCGCTGCTCCATGTCACATGGAAACTTGAAACGTTGTGCGCCGCTCCATGCACACATGCACACATGCACCGTGCACTGCGCAGTACAGCACAAGGTGCTACAGCGGCCAGGAGGGTCATGGATTCCCCGCCCTGGTGATATCCTGGTGCGGCAAGTGACTGCGCCTCCCACTGCCCTAAACCCCCACCCCCGCCCCCTGCTCAATGCTTGGTAATGTGCACAGCCTCCATGACCCTACAGCTCCCAAGGAGCCCGATGGCATATGCCCGTGCTGGCACACTGCAGCCTCTCCTGCGGCAGCGGCCTTCCAATGTGGCTGCGGCAGCATCAGCCTGACTCTGATGTGTGTGTGTGTGTGTTGGTTACATCGTACGCCCATCATGGCGTATAGATGCCTGCCGCGAGAGGATTAGCAACATTCGTTACAGGCTTGTAGCTTCAAAAACTGTTAAATGTCGGCTGTGCCCGCCAGCTGCGCACGCACCGGCCCATGGTCTGGAGTGAGGCGCAGCACTCGTTCCACCAGCCCACGTGCACGCTCCTTGCTCTTAGTCAGGCTGCACCCGACAGCACACCCCACAATCAAATTGTGTGGGCCATGACAGTCAGCAGCCAGGTGTCCGCTGCTACCACTGCACATGCCGACATGATGCAGCTGCACCCGCAAGCATGCACGGCACACCCCCACTTTGACTTTCCTTGACCCTCCCCTCGCCAGCACATGCAAGCTCCACAATCTGAGCGGCGATCCCTGCACTGGCTGGCTGTAAGATCACGGTACAAAGCTGCCCACCTGTAGTATGACGCCAGATGCATGGCAGCTGTGTCGCTAGCTGTGGTCTCCTCCACCTAATGCAACGATCACAAGGTGTAGATGACATAAACGTGGCAGTCAGCATGCTTGAATGCCTCCCCACAGACATGCCCCATGCAAGCCACACTTACGCAGACCGCCTGCACGTGACCAGAGGGCATGCTGCGCAGCCTCCTCCCCAATGTGCAGCGTTTGTATGCATGTTATGATCCACTGGATGTACAGCACAGAGCTACTGCTGTTGTGCACTGTGCCATGAGCATGCATGCATGCCCCATGGCACGCCTTCCATGGCCCACCTCCAGCTTTGTTTGCAGCTCCATGACTGCATCCTGGTCCACCACCTTGGCTGTCTCATGTGCCTGAATCATGGCAGCTGCAGCTGCAAGCTCCAGGTCTGGAACGGTTGACACCGCTTTAAGCTCTCGAAGCGCCTGAATAGGTACACCAGGTAAACGTGTGGATGGTTGTTGTCTTGCTGGGTGGCTGGATTAGAACAAGTTGCATTTTAATCTAAGATGGTCAACGCCCCGGATCGCATCGCACCTCAGCGGAGCTGCCCTCCATGAGCATGCCATAGGAGCGCCAAAACACCAGCACGGGATCATTTGCCCTCTTCTTCAGCACTTCATTGCAAACCGTCTGGAGCTGCCGTGAATAGCCCTCGCGCGCATAGTAGCGCACGAGGGCTAAGACCTGAGGAAGAACAGCATGCCAATAACAGCACGGGTTCAGTACATTGCTGGGACCGCGGTCTGGTGCTGATGGATGGCCACTCCAATGTTGAGCACACCTTGTCGCTTGCCATTTATGTCTTGCTGTGTTCCTAGTTAGTCAGCCATCTCGGGTCGATTCATGTACTCATGGCAAACCCAGTGCAGCTGCATATAAGCTTCAAACCAGCATCATCTGCGCCTCTCGCTTCGTGCGATTTGGCCACAGTGTGTTCAAACAGCATGGTTACTCTTAGGGTATTCCTCTCGCTGGTCCAAGATTGGTTGCGAGTGTATAGACATCCAAAGGAGCATCATAATCCGGTGCTGCATTTGTTTTGTCCAGCCATGGTTGCATGCTTGCATGCTTGCATGGCCAGCATATATGGAAGGGTCCAGCTTGAACCCTGCTTGTCCCACACATTGCCCAGCCATGGGCACATTAGTGCCCAGGTACCCGCAAGGTCTCGCAAACTACGTTTTATTATCCGCTGCCACAGCAGCCATGCGTGCTTACCGCCCGCGCCCAAACAGCGACCCAAAGAACCCCCGCCGGGGCGGCTGGGCTGCGTCCCCTGCAGCCCCATCCCCCCGCTGACCCAGCTCCACCTCAGCCACAGGTGTGAAGCCACCTGCCCCAGACCCTGCACCTGTGTTGCCGGCTGCAGGCGTGCCGTGGCCTTGGCCACGAGACCATGCAGTGGTGAAAGCGTTGGCAAAGCCACCGCCTGCTGCTGCGCTGCCACCTGTCGGACCAGCAGCTGGCCCTGCGCGTAACAGGTGGCAGGTAGTGTACACATGGCTCGGTCATTGCCTGTTTTGCATCGTTTTTCGTTGTGTCAGCTCAGGCCATGCCTGCGCTGGGCAGCACGGGCTGCTCTCACAAGCGACTGCATACCCAGTACACCTGTTAATTGTTTAAAAATATACATTCATAGCAGCATTCATAGTATACGGTGCAGAGTGTCGTGAGGTACGCGCAAGTCAGTAACACTCATTCCGCCAGGCCAGCATGCCACTTATTGCTTATCCCACCTGTGGGCGCGACACCTCGTGTGGAGTAGTAGTGCTGGTACGCCATCGCCACATTCGCCAGCTCCTCAGGTGCAGATGCATCGTGGTGCGGCTGGCCTGCCCATGCAGCCGCACCCTCTGCGGCGCAGCAGCAGCGGCAGCAGCGCCGACATCAGAAGCCGGTGGTAGTGGTCGCGGCGACAGCAGCAGCAGCAGCAGCAGCAGCAGCAGCCAAGATGGGTAGAATGCATCGCATCCGGCGTCTGACAAGCCATCACAGATCAGTGCATGCTCTTCAGAACGCACAGGAGAAAAGCTGTGCTGCCCCCTAACGCAGATTGCAATACATCACCCAGACGGAGAGGGAAAGAGATGAGACAGAAAAAGAAAGAGAGAGAGATACAAAGAGAGAAGGGGGGGAGGGACGGGGGCT
>BDCZ01000039.1:35523-80650 GCA_001662365.1 Chlamydomonas applanata
AGCTGCGCCTGCATGGCAGTCATCTGGGCTTGCATGGCCGCCAGCGCCTCCTTCAGCGCGATGTTGGCCTGGGCCGCCTGCGCATTGGGGGGGTGGGATGTGGGGGTGCCTTGGGGTGGGGTTCTGGTTGGGGGAGGGGGGGGGGCGCGGACACGCATGAAAGTCACCATTTAACAAGGTAAAGTACGGTAAGGTACTGCACAACTATTGCCTGGTATCGTTGCTGTTGGGCGTTGCTGTGGTCACTGAAGCAGGCTAGAACAGACCGCGATCCATCCTCTGGAGTCTGGACTGCATAGGGAGATCAGTTGCGGTGCTGACATCAGGCACTACAGACATCAGCCCTTCCGCCGTACCTGCGTTGCGGCGGCAGCAGCAGCCGCTGCGGCGGCTTGCGACTCGCGTGCTTGCCGCCGCCATGCTGCTGCGGCGATGCACGCAGCCAGGAGCAGCAGTAGCAGCACGATGCCCACCACCTGTGTGGAGTGCCAATGCAGGAGCAGGGTGGATGGGTGCTGGTTGTCATATTATAATAATAACACAGCGTGTCACAGATGTGTCTGCATGCCGGAGCCTGACAGTCGGTATCTAAACACAATCACCAGAGGACCAGCCTGCTGGTTGTCATGAGCCTATGATAATGGCCATGATGCAACTGTCCAACTCCACAGCCCACACGCACAGCCCACCGCTCTGTATTGCGCCCCATAGTGAACCCCACACTGCACCCTATATCGCACCTCTTCTACCCCATCCTCAGCTTGGCCCCCCTCCCCACCCCACCCCCACCCCTCCCCCTCCTTTCCCCCCCAGCCCTGGTCCCCAAGCACATTGATGCTGAGGCCTGGAACAGCGTTATGAAATCAGAGCACGCAGGGCGTGCACAGCAGAGGGAGCGCCTCACAATGATCAAGATGATCCACCAGTGATCTTTCAGCCAGTTGGAGCTGTCATCTGGTGGGGGTGCAGGCGGCGGTGCAGGGGCAAAGATAGGGGTGGGGCGTAGGTCAGGGGTGGCAGGGGCAAAGGGGGCAAACGGCGCGCGGGGGCTGGGCCTGCAAGCCACAGGGGAAGGAAGAAGGGATGGAGGTGTTGGAAACGTAGCAGTGTGGAAGTGCCAAAAGGCATAGGACGCCAGACCGATGCCTGGTCACTAGGTGGGCGAAGACCCGGGTCACATCAAGCATGATGCATACAATGCTAGCCTTGCCACTGCGGTGGATCAGCAGATTTGGCCGCCCAGCCACTCACGGCTGGCGGATGGGTGGCGGGCTGAAAGGGGGTGGGGGTGGGGAGGGTGGTGGTTGCGGCGTGGGGGGTGTGGGAGGACCCGGGAAGCCGGGGGGCGCTGGGCACGGCTGGCCCAGACGCGTGTTGGTGACTTCTGACACAAGCTGTAGTGAGGTAGGCACTGGCCCACACATCAGAGAGTTGTTGGCGAGGTCCAGGAACTTGAGGGATGTCATGCCGCTGGCCCACACAGCCGGGATCTGCAGGACATACAGGGCAGCACAGTCATGTGTGGTTCCAAGATTTGGGAAAAGGGCTTTTGGGTGGGAAAAGACCTGGGAGAAGACCTGGGAAAATCTTCCAGAAGACCTGAGAAAAGACCTGGGAAGAGACCTGAGAAAGTCAGAAAGACCTGAGAAAAGACCTGGGAAGAGACCTGGGAAGAGACCTGGAATAAGACCTGGAATAAGACCTGGCAAAAGGCAAGCAGCCGCACCGTGGATGTGAGCCTGTTGGAGCCCAGCGACAGCGAGCGCAGAGCGCCCAGCGCCGACCACGCGGGTGGCAGCGTGCCGGCCAGGCCGTTGGAGCGCAGGAACAGGGCGCCCAGCTGCGTCAGCTCCGACCACGACGGCGGCAGCGTGCCGCTCAGTTGGTTGACGCCCAGGTACACGTGCTGCGTCCGGCATGGTGGGGGGGTGTAGGAACATTGCGTGTGTGTGTGTGTCGTGTTTGTGGTTGGGGGGGGGGGCGGGGCCCAGAGTGATGGGAGGGGTGTGGACGGTTCCAGGGGGGGGCAGGGGAGGTCCGTGGGAGCAGAATCATGGGAGTACACGTGCAGGAAGCAAGCCAGGGCTCAGGGTCCACAACGTGGCCAATTGTACTGCAGCAGGAGATGCATGTGAGGAGCAGTACAGAAAGTACAAGCAGTACAGATCACCTGGAGGGCCGTGAGGTACCGCAGCTCCGGGGGCAGGGTGCCTGATAGGTCCGTGTCAGCACTGAGCACCACCCCGGTCACGGTGTCTGTGTCCTGGTCACACTCCACACCGTACCATGTGCCGTCACACGGGTCACTCGTGTTGCCCCATGTGCTCAGCAGGCGGTTGGGGTCGTACAGCCCTGATCGTACTGCCAGCAGCGCGGCAGCCTGGTTTGGGGGCGGGCCTGCGGGGGAGTGGGTGGGGCGTGCAGCAGGTGCGCTCACTTCTGATGCAGTTTGGCGGCAACAATGTGCGCATGCTAGTGCCAGAACTGTGCCGCATGGACAGAAGCTGGGTGGGAGAAACAAATGCCAAGGGACTGCAGCTATTTATTTGAAGTTGCTGTGCAAACTCATATGATTGCTGCACACACTTGTCAGCCTGGCTGCAGGCTGCCTGTACTTTGGCAGCAAAACATGCCAGACTACAAGGGCACCAACATGCCCACGTCCAGCACGCGACGCGTGCCATGCGCCCCGTCCAGCTGCGCACCATCAAACAGCGGCGCCGCCGGGTAGGAGGGGAACAGCGGTGGGGGCGAGGGGGATGCTGGGGGCCCTGTCGGTGGAGCTGATGGTGTGGTGGGGGATGTGCTGTTGGCCTCTGTAGGGTCCTTCACCACCTCGGTGATTGGCCCGGCATCTGCAACCATGAAGCGGCAGCAGTTGGGACCAGAATTCACCCACTTTGCTGTCGGGTCGCTGCTTGTTTGGCGGTGCAACCGAACTGCTGCTGCGAATGCTCACTGCACGTACCGACAGTTGAAGATGGGGGTGGTGAGGGGACAGCTGCTTGCTGCAGCCGCCTGCCAACAAGCTGGCTCGATTGTCGGAGCTGGTGCTGCTGCGCCGTTGCTGCGCCTGCACAACATAGCATGCCCAATGCCCACTGGACCATGCGGACCATGTGCATCATGTGTGCGCATGCACCATTGCCGGTCCCATGCTTCCCTACCAATTGTATCCTGTACACAAATGAGCTGCTTCTGGCTGCTGCGAGCACCGAACCCAGTGCACAAGCTTGCAGAAATGCAACAGCTGCATGATGCAGTGCATGAATCCATGAACAACGCTGACTGAGAGTGCTTTATTATGTAGCCTGAACGTCAGTGAAAGTATGCGATCTTGTGCGCCCACTTTTGGCCAGCTTCCTCGTGGGTCTTTTCGACAGACACAGAAAGAAGAGCAACACTTACATGGTCCGATGGCGCCAAGCAGTAATAGCACTGCGAAGAAGTCAACCTGGCGCATGGCTAGCTCCGACCTCTCAGACCCTAGTGGCCAACATAGTTCCAGTGCCCAGTTGCTTCACCGTTGATTTGTCAATGCGATGGTGCTTTTAGCTCCAAACTGGAATTATTGTCGAACCCTAAACCCTGCGCAAGGACTGTGCAACACATCATAAGCCCATGCACGCAAGGTCAGAGTTCAAATCTACGTATACGTTGTATGGCCGTGACCAGCTCGTGTGGCATCATGGCGCCTCGGATGTGTCTGTCAGTGGGTGGTACAAGGACCGACGCCGCACCCACTGAGCTCATTCCCTAACCTTCCTTCACTCTTCCTCATCCCACAGTCGATGGCATGCCAGAGGTTGAGTAAGGAAGCTCTGCAGCTGCCCGAGCCAGCAGTCAGGGACTGAGCCGCCCTCCCAGGTGAAAGCACAATGCACATCTCCAGCGAGCAGGACACTGCAGGAGCCCTCCCCATGAATGCAGCAAGGCACACATGCGCCCCCCTTCGCCTTGGCAGCATGTACTGCTGGGTGACACAATGCCAGACACCAGCTCACACACTCGACTGCCTGTCACTGCTGCCGCAGAAGCAGAAGCCATCTTCGTGCAAGCAGCTGGGTGGCCGGATTGGCAGACACACAGTCGTATGCTGTTTGGCTTACAAGGGCACCTGTGCCGCCCACAATCCCAAGCTCTAGTGCCAATGATGAGCCATTCCGTCGGTCCGGGCCGGTACTATATAATGGTCCACATGGTCTCGATAAATCCCCCAAACCTCTGCAAGCCAGAATGAAGGGCTATGTACAGACGATAGATTTGAACTGTCTACTCCTTCTCCTACGAGTCCTCTTGCATGGCATCCCCAGCTGTTTTCCCTCCCTTGCTCCCAGTCTTGGCTCCCTTTGGCGCGTTGACTGGCAGTGGGGCTTTGAGCTACAGGGCAGTAACAAGAGCAAGAGGGTAGTTGGATTGACCACAGTGACAACAACAGTCTTCATAAGTGTTGGCAGGTAGCAATGAATGTGTGTGCCTGCAATGTCACCCAGCTGCGGGGCGTGCACGCTGGCAAAGCTCGGTCGCCCCCGCCCCCCCCCACACACACGCACACGCACACACACACAAAAAAACCCATCCATCACTGCATGCTGCTACCAAAACCCTTCAACACGCAGCCGTGGCCTGCACATCACCATTCATAACCACTCCAGACGTGCGCCTGCATACCAGAACGGCTACGCCGTCCCCAGGCACGCTGTATAGGGCTCTTCCAAAGGCACTGGCAACCCCGTTGCAAGGACCAGCATGTCTTTGGGTCCCCCACATATGCTGCTCCCAGCGTCCCGCGCACCGTCTTGAGCCTGCCGCCTGCATTCTGTGCCTTGGCCGCAAACGTAGATTCGTTGTTTGCATTGATCATCTTTGTGACCTCCTTCTCCTCTGTGTACTGCTGCAGCAGGGCAGCCTTCTTGGGGGGCTTCTCAAACTTACCTGCGTGCATGAACAGGGCAGGGTAATGGATGTGGTGATTGCGGGCCATGGTATGATGGGACGTGGCACATGCTTGCGTTGGGTTGAACTCAGGATCGATGCACCGCTCCGTGCACTCGCAGTTGAACCCACGCCAATGCATGCTGCCCAGAACACATGCTGCACACCAGCATGCAAACAAACAGGAGATCAGGGCTGAGTTGTGAGGTGACAATCCAGGCCACACAAGAAGAGCATGCTGCAATGACTCCCAAGGGGTCCATGCAGGTGCATGCCTCGTGCGCATGTCACCATGCAAACTTGCATGCAAAGCCCATCAGCCTGCAACGTCGACCACCGTCGCGGTGCAGGCGACATGCCAGTACATCAGCGCTCACCCTTGCGCGTCTGCGGCGTTTTCCCATGCCTGTTTACAGCCTGCTTCTTTTCAATCTTCTTGCCCTTGATTACAGGCTTCTGAGGCATAGCTATAGGTGAATTCTGTGAGGCCGACGGCAGCAAAAGGTTGGTGGTGGCTAGAGCAGGGCCACTACTTGGTATATATGCAATCTCAGACAAAATTAGTGCTGTTGCGCGTCCGACGCACACCGCAGCAGTATTTGTAAGCTCCAGCAAGATGTGACATGGCTGTGATCGTCATATCTAATCGCTTGATGACCGTGAATAGTTTGCATACGCTAAAGAGACTTGATGAGGATGCTAAGCCTACCATGCCGAAGATTGCAGTACGCGTATTTCTGATGTATCTGGTCATGCTGCGGCCAAGACGTAGCACAGCCATGTAGCCAGGAGATGTGCCAAGATGTCTAACCCACCACCCCAGAAGGTTATCCCTGGATCCGGTTTCCTTGTTGATGCATTTGTGTACAAGGCGGTGCCTGGCGTCAAGGCGTACTTCCTGACGCATGGCCACTCAGGTGCGGGATGGCGCGTGCGCGATGATGGGATCAACTTCCCATGGAGGATGTCCACAGCGCGCACAGCGCATGGCACGACACATGCATGCCGATGCAGCGATGGTGCAGGGGAAGCAGGATGCCGGTATGTGCCACAGGCGACATATGGTTTGGGGATGTTGCACTGGACCTCACGGGTGCGCGCCCAGCTCATCCTCCCAGCAACATGCGCACTACATCCATGCGCAATCTCTGTCGCATGTGTGTGTGGGTGTGGGTTGGGTGGTATAGCCGTACACCTTATGGGTGCATGAGCCTCCCAGCAGTCGCTGGGACCCGAGGTTCCATGTATGTTTCCATCTCTGACGCATCGTGTCATGCTGCTACTGCATCTCGTCCACCGCAGATCACTACTCGGGTACGTACTAGTGGCACCGGACAAGTGCCCTCTGCACTTACACCTTAACTGCGCCCAGGGCCCCTTGTGCATGAGCATGCACTGCATACACGGCTGCCTTACTGCTGGCGCTGACCGTGCATGCAAATGGAGCCATGCGATGGGTGCGGGCGGAGACGACATGGACCGTACACGCGGCATCATTTGCGCACATTGGCTGTGGACACCCTGGTATTATGCAGTCAGTCATGTACTCGTGCCACGTAGGCATCACGGAGAACTGGAGTTCAGGGCCCATCTACTGCAGCCAGATCACAGCTCGGCTCATATGCCACTTGCTGGGTGTGGCGCCAGAATGGGTGCATGGGCTCGACATGCGCATGGTACATATGATTCATGGTGCGTGGTCAGACCAACGTGCTTGGCACACAGGGCAGCCTGTCATTTCAACAGATTTGCCTGTCTTCCATTATCTTGGCAATCCTATACCTTGATGCTGCCACGCTGTGCTCGCTGCTGCTGCTGATGCTGGTGATGTTGATGGTGATTCCAGTATGATGATGTTGCTGGTGATATGTGGTCTGTGGTTCTGCCAGGTGTGGAGGTCATCTTGGTGGATGCCAACCACTGCCCGGGTGCTGTTCAATTCCTCTTCAAGCTTCCTGATGGCCGCAAGTGCGTTGAGATGAAACCACTTGAGCGCACCGACACGTGCTTGCTGCTTTGTGTGCCTGCAAGCCTGAGGGTGCCCTGTGGGTGCCTGCTGTAGCCATGTGAAGCTGCCTGACCATGCTTGCGGAAAAACAGTGGGTTACTTGCTATGCTGTGTCCGTCCGCTGGCTGAATCATCTTACGGTGTACCCTCGCTGGTTGTGCCCGCAGGTACATCCACTGTGGGGACATGCGCTTCAGCCCCAGCTTGCTGCAGGACCCCCACCTGGCTGCTTTCAAGAACCCCACGGCCGTGTTTCTAGATACCACGTACTGCAACCACAAATACACCTTCCCACCCCAGGTGCGGGTACTGGCGATTGTGACATGCACACACTAGTTCACGACGTTAAGGTAAGGGTTGGAGGAGTCTGTTGATACAGCGCGCATTGAAGCAGCATAGCACCGTCTCTTGCACAGTTCTAAGGCTTTGCCACTCTGGATGAGCAGTACATGCAGTACATGCAGTACTAACAATTGTGTTGCTTTTGCAGGAGGAGTCTGTGCGCTACGTGGCCCAGACAATTAAGCACTGCCTGGAACATCCTGGGGAATCCATGGCCCCTGTGGAGCCCTCCTTGGCAGCTGCTGCTGCTGCTGCCGCTGCTGCAGGCACGCCCAGTGCTTCAGAAGGAGAGGCAGCTGCAGAGGAGGACCAGGGATCTGGTGATGAGGAGGCAAAGGAACAGGAAGAGCATGCTCAGGGCGAGGCAGCTGGTGGGCCTGTGACGAGCGGCAGCACAGCACTTGCGCTTGAGCAGGAGGTTGCACCTGCTGAGTCACCAGCAGCCAGCATCCAGATGCAGGAGCAGCGTCAGCAGGTGCACAAGGTGCTGTTCCTCATCTCCACTTATGTGATTGGCAAGGAGCGCATCTTGTTTGCGGTGAGCTGTTTGCTTGCGCAGCTCCTGTTAGCGGCCCCTGCAGCTTGTTCAGAGAACTGCTCTGGCTGTGTAGGATTGCTGCTCTGCACACTATCAACTGCGCGCGCTGAAACAAGCCTCCTCAGGACGTGCCTCTGATTTGCTTTGCGGGTTGCTGCGGCAACATGGCCTGTTACCATGGCCATCATCAGGCTGTGGCTGCACGTCTAGCGCGGCCTGGTGTGATGTGCGTGCAGGTGCGGCAGGCCACAGGGTACCGCGTGTATGTGGATGCCAAGAAATGGGCAGTGCTGAGCTGCCTAGGATACAGCGATGCTCAGATGCAGGTGTGTTGACAGTGCCATGCCATCAATCACTACTACAGATGCCGGTTGTAGCCGCTGCCATGGGGTACGTACTGCAGCAAAGCACGTGCTGTGCTGGGGGGTGAGGGGGTGGACAGTTGGGACAGACAGCCTTCGGCTTGCAGCTGCACAGCGAGGGTTCATTGTTTTGACCTCGAGACCAAATCTCTGCTTTCCACGGGCGTGCGTGCTGACATGTTGAGTGAATTCAATGCAGGATACTTTCACTACTGACCCCTCAGCATCTCCAATCCACGTCACGGGCTGGGGCTACCTAGGGGACACCTGGCCCTACTTCCGGCCAAACTTCAGCAACATGGAGGCGTCACGCGCCGAGTTTGGAGCTGACCAGGTGCAGTGAAGGCGGATCTGTCACTGATTGCCTGGGAACGAAGCGGCGTGACCAGACCATGGGTTTCATACTGTTTTGTGCTGTTTCGTCAGCTTGGTTACTCCTGGACGTTTGAAGCAGGCTGGCAGCAGAAATCTGGCCTGGGTTTGGCGTGGCTGTTCTCATGCAATGCCAGTGGACAGGGCAGACTGACCAGGCTGCTGCAAGGGCGACTCCAAGATTATCATGTGAAGTAAAATTCATTACTGTTCCGTTCCCAGGTCATCGCCTTCTGCCCCACCGGTTGGATGCACGAGATTGGGAAGGCTTTACGCACACGCGGCAGCTTCCCCGTCCGCACCAAGGTTTGGGCGCCCAACGGGGTTTCCTAGCTATGCATGGGTGCAAGCCTGCTGTGCAGACACATCTGTGACATGCTGTGCTATTATTATTATAGTGCCTGCTGTGCTGAGCTGTGGAGGGAGCAGCACTTGATCTCTACACTTTTGATTCGTGCACTCTTGAACTTTGAACCCCCTACGACTTTTGCAATCGAAATCTCTGCAACCTTCTACTGTCTCTGTACCCTCGATCGCTGCAGGGTCCCTGTGCTGTGCATCTCGTGCCGTACTCGGAGCACAGCTCCTTCCCTGAGTTGAAGGAGTATGTACGCTGGCTGCGCCCCCAGCAGGTGGGCTGGGGATGACTATCTGTGCTGCGCCAGAACTCACCAGGCTGGAGATTGCTGGCGCGATCTCTGACATGCAGCAGTGTGCTGCGATGCTGCACCAGTCAGGGGCTACTGGCACCACCCGCCTCCACAGCACACGCATGTTTTTGGATATTGATGGTTGCGCTACGTGGCTCTTGCTGCCTGCCTGGCACATTGTAGGTCATCCCAACGGTGGGCGTGAGCGGGGAGGAGGGCACAAAGAAGACCAACTCCATGCTGAGATACTTTGACTCACTCGTTGACCAGCGCGCCAGCAAGGTGCGAGGCATGAATGCTGAGATGCCTGCTGAGATGCTGCACATCTTGGTGGACAACTGCCCAGGGCTCTGTAGCTCCCCCCTTCAGTTCAGCCCCTGTGTTTACCTGAGGTCCCCTGGCTTGTGTCAGTCTTGCAGGCTTGTCCAACTAAATCACACTCAACAACCTGCCCAATGACCATGCTGCTGGCAGGCGCGGCTTCTGGGAGGTCTGATTGCGCGGGCGGCAGCCCAAAAGCAGTGCCCCAATGAAGATCTTGATACTGTGGCAGGTGGCAGCCCTGGGCCAGCATCCAAGGTGGAAGCCATCCCACCTAAGGACGGCAAGGAGGATGTGATCGTTCTGGATCATGATGGGCCCGAGCTTGACACAGTCCAGCCTCAGGTCGACCAGGATGTAGCAAGGCGTGCGAGCGATGCTGCAGCAGGACCAGCAGGGGCCCGCATGGGCAGTGGTAATGCAGCCAAGGCTGGAGGTGCAAGTGGGGCAGCAGGGAGCTCTAGTGGTCAAAGCGCTACACCTGGACGTGCTGGAGGGCCAACAGGGCTCCCACAGGGGGCAACTGCTCAACAGGGCCCTGGTGCTCCAGATGGTGCAGAGATGCTGACGGCTGTGCTGGGCAGTGAGATCGCGCCTGCAGACATCAAGATCCTGCTGCATGCTGCAAAAGGTGATGTGTCGGCTGCAGCCAACCTCTTCTATGATGGCCAGCTGGCTGGGTTGAGGGCACAGCAACGGTCAACACCTGGTGCCACAGCCAGCCGCAGCTCAGGGCCAGGCGCCATGCTGCAGGGATCACAGGCAGGCGCTACCCAACAAAAAGGCCCTGGTGGTGGTAGCAATGGCAAGCGGGCAATGGCCACTGCTTCGTCTCCTGCCAGCAACAAGCGGACAAAGCTGGTGCAGGGCCAGAGATCCATCACGGGCTTTCTTTCTGGCCACAAAGGGCAGCATCTGCAGCCTGCGCAGCAGCAGCCTGCGTCGCCCCAGCAGCCGGCACAGCAACAAGTGCCCAGCCAGGCACCGTGCGAACAGAAGCAGCCCAGATCTGCAGAGGCGTCAAAGACAGAATGCAGCCAGGAGCAGCCGGCGCCTGCAGGCGGCCGCATAGTGGTGCGTTTGGGGTCAATGTCACCCACACGCCGCCCAGGAGAGCAGGGGGCACTGTCTGCTGCAGCATCTGGGGCAGCCCAGAAGGTGTCTCAGGGGCCATCTGGGCGATTGCAAGGCGCAACACGCCAGGCCCTCCCCCCCAGTGTGGAGCTGTTCGATCTGTTGGAGGAGGAGCAGGAGGTTGTGGTGGAGGAAGGGGCTCCAAACTCTGCAGTGACAGCTGTTGGGGAGATGGCAGCGTTGCAGGCGGCTGCAGCAGAGGAGGAGCAGGCAGATGGCGCAGAGACTGATGAGCAGCCCCCTTTACAGGCAGGGGGCGCGGAGACAGATGCATCTCCAGCACTGCCCGTGACCTGCAACCTGCCAGCTCTCGTAAGCGACGTTGAAAAGATGGAGGTTGATGAGGACGGGGCTGCAGCTGATGACGGAAAGGTTGTTGACAAGCCATTGGATGATCAAGGTGTCAGCCAGGAGGCCCCAACTCTGCCTACTGATAACACCCCAAACGGCAGCGCCAGCAGTGCTGGTGTGAGATTAGGTCAGGGGACAGCTGTCAATAGGCCACCCACCAAAGCAGCTCGCCAGATCCAGCTCTTTGCGTCCGTCTCCAGGGCTGCCAGCGGCACGCAACGAGCTGCAGCTGCAGACTCCAGCCATCCTCCTGACACTCAAGCCGCGCAAGCCCACCCATTCTTCGCCCCACGCCGAGCTGCAGCTAAGCCAGCCACAGCAGCTGCTGCTGCATCTGGCAAGCCAGAGCCTGCGCAGAGGCCAGCCCCAGCCGCAACTGATGGTCCAGGTCCTGCAGATGCTTCCTCAGATGCTGTGCAACATCCAGCTTCAGCTAAGCCCCCAGGCAGCCAGGCGGTCAACCCAGCCTCCATGTGGTCAAAGCCCAAGGGGAGGCAGCATGCGTTCCAGCGGCAGGGCATTGGGGGCCCTCGATTCAGTAGAGATGCAGTCGCACTACCTGTGAAGGAGTACGACCCTGTGAGTGGGCATGGCTTGGCTTCATATCTCCCAGCATTTATGCAAGCATGCAAGCATGCAAGCATGAGAGCTCGCATGCATGCAACATGTGGAGCATGGGTCCAGCAGTGTCCATGAACTTAGACCAAACATAAGGGGTTTGAGGGCTTGAGCAAGGGGTGCCAGAGGGTTTGTGAGCAAGGGTGTGAAGGGCTGCCATGAGATGGGCGGTATGAGAGCGCTGCCCTGTGTGGCGGTGCGTGGTGGTAAGTTTGTGTTGTGTGGTGATGATACTGACGTGTGCTGCATCTGACCTGCAGGTCGCACATGCCAGCTGGAAGCCAGAAGAGCCTGCTCCCTACCTGCACCTGGCTCTCACTTTTGCGGCAATGGATGCCACCACAAAGCGCCTGCGCATTGCGGATGCCCTCACCAACATGTTCAGGTGTGCATGCCGTGGGCTGATGGTGAGCCTTGCACAGCCGAGAGTGTATAAGGGGTGATGCAGGGGGCAAAGCAGCGCGAAATCATCAAGCCGGATGCTAAGGGTCCAACCAGCTTCAGTTTGAAGGGCCCAGTCAGACTGGGCCGCAGCACGCTGCTGTGCGTCCAAGGCCAAAGTTGACATGTTTGATCGCTCCACGGACGCCCACGTCCATGGTTCCCTACTTTCCGCCCCTGCAAGCAGCACGCCCATGCCATTGACACGTGACTTGTTGACCCTCTTTTCAGGTCGCTGCTGGCGCTGTGCCCTGTGGAGGATGTCATCTGTGCACTGTACCTGACCACTGGGCGCATTGGCCCCGCACATGAACCGGGGGGCGAGCTGAACGTGGGCGGTGCCACGGTGCGAAGCTGATGCTCACCATGCCTCATCAAGTCCTGCAAGTGCCTCATCAAGTTGATGCCTCTCCATGTTCATTCCAAGTCATGGATCACGTCCGCAGTAGACTCTACTGTACAGTGTACT
Organism: Chlamydomonas applanata; assembly: GCA_001662365.1. Taxonomy (NCBI): domain Eukaryota; kingdom Viridiplantae; phylum Chlorophyta; class Chlorophyceae; order Chlamydomonadales; family Chlamydomonadaceae; genus Chlamydomonas; species Chlamydomonas applanata. The sequence continues at coordinate 48,065 of BDCZ01000039.1, forward strand.
TCACGTGTACTTCAAGGCATTTCGTGATTGACTGTGTGGCCAACAGATTGTGTGGCTGGGGGTGTGCAGGTGGGCGCTGCACTGCGAGAGGCCACCGGCATCAGCCGTGCGCGCATGAGTGCTCTGTACAACCAGCTAGGGGACCTGGGGGATGTGGCAGAGGTGCGGTCCTGTGGCCCGCTGCATGGGGGCGTGCCTGTTCTAACATTCAAGACCTGTGTTTTGAGGTGCACTGCACGCTTGTCATGGTGTATGGATGGCACGGGAGTGCGAGGATTTGCATGCGCTTGCATGGCACCGACCACCACACGCAAGGCATCACAGTGCACAAGGCCCTGTCATGGAGAACATGGGGTAACGTGCTGCTGCTTCTCACACCGAGCCCCTGCCATCAAAAGAAGCTACCACACGCAGCTGTGAGCGTGATTGTTGGGCGTACGCTCCAACACACAGTTCTGACGCACAGCATGCGTCATTGTTGCACGCCGCGTGCTGGATGCCCATGCAGGCATGCCCCGCACAGCAGGCCACCTTCCGCACGCCACAGCCCATCACCATCCGCGGCCTTATGGCGACGCTGCGCGGGCTCGCGGCGGAGTCCGGGGCGGGCGCGGCGCGGCGGCGGCAGGCTGCTGTGCTGGGGCTGCTGCGCGCGTGCAGGGACACGGCTGAGACCAAGTACCTCGTGCGCACCCTGGTGCAGGTGCGTAGGGTGCCTTGAATGCGGTTTTGATTCATGACTCAAGCAGGGAAGGCAAGCCGAGGTCAACCATAGTTATGCCATGACTGGCAGTGGAAAGTGGGATGGGGCACCAGGCCAGAGAACTTCAGGGGTCGTGCGGAACTGTATGAGCAGCACCTTGTGCCACGTATGAGCGGCACCTTGTGCCACGCATTTGCATGCTTGATCTGTGCGGTCCACGCTCGCTTGTTCAGTCAACCTGGCTGCCGTTTGGACTAACAATGATATATGGTGATTTATGCACATTGCAGAACCTGCGGGTGGGTGCCAACTGGCGCTCGATCATTGGGCCTCTGGCGCGCGCAGTCACGCTGCACCGTGCAGGTCGTGGGGACGTCCCTAAGGTGCGTGTGTGTGTGTGGTTGGGGAGAAAAGGTGGCGAGAGTGTGGGGCCTGGCAGACAGGTGATTTGCTGTGCCAGTTCGCAGGCCTGCGATGAGCGCACGAACTACAGGGTCCCTTGGCTCGGCAGTGCAGTACAGAGATGGAGCATGTATGTGCCCTGCAGGCCTTGTTGCTGTTGCGTGCGGATGCAATGCCTTGCACCAGGTGCATCTTCGCACAACTGCGCAAGCTGACCTTCTTTTCGGCCACAATCCCAAGCGTTACTCACGAGTGGTGCTCCTCTGCACCCTTTACCATACACCGATTTCGGCCCTCACTTCCCAAACCCTTCACCCTCAACCTCTGCACACCTGTTGCCACTTGTGACACCTCCAACAGGCCCAGCTGGACGCGGCAGCCGCTGCCGCAGCCGCCGCATACCACGTGTGCCCCTCCTTTGAGGCCCTGCTCCCCGCCCTGCTGGACGCGGGCGCAGAGGGCCTGGCCCAGCGCTGTGCCATGGCCCCGGGCGTGCCTGTGAAGCCCATGCTGGCCCGTATCTGTGAGGGTGCTGCAGATGCGGTGCGGCTACTGGGGGAGGGCACGCACTTCCTGGCTGAGTACAAGTATGATGGCCGGCGCGCGCAGATCCATCTGCTGCCGAGTGGCCAGGTGAGCTGCTGCTCTCTCGCTGCTGCTCCTCTCCTCATGTTCTCGTGTATCCAGGCCTGTGTGCTCTCTCCATTTGTTGCTGCATGCTGCTGCCAGCGCGTCCTGCTCAGACTGCGCTGTGACTGCCTTCAGCCTCGATGATGCTGGCCCCAACAATGCTGCTCGGCAAGGATTGGTGTGCCGCCCTGTGCGTTGTTGCTGACAGGTCAAGATCTTTTCTCGGAACAGTGAGGACAGCACGAGCGCCTTTCCAGATGTGGTGGCGCTGGTGAGGGAGGCGGCCGCCCACCCTCGAGCCTCAGCCACTGGGCACACTTTGACTAGTGTGGGCAGCGGCTGGGATGGTGGGCTGCCGCATGGAGGTGCTGCTAGTGCACCCGCGACGCCTGCAAAGGCGGGTGGGACACCAGCCAAAGCCGCTGCTCTTGGAGCAGCTGGGACGCCAGCTCCTAGAGCTGATGCCGGTTCCAGGGGCGTGCCAGCCACTCCTGTCCGTGCCGGCACACTGCAGCCGGCCGGTACACGACCCCCTGCAGGTAGCAGTCCATCTGGCGGTACGCCTGGCGGCAATACAGCCAGCTTGCTTGGCGGCCAGGCAGCGGTAGCGGGGCCCACAATGGTCCTTGATGCAGAGATCGTGGGAGTGGAGAGGGGTCCAGATGACCAGGTGGTGCGGCTGCGTGCTTTCCAGGAGCTGGCCACTAGGGCACGGGGAGCGGTGGAGACGCATGAGGTGCGTGCTGAAGATGCTGGCTGGGGCGGTGCTACTGCTACTGCTGCTACTGCTGCTACTGCTCTTGCTACTGCTGCTGCTACTGCAGCCGCTGGCCCACTGCCGCTGTTGCTGGGGCACAAGTAAGGTCCATAGCTTTGATGACAGGGCAGTTGGCGACCTGGAGGATAATGAGTTGACCCGCGTGTTGCGACCAGCCTTTGGTCAGCCATGCAGTTTCTGGCATCCAGAGCATAATCAAGGAGCTTGTTCTGACGCAACGTCCTGTTCTGTACTTCGATTTACTCTTGTTTGGTTCCGGTGATCTGCCACGCAGGTCCGCCTCAAGGTGTGTGTGTATGTGTTTGACCTCCTGTACCTCAATGGGCAGACCCTGTTGGGACTGCCCCTGCATGAGCGGCGCGCGCTGCTGCCAGCCGCTCTGCCAGCCGCCCGTGCTGGCTTCATAGAGCCAGCAACCTCCAAGGAGTTCGCATTGCTGGTGCCAGCAACTGCCGTAGCAGCTGAAGCTGGTGCAGCACGAGGTGCTGGTGCGCAGGGAAGCCTGCTGGACCCTTCAGCAGCTGCAGCAGCCGGGAAGGGTCAGGATGTGGGTGAGGCGGGGGCACTGCCTGTTACAGCATCAGCTGTGACTGCAGCCGGTGCACCGGTGCCAGGCATGGCGCTGACACGACAGGATTCTGCAGGCCAGGAAGGGGCAAGGCCAGGTGCAGCTGTCCCTGCAGGCACCCCTCCAGCAGGGGCAGTGAGGCCAGTGTCATCTGCCAGTGCACACAGTATTCAGAACACCAGCAACCCTTTCTCCATCCTCCTGAGCCCCCCTCCAGCCCAGGAGGTCACGGTTGAGGCGTGTGAGGGGGCACTGATGTCACTCCTCATGGAAGCAGTGGGCGCTGGCACTGAGGGTGAGTGACATGGATGAGCTCTTTTCATTCTCTGCCGTTTCAAGGTGTTCAGAGCTTGGGCAGATAGGGGCACGGCAGTCAAGGATGTGGATGAGACCTTGTTGCATGCATGTATGGCCCATGCAGTGCACAAGCAGCCTGCTCCTGCTCGACCCAGGCTGGCTGGGTTGCCTGCGTGGGCGTTTACTTTGATGATTATCACAGCAGTTGTCCAAGTGTACCCAGAGTCTGGCCAATCTACCCCCAGGCCCTATGCCGTATACCGCATGCTCGGCTCACGTCCATCGATCCCACACCTGCTTAACAACCCCAGGCTTGATGCTCAAGCGACTGGACGGGCCAAGCGCGAGCTATGAACCCTCCAAGCGCAGCGACTCCTGGATCAAGGTATGTGAGCCGCCCTGCAGTAAGTTGGGGGCATCTGCATTGTACCCCAGCCGCAGGTGCTGCATCCTAGCATGCCGCTGTTGTAGGGAGCGGCATGAGGAGCTGAAGGGATCAGCTCTTCTGCGTTTGGTGTTAAACATACTTGTCGCTGTGGCGGTGAAGCCACCATCGCTGCCAAGGCCGCGGCTCTGGTCCACCGCTGTTGCTGCCGCCTCTGCCTGCGAACCAACTGCCTTCGAATCAAAGCAATGTGAAGCTCAACCCAAGCAGCACACTGTCGGCCACTGTTATCTATCTGAACAGCTGCGTGCCACTGTTATCTGAGTACATACTACTGCCCGCAAAAGCCCGCTGCTGCCTGCTACTGCCTGCTGCTGCCTGCAGCTGAAGAAGGACTACTGTGAGGGCCTGGTGGACTCCCTGGACTTGGTGCCTATTGGTGCCTGGCATGGCAACGGCCGCAAGGTGTGGCTGCTTTGACTGCCGCGTTTGACCGGGCCAGTCTTTGACTGGTGTGGGGTCTTGCAACCAGGCAGGATACTTCGCACAGCAAAACTGCAACCCCACATGCACCACTTGGCATGCATGAGATTCCTCAGGGCATGTAGACTTGCAAAGATTGCAGCAAAGATTGTTTAGCAAACATGAAGTGTGCTTGCACCATACGTGCCTGCATGCGCATGGCTGCGCGCGCGCAGGCCGGCTGGCTGTCCCCCTTCCTGCTAGCAGCCTGGGACCCCGACAGCGAGCAGTTCCAGAGCGTGTGCCGCGTCATGTCTGGCTTCACTGATGCGTTCTACATTGCAGCAACGGAGCGCTTCAAAGCCGCTGCACTGCCAGGTAAGGTGGCGGGCACAGGCAGCCAGTTGCAAACTGGGCAGGGTGCGAGACGGAGAGGAAAGGAGTGTGTGTGGGGGTGTGTGTGCACACAAGAGGGAGGGGCAATATTGGTGGAGGCATCAGCACCCTGCACAGGAGTTTCCTTATTAGGCATTTGAGGCCATGCCCACCCAGTGTAGGCCTGCGCATGGGCAGCACGCCATGTGGCAGGACACATGAAGAGTAAATGGAGCCAGGGCTGGGGCAAGGTTTGCTTGCTGATTGATCTTCTCGTGCCAGCCAGCTTTGTCTTCCCTGCCGACCTGTGGCCCACGTTCTCGAACTCCTGCCACCACCGCCACTGCCATGTGCAGGCCCTCGGCCGTACTACAACACGAGTGAGCAGTGTGACGTTTGGTTCCCGGCCACAGAGGTGTGGGAGATCCGAGGAGCAGATCTCACACTGTCACCCGTGCACCGTGCTGCGGTGGGGCGGGTGCCGGGCAGCGAGCGGGGCATCGCGCTGCGGTTCCCCCGGTGGGTACGGGCCAGCAGCTCCCACCCCCTGACGACGCAGTGAGAGTAGCTTGCAAAAGTTGCCTGTGAGCGGTACAGTCTTTACTGGCATGTGGGCGGCACGGTACGCAGCAGGCTGAGCCGCCTTGCTGCCTGGAGTGCCGGCATGGCCTGGCTGCTTGTGCTGGTATTCTTGAACCAACCCCCCAGCTCCATGACTTGCCAAACAAGTGTATTTGATTGGCCGCTAGGTTCTCACTTCCCGACCTATCTATTTGGAGGAGCCACCCCCGCCCGCCGCCCCCACTCTTTGCCTCACACCTGATCACGTGACCTGCGTCACCCTTCTCACAGCTTCATCAAGATCCGTGATGACAAGTCCCCAGAGGACGCGACCGGCCCAGGGGAAATCCTGGAGCAGTACTTCCGGCAGGCGCGGCGGCCAGTGGGCAAGGCAGCAGGCGGTACAGGTGCCGGCGGGGCGGGTGTCGGCAGTACAGGTGCCAAGACGAATGCTGGTGGTGCAACAGGTGCAGCGGCAGGTGCAGGGGGTGGGTTGGGGGGTGGGGAGGAGGCTGATCTTGCTGATGAGGCTGAGGGCTGTGAAGGGAGCGGGCAGGAGGGGAGGGGTGCTGGCATGGGTGGGAAGCGCGGGCGGGAGCGGACAAGGAGCGAGAGTGGGGAGGGCAGTGAGGTGGGGGACCGGGGTGCTGGCCCAGATTTGCTGGAGGAAGATCAAGATGGAAGTGAGGGGGGCGAGGGCTGAAGGTGCAGGTGTGAGGCCCTGCATCGCGCAACTGTTTTTTGCATTTGGAGGTGTTGAGTGTGCGGGTTGCGGGCGCTGGCTGCATGCAAAACATGAAAACACGCGTATATACTATGTCCCGAACTCAATTCAAGCACTCAACTCTGGGAAAGGTGCTTCGTGCATGCACATCTAGTGCCTACACAAAGTGCAGTTCCATGTGGCAGCTGCCAGGGAGCGGCATCATCACGAAGCACTGTGATCACAGTCCGGCAAGTGATCTCACTCACACATCCACACTGATGTACGACGTTCGTGGCCAGGAGTGCCATTCATAAGCAGCCAAATGTTGTCCAGCAAACTGGTTGGGCGACTGAGCTGGCAGGCGTTTTCTATCCCCCTCCACCACGTACATCGCACTGTACACACGCGACCAGCTTTTCGTTGTACCCACAGCAACCCAGAAGTATCAATCGGCCCAGGTCAACCCGCACATCGCGGATCTGGAGCCCGTCGCCGTGCTGTAGCGCTAGTTACTGCTGCAGCGGGTGGCATTGCTGCTTCAATGGCTTCTTCTGCGGGCGCAGCACACGCGTGGGATGAGAACCACATAAAAACCCTGGTGCGGGCAAGCCTTGTGGTGGTCACCATTCCAGCGTGTCCCTACTGCAAGCGCGCCAAGGTAAGCAGCAGTGAGAACATCACCTGCTGTCCAGTGCATGCGCACTGCCACATGCGAAGTGTCGCGGTGACAGGTGGCCATGCGTGGCGATTCAGGGCGTGCGCACCCATCGGCATGATGCGTGTCCAGGCCAGCAAGCAGCATGCTACGTCTGTGGTCCAACCTCATTTGGCCACTGTTCCCCATGCGCATGCACCTTCAGCCAGATACATGCAGAAAGGTTTGAGGGCGCCAACAAAAGGATGCAACCCGGATGCCACTATCGTTGCATGCATGCATCCTGTGTCTCCTGCCCAGCACCCATCTTCTTCAACTGCTTTACCGCCTTTAGACATGCTTGCATGCATGCATCACATACGGCATGCTTGCATCATGGGCATGGCAGGAGGCGCTGGCACAAGGCGGGTTTCCTTATGAGGAGCTGGACGTATCCCAGGACACAGCACTGAGGGAGGTTGTGAAGCAAATCAGCGGCAGCCGTACAGTGCCTCAGGTGAGGCCCATCCAGCTGCCACCTGTCCTGCTTTGACAAGTCACGATAGATTCAAGCTGTCCAGCTTGACATGACATGTCATGACTGTGTACTCTCGACACGAGCTTATGTCAAACATAGTATACCTGATTTCACACTTTGTCATACTTCATGCCCTGTTTGATATCAGCATCGATCCTTCTCTCAAGGGCGCAGCCCGCCCCCTACTGTGTTGCCCAAGCCACTGCCACAAGAGTGTGATGCATTGTGATTCATTCATCATCGCGAGTTGTGCAGGTATTTGTGGGCGGTGTTTCCATAGGCGGCTCTGATGCATTGGCTGCTGCGATGGCGGATGGTACCTGGGGCCCCCGCTACGAGGCTGCCCGCGCAGCTAGCACACCCGCCCTGCCTGCAGCACTGATGCAGGTAGTGTGCGCTGCACATGGTGTACCGTACATGTATCTCAAACCGTGTACATATTACTGTGCACATATTACCGTGTACATATTATAGTATCAATGTATGTTAGGATGGGGCGCTGGTGCAGGTCAGTGTGCGGCGAAGGATGGGGCCATGAAGCAGTACTCTGGCTTGCTTCTCCAGGCTGCCTTTGAATGCCAGTGACTGCATACTGGGTACATCTGCAGCTGGGCAGCGACATCCACCATGTTTGCAACCCGCACTGTTCTTCATAGCTGCAGCAGCGCCTGCTCATGCCCTTGAGGTCAGCCCATTACGATTGCGGCCCCTGTCTGGGTCCTGCCGCACGGTGTGCTCTCGGTTATAGCCCTTCCAAACTCCGTTGACCTCTCCCACACCCCGCTCTCGCCTGCATTCTGACGCCTCCCCAACTTATCGTGCTCACACACCTGCTGCAGGCCGTGCGCGAGGCTGCCCCCCGTATCACTGCCGCCGCGGCTTCAGCCCCTGGGGCAGCCGCGGGTGCCAGCTACACAACACAGCGCGAGAAGCTGGCGCCGCTGGCACAGGCCCTGGCAGCCGAGCCATCGCAGGGGGGCATCCCCAGAGCTAGCACACAAGTTGGGGCCCGCGTGCTGAGGACCTTTACAGGCCAGCAGCTGCTGGACTGGCTTGGCTCTAAGGGAAGCAGTGACGGCAGTAGCGCGCAGCAGCAGGCGGATGCGCTACTGCGTGCCAACCACATCACACCTGCTACTGCCGAGAATCCCTACCCGCCCGCGCCCCTGAACCCTACGACGCATGCAAACGTCACCACGGACCTGCCTGCTGTTGCGGCAGGCAAGCTGTATACCTTAGTCTCCGAGTGCCCATCTCCGCCCAAGGGGCAGGAGCTCAATACACAGTTCTGGTGGAGCGCGCCTGTGCGGCCTGCGAGCGTGGTGAGTGATGCTTGGGGAAAACGTAGAGAACCGTAACCCACAAACCCGTACCCCTGAGCCCTAAAGGACTGTGAGCGTGGTGGGTGATGTTTGCGGCCCGTATTGAGGCCGCATGACGTCATGACCAGTGGCGTGCGTCATTGTTGTGGTAAGATCGGTGGCGAGGCAGCTGCTGCCTGTGCATGCTGGATGGGGGGGTACTGTAGGGATGCAGGTCCCACAAGGGCCCTGGGCTGTGGTTCCCGCTGTTGTTGCCCACTCTTTACACATATGACGAATCAGTTCATGAAGATACCCTCTCTGCGCCCTAGGCTGCAGCTGGAGTGCGCAGCCTGGCTCCTATAACCCTAAACCAGAACCAGCTCGTGATGTAGACATGTAGCTCAACCTCATATTTGTCCTCAAGCAGACTGCTGCGGTACATGTTTGAACCTCCGTCAGGTCGCGGCCGAGCTGCGGGGCCTCATCCTGTCACTCTATGATGCGCACCTCGCGCCAGACGGCCGCTCGGTGGCATACAGCGCCATGCGGGCCGACCCGCTGTTCGCGCGCTATGCGGCAGCGAGTGCGGAGCTGCAGCAAGTGAGGCCGGCAGAGATTATTGATTTGATACCGTGTATAGTCCGCAACATGGTCAGATCCTTTGTAGACATGGTTGATACTTGGTTGATATGCCAGGTGCTTATATACTGGGTACTGGATTTGTTAACGCAGCATGCCACAAACCATGTGGCACACGTCCCCTCATGAAACCTATGCGTGAACACCCCCCGACAACCCTCATAACATGTACAAGAGTGTCGCAGATTGATTGTTGCATTCAAGCAACTCCCATACATTCAAGTGCTGCATCTCAGGTCGACATCTCACCTCTACCCCGTGATGAGCTCATGGCCCTGTTCATCAACCTATACAACGCCCTCATCATTCATGCAATGGTGGTGCAGGTAGGCCTGCCTCTGAGTGGCGCGCCTGCTGGCCATGGCTTGATGCTTGGTCCAGGGGTATACTCAGTGGGCCTGTGTATGCGCTGGAAAGTGCAGCGGGTGCTGTGTAAGAGATTGATCTTGCATTCTTCAGGGCGGTGGACAGGTGACCTGATGATATATAATTTATATGATATAATTATGTATTTAAAAAGCATTATCAAAATTTGAATATATACATCATACGGCGTGCTCGATGCACAGATCCTGGATGGATCAGCTCATGATATTCTCAAGTGTGCTGAATGCGTACGTCCCTGCAGGGGCCGCCCACCACCACGGTTGCACGTGCGTCTTTCTTCACCAAAGATGCCGTGTACTGCATCGGCGGGCGGCGGTACACTGGTGAGTGAGATCACTGGGCGGGCTCGGGGTGGTGGGGGCAAGGCTGGGGCTTTCTGTGGCCAAGGTGCTCACCCCAAGGCACACAGCACCCAGTCCCCCTCCTCCCCTATATTTCCCCCTCCCCCCTCCCCTGCTTACTTCATCATCCTACTCTTCCCTACTCTTCCCTCTCATTGTAACTTGACTTCTACAACATTTACCAGCAAGGGTGCTGTCGTGTGCCTCTTACTCTACCCTCAATCCCCTTGCTTTCATGCCTGCCATGCGGCCATGCAGCCGATGACATGGAGAATGGTGTACTGCGCGGCAACCGCTCTGCTGCATCCAACCTCTTCAACCTGCTTGGCCTACATGGCCTGTCTGGCACCTTGTGGAAGGCCAATGACCCTCGAACAGCAAAGGTGGGGGGATGGGACGTTGGAAGGGCCAGTGCGCCCATCCACAGTGTTTTCTACAACGAAAACAGGGCAAGGGGGGCCATAGCTCCGTGTGCCATTGGTGCCCTCTCAGGGGGGAACACAAGACAATAACCGCTACTGACTCAAAACCTCACTCCTCCCTCCCACCCTCACGCCCTCACAACCCCACACTCGCACCCCCATGTTCTCAGACCCCATCACTTTTATCCGGGCTGCCATCACACATCATGCAGGTGGTCACTCCACTGGACGCCCGCCTGCACTTTGCGCTCGTGTGTGGGGCCAAGAGCTGCCCGCCCATCAAGCTCTACACGGCAGACAACTTAGAGGAGGGGTTGGCGGCAGCAGGTTGGGCGGTCAGCTGGCCACTGTTAATGTTCATTGCTCGGCTATTGTCAGTCAAGTGCTATGGTTGCTAACAATCAAATGGGAGTTTGCTAGTACTGGTAACCTGAAGGAAGGGTTGGCGGTGGGAGGGCATGCTACACTGCATCTCTCATACTACAGCAGACAATTAAATCACGCGTGCTGTTAATTCATCCTTAGTAGATTGCCATTGTACTGCGGTGGCTCACCTGGCTGTTTGCAGGTGAGGCGTTCTGTGCGAGTGAGGTGGTCGTGGATAAGGCCAGCAACAGTGTGGCACTCTCCAAGATCTTCCAGGTGGGTGGATCTTCCTGCTGGCAGGGTTGCTATGAGTGTGTATTGAGTAAGTGGATCACCCCACTTGACTGCCACCTCAGCCTCAGCCTCAGCCTGGCCACAACCGTGATAAGTGTGAAGAGTGTCCTGCCTGCTCCTGTGGCCCACAAATCATACACCCCAGCTTGTCCTGCCTGCCAGCTGACATGTATTGCTTGGATTCTAACCTGTACTGCCTGCCACTTGACCTGTACTGCCTGCAGTGGTACGCGCCAGACTTTGGGCGGGACGCGCGGGAGCGGCTGCAGTACGTCCTGCCTTTCCTGCAGGTAGGTGCCGTGTCATCGACGGTGCTGCTGCCTGCAAGCGTGCATGTGCAGCATGTCTGGTGTTCAGAAACGGATTTTTTCATTTGAACTGTCCAGCAGGCAACCCCACCTCCGCACCCACACCGAACCCATCCCACAACAGCCCTTTGCACCCACCCTTCCCAGCCCATTCACTTGACCACCTCCATATATTTAGATGTCCACACCTTGTCCAGTTCCTTACGAACGGCATGGGGGCATGCACATTGGCTCAGGGCACAGCTGGGCTGGCCTTGGCGCATGGACAGCACCATTGGCATGGTGTGCATGGATGCTGGGCATATCATGCGCACTCGCTCACCCGGGCTTCAGCAGGCATCGATGCGCTGCCACGTCCTGCACACCTGCAGCAGACACACCACACATGCACAGCGCTGCGGTGATTGTTCGTAAACTGCATGAAGCATCCGTCTCGACAAGCGGCCGGCTGTCTGTGTGCGCAGGGCTCCCAAAAAGCAGACCTTCAGGAAATGCTGGCGAGTGGGAGGAACATCAAGGTCACGTACCGCCCATACGACTGGGGGCTGAATGAGTGATGTACTGGCTTCCAAGCTAAGATCGTGTGCGCATGTCCTCCTTTTCAAAGCGCAACAGATGCTTCAACGGCTGGCTGGTTCTTTACGAGGCTGGGGCCTTCTTCCCAGGCCACAACAGAGCTTGCACGATGTAAACATGAGCTGTACCCTTGCTGGCCAGGAATCTCAACCTTGGACAATAGTACTGGTTGCCACTGGCAGCTGAAGCACGCGTACATCAGCAACAGCCCTGACCACAGTTGTGGCACAATGCCCCAACAACAGGCATGGATGTCTCAGGATCTGCATGGTCACAGCCGCGTCATTTGACCGCAGGTGGTTACATACATGTCCACGGTCAGCGCAAACTGGAGCGCGCACATCCGTGGAATCATGAAGCTTTTGTTTCTGGCGCTGTGTGCTGCTGTAGCAGCTGCAGCACGTCATGGTGCTCTTGTGCAGCACCCTCGCCATAGCGCAGCGGGCGCTCATATGTTGCATTCACGGCGCTCCCTGGTTCAGCATTCCGATGGCGTTGTGCCCAAGGCTGCACAGGCAGCCGAGGAGGCAGTCACCCACAGCAACCGCAAGCTGAAGGAGGAATACCTTCCAGATATCAGCAATGTCGTAAATGCAGATTGCTCCGGCTACCCAGATGCCCGCAGGTGCGCTGCGTGCGTGCTGTGGTGTGGAGGCCCTGTTATCAATTCTCTGCACGTATATGCATACCATATGATAAACCAGTTTTGCATTTCAACTTCTACACCTCTGTCCCCTGTTGCAGGCATCAGTGCTTTGCCTTATGCCTGCGTGCAGGTACATGGAAGTGCAGAGCTGGTGGACCGACCAGGGCTCCAACATAGTTAATAGCTCGCGGCATGTTCATATGGGCGCCTGGTGAGTCCGATGGACCAGTCAACAGCCTTACCTCGTGCTCTATCTTCTGCATTCAGATCGTGTGTGGCCCTGATACCTCAGATGCCGATTGCATGCCCCGCTCGGCGATGTCATTATGCTCTGGGCACTATTTTTGCATGGATTTGTACCTTGGACATGAGGAACCCCATGTCCACACAATACCCCTCGCACACAGTGTGCCTGTGGAGCCCATCACTGATGACACCACCATTGACATCGTCCTTCGCCTCCACAACCAGGAGGGCACAAACAGGGTGCGCGTCCACATGTGTCGGTGCCTCCATGCACACTGAAACGAGCGTGTCATTGCATCTGGCCCATGGTTGGCAGCACATGCATTGTCCAGATTGTGCTAGCATACCATGTGCCTACGTTGGCACACGCCAGCACTTTGCAGCCGAGCATGCAGGCCCCTCATTGTGTTGCGTCTGTGAGCTGTATTGCACTATATTGCTCTGTACCACCTCACAGTACATCGGCGCATACTACATCAACATTGGTTGGACAGAGCTGGCCTCCGAGTGGGAGGTGAGCCTTCAGCAACAGAGAGCATGTTGCCCGCAAATAAAACCTGCAGACAGGTGGCATTCACCAGCAAGGCGTGCATTTCATGTGCGCAGCACATTGTGTGCAGCCGTGCACCGCTGACAATGATCAGATGCTGATGCGTGATATGACACAGAGGGTGCACTGCTGAGAACCTCCACAGCACAGCACATCATTATCAGCAGCCCGCTGTGCATGTGCTGTGTGCCTTCTGCTGCCTGTGCAGGTGGGCTTCTTCTGTGCCAGCACTGACTGCGTGCAGACCTTCCGCGTGCCTCTCAACATCACCGGCAACCTGCCAGGCAATGGTAACACCACCCTGGTGCGCAGCTGCTCATGCGTGCCCGGATCTGACACATGGGCACCAGCTGCTGGCAGGGCTGGCAATGGCACGCTCGTATACAGCATGTATGGGGCTATGGGCGTTACGTATCACAGCAGCTCTAATAATAATAATAATAATAATAATAATAATAATAATAATAATAATAATAATAATAATAATAATAATAATAATAATAATAACACGGCGTTTCACAGATTCATCTGCTTGCCGGAGCCCGTCAACTAGAAGCACGTATACAGCAGCTCTAGACTTACATGAAAGCCGGCCACATGCCCACCAACTGACATCATCCACAACCTCCTGGCGTGCACCCACAGTGCTCATACACCTTGCTGTAATGGTCACCTTCGTCACTCATGATGTTCCCTGCCTGCTGCCGGTGCTGTGCAGGTCGTGGGCGGCTCGCTGCGCACGCCCCTGGCAGACCGCGTGCCGGACAATGAGTTCGCGAGCTACGAGTTCAAGCTGCCCGTGGTGGTGCGTGTTCGTTGGTGTGCTGCATGTGTGCTGGTAGTCTTATTGTGCTAACGCCCTGCCTTCCAGCAGGCTCAAGCCACCCTTCTGTAGGCAGTGGTAGCATCAGTGGTTAGTGTTGGTGGAAGAGGGTGAAGGCTGTGCCGCCAGAAACTGGATTCTGAGGCATCTGAGTCCGGCTGCAGGGATTTAAGCTACAGGCACTCTGGCTTAGCCGCCTTGCTCCGTGCGTGTGCTGGCACTTGGGGGCGGCCTTGCTTGCAGGTAGCTGTCAAGCAGTTTGAGGATTACTGGACCAATGACCTGGACACGGGCGCCACGGCTGTGTCATGGGCGCGCAGGTTGGTGTACTGCCCGGCTCAGTACACATACCCACTGCCCAGCAGTTGTCTAGACCACATCACTGGTAGCAGCACAGGCTGGCAGGCAGTCTGCAGCCCCCATACAGACTGCGCAGCCAGAGTGGAGCAGATACGAACGGCTCCATCCCTCATCCCTGCGCATGCCTGGCTGCATGCCTGACTGTGTACAGTTGCGTACATACCAAAGACTGTACTGCTGATGCTGGGCGCCTGTACCGCAGGCCCTGGCAATACGCCGTGGTCCAAGTGGGGGACCTGCCCTCAGCAGACTCTGTGTCTGGCGTGGTGCCACTGAAGATGTGGCTCAATGGCGATGTGCGTGCAGCTGACTTGCAGCCTCCTGTGCCTTGCAGGGCCACTGGGGGCAGGGGCTAGGGTTGCAGGTTCTCAGCTGCTGCCATCTGGCTTAACAGCCTGTCACATGCCCTGTTGAGTGCTGATGAATGCACCATCCCCTGACGGCCCCCATGGCAATGCACCGTGCCAGCGAGGATACAAACGGTCCCCTGTGAGGATATGAACGGTCCCTGTGAGGATATGAACGGTCCCCTGTGAGGATGTGAACGGTTCCTTGCGATTGCTGCTGGCAAACAGGTGCGCAAGGAGGAGGAGACCATCACCAACCTCACATCTCTGCTGGTGGCCATAGACCCTGTCTTTCACGCTTCCAACACCTCTAACATCACCCTGGGCACCGTGAGTGGCCTGGGCAAAGTTCAGGCTTTCATCTCTTTGCATTGGCAACTACCAGGCCTGCATGCTCCATGCTACATTGCAGTTGTTGACGGGTGTGTGCCCTTCCAGCCTGTGCGAATGTCTGCTTTGCTGTGTGCCCAAGTGGTTGGCGCTTTGCTTGGGTCATTGCAGCAAAAGGCCAGACGTGACTCTGCCCGCCCGCCCGCCCGTGTACAGGTCGTCATGCGCTTCGATTCCTTCTCCCACAACGCCTTCCCCGAGACCGCATTCATCGACACGCGCCGGCTGCAGAACGGGATGCACAAGTGAGCGGCTCCAGTTGCTGCAGCTGGCCACAGGCCACCTGCTGCACACATGACATGATCTGCATGCCAGCGTCGCGCTTTCCTGTCCATATGATGCTGATGCTTGGCACTTCCAGCACGACAGCTGCAGCCAACCTAAGTTGCTTGACAGTCAGATCCAGCATGCAAAGACCGCACCCCTGCTGTGAGGCGCCGGTGCAGCTCCGTGTTTTGAGGAGACTTACTTACTTATGGTCTTTGTCGGCTTGCGATGGCTGCAGGGTGCTCATCCGTGTGGACGCATTCATCGCTTCTGACGACCTGCCCCCTCCCCCTGATGGAGATGAGTGGAACGCACCTCCCCTGTCCCGCCTTGGCGGTACCAACAGCGCAGCACTGCTGTTCTACATCAACGTACAGAACTGGTAATGTCCATCCAGTCAGCCACATCAGGCTCCAGTCAGCTCTGGAGCTCAATACACCTTAGGTTGTGCTGCAGGTTGGTCTGAGCCTGGGGATGCAGGCCCAGACCTTTTGACTTGTTGCAGCAGAAGCTGAGGGCAACGCACAGCACGGATCAGCTTTCAAATAAGCGCAGCAGCTAGCAGCAGGACTGGGATTCGGCCCAACGGCGCTGCACAGCTGCGCGATGCAGCACACCCATACGGGCGGCCTAGGGACTGGCCAAACAGCATGGCATGACGGGCGGCTCATGATCTTGCCTGCCTCGTGCCGGTGTAGGGTTCCACGCTGGTGTACATACATAAGCTGACCTAAGCACGGCACATCATCCATGTGCTATCTTGCATTTCGTAGCCAGGCTGGCATATGCTTCCTGGGAACCTTATTACGTTGACTATCTACAGCGGCATTCTCATGTGATAAGAGCTTGCTTGCCTGCATGTGGGTTCTGTGTCTTGTTTGCCAGTGTCATCAATGCCCATTATGATAAGGACCATGCCGCTCTTGCAGCTGGTGTCGTGTTGCCCGTTGTTTGTCAAGTTCTCCATGCGTGTCAGCACATCAGCTGTCACAGCTGGTGACTGGCGACAGCTCGGACAGACCATCTTGATCGTGTCATGCAAAATTGATCACGCATTTAAGGCGCGTAGTGGCGGTGTCTCAGCACGCTCCATGCCCGAATTTGGGAGCAGTGACCCTCACTGGTTGGCATGTTCCGACGCCCTTCGCACACGCCATCGAGTGCAGAGAACGTGCTTGAGATCTAAACATCATGGCGCGCAGCGCCTCCTTGGTCTGCGTGGCAGCGCTTCTGCTCCTGGCAGCAGTGGCAGTAGAAGGGCGCAGATATAGGGGCCCGCTTCGAGGCACCGGCATGAAGAGATCGCAGTTAAAGAACAGTAAATGGGCTGCGAGGAGCCGCGTGCTGCGGGAGCAGTTGATGTGGAGCACCCCAAAGGAGGAGGTGACTGGTATGGTGGAGACAGCTTACGTGGCTGAGGATGGCACGGTGCTGACCACGAAGAAGCCGCGTCGTTTCCTCGTTGACACGTCTTTGCCTCCGCTGGACCAAGTGTTAAAAAACGACTGCAGGTGGGCGTGCGATCTGCATTTGATCAATAACTTGAAACAGCATGGTCATCGCTGGCAGATTGTGGAGCCAGCAGGGTTCCGTGTGCTTGCATGATGATGCGCAACCACCGCACTATGTGCTCCTCACAGTGGCTGGCCCACGCCTCGTCGTTTCATGGAGGTGCAGACCTGGTGGACGGGTGCGTGTCGTGAGGTGCAACGATTCTGGGTGCATGAACACATCAGAACGACGCGGCACTGCAGCGCCATGCATGCACCGCCAACTGCAGTGGCCCTCTGCGTGCCTCCGCTGAGACAGCCACACAGCAGACACGCATGGCACACTGAGCACATGGTTTGCCTGGGCGTGGCCATGCCGGTGGCTAATGGCCAAGGCACCACGGCTGCATGGCATGACAGATACCATATCACTGCATTTGTGTCACTGCATTGTTGGTAATTGAATGGTTCGCGATGTACCTGTGATCCTGACACACCCAGACGAGGGCGACAACGTCACCTCTCGCTCCAAACACGTCCACGTGGGCGCCTGGTGAGTATCATCTGGCAGAAAGTGACGGTGTGATGAGGTGTCGCAGCTGTGGCAATGCATTACGTGGGGTGGTACTGGTATATGCTTCTCCGGTCCAGCCTGCGCCAGGACTGCTGCACGGTTGTCTCCCTGCACTGGGGTATGGAACTGACCAGCACATATGTTTGATATGTACAAAATGTGCACCTGCCCATGCAGCCTGCCAGTAGGCGACATCACAGCGCCCCTCACCATCGATGTCGTGATCCGGCTGCACGAGCAGCAGGGCACCAGTAGGGTGCGTGTGGGCAGGCAATGATGGCAGGCACTGGCCCTTCTGCACACCATGGTGCTGGAAGTCGAGGGGATGGCCCTGTGTAGCATGCATAGGTGCCAGCCCGCTGCCATTCAGGGCCACGTATCATGTCTGTGTTGGCGCATTGCTTTCATGTGCTGCATCATAATGGTGCCTGCCTTGTGTCTGTCTGGCATGAGGGACGCCCACGGTACGCCTGCGGTACACATGCGGACGGCCCCTGCAGTACGTGTCTGGGCTGTATGTCAACCTAGGGGACGAGACCACATTCAGCGAATGGGGCATGGGCCTTAGCTGCTGCTCGTCAGACTGCGCCCAGGTGCGATCCATATGTCGTGATTAGCACATCTGTGCATGTGCTGGCTGTACGCGATGCAGTAATGCCTGGTCTGTGATGCGCATCAGTTTATTCATGTGGGCAGAGCGTGTGTGTGGGGCCATGTAGGCGAGCAGGCAGGGGTGTGGTATCAGGAGCACTCCCACCGTACCAGGCTGCTTGATGCGTCACCAGGCGCACGCATTCAATCGAGTACAGCACCCTGCGCAGCACCCATAGAAGACATTTACCGCACATTCACCGCTCGCATGTATATGTACCGCACCTGTACCGCAGGCGTATCGCTTGGACCTGGACTTTTCCAAGCTGGATGGCAATGGCCGTGCTATCATGGTGAGAGGCCCATGGGCGACCTGACCTGCATCGATGCATTCCCACTTGTTGCCTGTTGTTTTGCCCGGCTGGTGCCTGGCCGGTTTTCACGTGCCACTACAAAATCCTGAATAACCCTTGCCACGCGGCAGCTCGGCGCCCATAGATGCTGCTGACTGACAGCAGACAGCTGGTGGTGCTGACAGCGCTGCTGCTCTGCGAACCTCCAATGTGATTGAATGATGTGGGAACGGTGTGGGATTGGATCTGATGCCGCATCGACATGGCCTGCCTTTTGGTAATAAACACTCTGGCTCCAGGTGATCGGAGGCTCAATTGCCTCGCCCGCATCAGAGCTGCTACCTGACAATGAGTTTGCAAGCTTTGAGCTCAAGACAGTGTACACGGTGGGTGGGGCAGTGTTAGCATAGTGTGACAGTGGGCGAACTACGTACTGTCAGTTGAATTAGGAGATTGACAGAGTTGCACAGTCGAGAGCCAGTTACAGTACCAGTAGATGATAAATTGCAGCCCGATGCAGCAGCAGCAGCGCACACCATGACACCCAGACAGATGGTCTCAGTAGCCACACGCACACCAGTAACCAACCACCCATGCTCAAACCACCACCAACCGCCGCCCGGTCAAACAGGTCAACATCCCGGGCAAGACCCCGGGAGCTCTGACATCATGGATGGATGACGGCGCCCAGGCGTTGAGCTGGGGCCACCGGCCATGGCAGTACGGCATCATCAGCCTCGGCTACTTGCCGCCTCCCACAGTCAAAGGCGTGGTGCCACTGCCGCTGTGGCTGGGTGCTGGGGTGAGTGCAGGACCCATCGGTAGGGCCCGGGGTCGGGGTGGCTGGGGTGGTCCAGGGGCTGGGGTCTGGGCACACTGTTGTTCCATCTGGCTCCTCACATCGGCCATCTAACACCCTGCCTCTCATGCCGGCATCCTCACATCCTGCCTCTCACACCCTGCATCTCACACATCACCTCCGCGCACTAGAGCTGTTGAATTCCCTGATCTTATCTCGCTCATGGTCCATTTGCAGGTGCGTGACGACAAGAAGGACAAGCCCTCCAACCTGACCGGCCTGCTTATATGTGTTGACCCTGTATTCCATGCCAATGGTGATGACTCCAAGCTGTCTCTGGGAAAGGTGCGGTAGGTTTAGTTGTCGCAGTCTGATGTTGCACGGTCTGGTGGTTTGGTGGTTGGGCAGTTTTGTCAGTTGGTTGGGGTTGCGTGGGTTGCATACATCACTTGGGTGGGTTGGGTCTGGGGCTGTGCACCACGCCGCTGTCAAAGAGCACAGAGCATCTGTCACCCACTGCACATGGGCAGTACAGTATGATGTTATGTACTTAAGTTGTGGGCATGATCTGACGCGTTATGACTTGGGAGACTCACGCCTTATTCTCCTTTCACCAGTCCTGATCTGATACGTTCTGCCTCGATCCAATCTTGGATGTGCAGGTCATCATGCGCTTTGAGTCCTTCTCGTGGAACGACTTTGGGGAGACGGCTTTCCTAGACACGCGCACCCTCAGCAATGGCTTGCACAAGTCAGTGCGAGTATGTCTGCTTTTGATCCGAGGGGCGCGGCTGTGCCTGCCATCGAAGGGGGGGCTGCCATGCACACGCGCATTGAGCGCGGGATCGTTCCCACAGCCATCCACTGCGCACCCCAACACACTTCACACCTGTTGTACAGCTGTACCGCTTTAACCACCAATGAACTTGGCTGCTGTGCTGTTGGACCACTGTACTGCTGTGCTCCGCAGGCTGGTGATCCGTGTTGATACCTTCATCCCCGGCTCAGCTCTCCCCATGTCCATGCGGAGTGGCACGCCCACGCAGCGCACAGGCGGCACCAACAGCGCGGTGCTTCTCCTCATGTTCAACGTACAGAATTGAGGGCCAAGCCCTGGTCCTTCAATGAATATGAATAAGTACATGAAGGCCAGGCCTCCCCATGGACCACAAGGCCAGCGGGCGCTCTGGACTCAAGGCACAGAGCCGCACCGCACCCAGGGCAGGGCCCGGAGACCAGGGCCTGAGTTCCAAAGCTGGGCCAGCCAGCCATGGCTGAGCTTGAGCCAGGGTGCTGGGAGATGCACGCTGGCTTGTGTTTTCCCCCTCATGCCGTGCACATCCAGGCCCTGCCGTGCCACATTAACCAGCGCCGCTGCATGAAGCTATCGTATGGTGCCTACTTTGGCGCCAACGACCTTCAGCTGCTCAAGCTTTTGAACGATTCAGTAGCCAGGCGCAGTGCTTTCATCCTAAACAGCAATGACCTGCATGGCCAGCAATCCTCTTCACTGCACCCGCATGCTGGCATGCCGCATTGGTTGTTAGTGCCAGGTGTCAGAGAGTGGTGCATGGCTGCGGCCTGCTGTGGTGTTGACAGAAAACGTGCTCATTAGCTTCTGCTTGTGCTTTCAGGGGTCGGGGGTGGGGGAATGCGTAAAGTGATGAAGAGAGCTCGTTTTGTACTGGCTTGCCATATGAATTGTTGCGTACAAAACAGGTTTAGCGTTCAAGTTTTACCACACTGCGGTGATCTATATTATAATCGTGCTGTACATTGGTCGCTGTTAAGGTTTGACCGAGTTTGAACGGCCTGAGCCCTGCCGCAGAGGCAGGCAAGCAGGCTCAGGTGCCAAGCTCTGCTATGAGATAAGCAGCAGGCCAAGTGCATTGTGCCCTGCCTGTATGGTGGATGCTGGCTGCGTTGTGCGAGGTTTGCTTGGTGGTTTTGATCAACAAGCGCCTCAACAGACATGGGTGCTGCTGTAATCCCCAGCCACCCTCCATCTGCCTGGACAGTTTAACACTATGTTACAGTATGTCACAACCAACTTTGACGGGTTGAACCCATGGGTTGAACCAGTACTTTGACACTGGTGGGGATGCAGAGGTCTGGCGGAGGCTACAAGCCTCAACTTGCTGCACCACAGGCATCTGCGGGAGGCATGCCTCCTGACGGCACGGATGGACATGCATAACCTGCGGCGGCAGCAGGCCACCCATTCCTATCACCGGTGCACCCTTATCACTGGAGCATCTGCCCCGCAAGCCTGCATGCGCTGTTGTGTGCACAGCTAGCTGCGCAATATGCCCCCAGCACTTGGTGGGCCGCAACTCGCATGAGGCAGTGCCCAGGCTGCAGAACGGCAGGCGGCAACGCAGCAACACACAGCACCCCATGGGGCGGGGTGCGCAGGCATGCAACGCGGGTGCTGTTGCATGCACACAAGCATGCAAGGCGATGATGATAGCTTGGCGCTGCATGCGCAAAACCCGCTCATGGGGCATTTACAAGTCACTGCAAGGGGGTGATGTTGCTCCCATGTAGCAGTCTGCTGTGCTTTTGCAGGGACGCTGTGCACAGCAGTGCCCAAGTCCCTCCAGGAATGGATAGACTGGTGAAGCAGCAGCTTAGGATGGGATGGCAGATCAAGGCGATCTCGGTACGCCCAGGACGCGCCAAGCCTTTTCCGAAATGAGGGTCACCCTCGCCCTGAACTGCCTGTACTTCCTCCTCGCAGTTATGGGCCCACCTCCACAGGCCCAGCGCATCTTTATATAGCATACGTATCAGCGACACAGCTCACAACTGAGCCTCTTCATCACAGCAGCTACTGCTGACATCTGAATCTCGCGCTCAGGACTTTGTGCCATCAACAGCCTTGCTGCTGCGTGAAATTGAGGACTGATGCTTGCACGGTGCGGGTAACTGCGAGACCTTCCCAACTGTTGCAAGTTCACGACGCCGAAAACAACACACAGGGATGCGTATGAAGATGCAGCAGCAGCTCCTAGTGTCTGCTCCCACGGCTGCAGCCTTCGACCCATCAACCAACTATACCATGCCGCACTTGCGTCTGTGGCACTGAACCCCTGCAAGATGACGTCTGTAACACGCTGCAGGTCTGGAGCTCTTGGGACCAAGCCCTGCCAGGTGAGGGGTTGCTTTGACTCCAGCGTACCTAGGAAACGCTTGTTGCGCGTGCTGTAAGCATTTGCAGCTGCATTACTCACGCTGCAACTCGCTGGCACCTGTCGGTGATCGTTGGGGTTTTCAGGGCCCCATCTGCACGGCCCCAACAACTAGTACCAGCGGGAGAGGAAGTATCGGCGTGGCCCATGCGCTGTTGCCCGAACGGAGGAGTCAATCACCCAAGCCCAGCAAACCCCAGCAGAGGGTCCGGCCACATGGCGCAGTCTACACGCCCATGCTTCGCACCAAGTACCCGCCCCTGGACTGGACGCAGGCAAGCGCGAACGGGCTTGCTTTGCTCCTTGGACATGGCGCCCTTAAGCATGGAGGCCCATGCAAGCATGTGGGAGCCATCCAGCTCTCTCATCCATCGCAATACATTCATCGCTGTTTACCTGCTCCATGCTGCCATGCTAAACCCTCTGCCCCCTGCCCAGATCATTAGTCCGGCCCAAGGAACATTGGCGCACAATGGCGCACACGCATCGTGCAAGCGCACGCACAGATCACCCTATTGATGCAGCTGTCGCGCGCCTGCATGCCTGCATGGCACCCTCAACTCGCCCCTGCGTTGGCTGCTGTGCTGGCTGCAGGAACTCAACACACGGGCAGCCACAGATGTGGAGTATGATGCCATCGTGATTGGCGGTGGTGTGGGTGGCCTGACGGCAGCTGCCCAGATGGTGGCAAAGGGCGCCAAGGTGTTGGTACTGGAAAAGTGAGTGGATGCATACATTCACGTGTTAAGATGCACGCCTGCATTGCCTGGCTGTATGTACAATGGGTTCGTGCCAGCTGATGCATGTTCTGGAAAATGCGGACAGATGGCAGCCTCATGCATGCTGGTGCTCAGGAGGCGAGGGGGCCTGCAGCGTGGGGGTGTATGTGCCAGTCGAATTGTTCCAGGCCCTGTGACCACAACAATCCTGGAACCGCAGCACCCTACAATGTGAAACACTGTAACAAGTCAGTCAAGGCCCTGGGGCCTGCAGCAAAGGCTGCATGAGTTGTGGGTTATGGCGTTGATCGCAGGGCCAACCTATCCCATGTGCCTGCCTGCACACTACCCAGGTACCTCATCCCTGGTGGCAGTGCATCACACTTCAAGCGTGACGGTTACACATTTGACGTGGGGTCATCCATGATGTTCGGCTTTGGCAAGTCGGTACGTGGGCGGGGGCATTTTGTGGCTGTGCATGGGCAGCATTGCTGCACAGATGGGCACGGGCCTGGAGGCTGGCGCCCATGTTGGGCAGCCAAGGCTCAGTCACTGGCATGCTTCAGGCGCGCCGGTAGGCGCGTGCATGTGTGCAGTACATCATGCGCTTGATTTGGCACGTGCCTGCCTGCTGCAAGATATGGCTGACACACATGACTGACCATCTGTGCGTCGCCACGTCGTGTGCTGTGTGCACAGGGCACAACCAACCTGCTGAGCCGTGCACTGGCAGCTGTGGGCAAGAAGGTGGAGACGGTGCCGGACCCCACCCAGGTCAAGTACCACCTGCCAAGCAGCAAGCAGTTCCCTCAGGGCCTGCAGGTGCAGGTAAGCAAGCTTACGTATTGGACGCCAAGGGTGGCCCTCTGGTTCGTTGGCCAGCTCATTACTGGTGGTGGTGGTGGTGGTGGGTAGTAGAGCAAGTGCAAGCCCCCCAGTGGGCGCACACGTCAGGGCAACAAATCGTACAACAAATCATTCATGTCGCAACCTGGCGTGCGGCCGGTTGCAGGTGGGGCGGTCGCGAGAGGAGTTTTACAGGACGCTCATGACCACGTTCCCTCACGAGGCCAAGGGCATCAAGGCATTCTATGACGAGTGCTGGGCGATCTTTAGCTGGTAGGCTCAGCTCGGCTCAGCTGGGGCAGCCGCGGATGAAGGGCGGTGGGATGGTTTTGGTGGGGCGCCAGCGTGTTGCGTGCTGCACTCGGGTGTTGCACGGCAGCTTATGGATGCTGGGCACGGGGCTTAGTAGCTAAGCGGTCATCGGGGAGCGGGCTGGAAGCTTGGTTGCTTGGAGGGTGGAGAGGGATGCCAATCGGATCCGACCCGATCTGATCTGATCTGATCTGATCCGGCATGCTGTTGTTGCAGCCTGAACGTGCTGGAGCTCAAGAGCCTGGAGGAGCCGCTGTACCTTGCGCAGCAGTTCTTCCGCCAGCCCCTCGCATGCCTGCAGCTGGCCACGTACGTGACGTCCAACACGGGTGCGTGAGAATCAAACATTGGTTCCTTTACTAATTGTTAATTCAGAGTCCGTCAGAGCTGGTTCTGGTTGTGCCCGCCAGCATGGGTGCACAGCGGAACGCAAAGCTTGACCACTCACGTCTTGCTACTATCCTTGTGCCCTGCCTCCTCAGCTGTCTTCCTTCCCTTCTCTATTATTTTGCTCTGCTCGTTTATTTCTTGAATGATGTAGGGGACGTGGCGCGCAAGCACATCAAGGACCCACAGCTACTGGGCCTCATCGATGCAGAGTGCTTTGTCTTCTCCACTGTGCCCGCGTCCCACACACCGATGATCAATGCGGGCATGGTGCTCAGCGACCGCTTCTACGGCCACGTGAACTACCCCAAGGGTGGCGTGGGCAAGATCCCACAGGTACGAATTCTGAGCTGCCGGATCTCACATGCTGGCATGTTCGCAATGTGTGTTTGGGAGGAGGGGTGTGGGCGGGGCGTTGAGGAGCTATGTGGGCGGAGGGGCTGGGTGATGACGAGCAGAGAGGGTGCAGGCGACAGGCGGCGCGTGTGTACCGAGGCTCGAAGTGGTTCAGGCGTTGTAGCTTGGGAAGCAATGCACCTGATGATTCACCGAGCTCATCCCTCTCATCATCTGGTGCATGGCCACAGGCGCTGGCCGAGGGCATCGTGGAGCAGGGCGGTGTGATCGCGTACAAGGCGCACGTCAAGGGGATCATCACAGAGGGCCAGGGTGACGCGATGCGTGCGGTGGGCGTGCGGCTTGCGGACGGCCGCACCTTCCGTGGCAAGGTGAACACGAACAATGCTACCTATGAGCATATATACCTGCCGCATATAAAGGCCTGTATAAAGGTTGTTCATTATAGGCGCGCGAGGTCGCAGTTGGCGCGCAAACAAGTACTGTATGTCAGTGATGCCACATGCCAGAGCTTACTACTTTGTGCGCGCATTTCAAAGTTCACACCCAAGCAGATGCACTCACAACGTGCGGACCCCCTCACACCGTGTCGCACGCTGGTCATGTGCAGACGCTCATCTCCAACGCCACGCGCTGGGACACGTTTGAGCACATGATGGGGGAGGACAAGATGCCGCAGAGCGAGGCGCTGTTCAGGTGGGCCAGGGCTAGCGGCTGCGTGTGGGTTTGGGCTGGGGATGCAGCTTGGGCCTCCGGCGCGTGTGGTATGGCTGGCTGCTGCGCTTGGGCCCACGACTGTGTTTGAGCTGGGGTGGGCTGGGAAACCTTAGCCTCTGAGCCCTGAGGCCTTGCCTGCCACCACAAAGCCATATCTATATATCGCAAACATCTGGGCCTTAGCCCCAAGCCCTGAAAATCAAACCATGATGTGCGCGTCGCAGGAAGCGGTACAAGAAGGCGCCGTCCTTCTTCTCGCTGCACCTCGGCGTGCGAGCCGACGCGCTGCCGAACCGTGGCGAGGGCCTGGACGTGCACCACATCATCCTGGAGGACTGGGCCAAGTGCGTCACCCGCCTGCGCACTCCTTTGTTTGCGCACTCATTTGTTCGGTAACACGTTTCTGGTCGTACTTGCTTGGTACAAGTAAGGTACAGCATCTGATGCGATGAGTGCTCTCTGCCAAGCCCCAGTGTTCAGCATGCCCAGCATGACAGGATGGCAGCAGAATGGCAGAGGTAGCACACACCAAGTATGGCGCAAGCAGAAGCAAGCATTGCGTGCTGTGACCATGCAGGCTGGAGGACCCGCACGGCCTGCTGTTCGTGAGCATGCCGTCCCTCATCGACCCGAGTGTCGCGCCGGCTGGCCGCCACGTGGTGCACGCGTTCACGGGCGACTTCATGGACTCGTGGCAGGTGTGTGGCTGAGGCAGAATGTGTGACGCTCCTTGCAAACAACCCCTCACACATATGAACACACATGCGATGAGACACGAGGATGCACACCAATAAACGGAAAAAAGGCTTGAGAAACAAAACAAACAAACACCGCCGCCTACACTCACGCGTCCAGGGCTACTCGCGGGAGGAGTACGAGGCGCGCAAGGAGGCCGCTGCTGACGCGATCATTGCGCGGTTGGAGAAGGCCCTGGGGGCACCCGGCCTGCGCGACGCGATCGAGCTCAAGGAGGTGAGAGCTCACCGCCTCCAACCAAGAAGGAGCTGTTCATGGGGATGTGGTGTACTGGATTTCTAGGAACAGCAGGGTATCATGGGGGAATGTCGGGTCAGATGTCGGGTGATGTCGTTACTGGTATTGGGTCATGTTATGGGTGTGTTATGGCGCCACGCTGCATCTTAAACGATGCACCCCCACGCACACCCGCACAACCTCCCCTCCCCTCCCTTGGGCTGCGTTCAGATCGGCACGCCGCGCACGCACCGCCGGTACCTCGGCCGGGAGGAGGGCACGTACGGCCCCATCCCTGCGCGCCGCCCGCTGGGCATCGTTGGCATGCCGTTCAACCGCACCACCGTCAAGGGCCTGTACTGTGTTGGAGATTCCACGTTCCCTGGGCAAGGCGTCAACGCTGTCGCCATGTCAGGCATCGGGTGCGTGACACTTGCAGCAGCAGCAGCTGCGCGCCAGCTGCTACAGCGTTGAAGACTTGTACACACACTCGGGTGTAGGGTTGACTGCACAGATCGGTAGCGCCCAGTGCCGCGTATGTTCCTGCTTATGCACCGACAGAAAACCAACTGCGACCACAACACAGCCCCATTCGCTGCGTCAGCACGCAGATGCAAAATGATAAAAATAGATGGTAAACGAATGTGACTGCATCACATGCAGGTGTGCGCACCGGGTGCTGGTGGACTTGGGCCAGGCGCCCGCGCTGCCCAAGTTTGTGGATGACGCATTCACAGGCGCGCTGCAATTCTTCCGGGACCGCGCGTGACCTTTTTCTCCTGCGCGCGCCACTCGTGTCTTACGTCTTTGGTGTTTAAGAGCGCTGGTGAAGCGGCGTGCATGCGGCCGTGCGTGCAGCATGCATCTGCGTGGGTCAGGAAACAAGCGCGGCGGTTACAACCTGCCGCCTTGTGGCTTGGGGCTGATGAGAGAGAAGAAAATACGGGTCCCTCAGGTGCTCTTCTGCCAGAAGAAGTTCTGGATCCCTGGGGGGAGCGATGATGCAATATGTGAGCAGCTGTGAGGCGGGTGGCGGTGATGAGGTTGCCCGCCTGCTCCATGGCACCTCTCTCCTGGCCGTGCTTGCCACAACTGGTCCAGCTGCACACTGCGCGCTACATCAGCAGCAGGCAGTGATGTGTGTGCCGGCTGGGGAGGGCGTGAGCGACCGTGGGGTGTGACTGCTGGAAGCTGTGGCTCCTCAGCCTCTCACTTTTTTGCCTAGAGGTCTCTGTTTTGATCGAGGCAGGAAGTGTGAGAGAGGGCGCCCTCTGCGTGCGAGATGGTCTGGAGTCTGGTGACAGGGCAGGGCGTGTTTGGGTAATTTGGATGTGAATGGACTGCACTGCAAGCAAGCAGTGCGCGTCCTCTGAGCACGAGGTGCTTTCCCTTTAAAAAGCAAAAGTCGGTGCTGGAAAAGGAAGAAGGGAGATGTGGGCGCTGAGTTGCATTGTATGCGCCCTGCCTAGCTGTATTCACCGCAGCCTCGTTGTAGACTTGTCTGCGTTCCGCACATTGTTTTTCTCTCAGGCTGCTGTGGGGCATTGGCAATTCATCATCTCATCGCCCCTGAGCAGGACTGCTAGATTTTAATTCGCACTGGACGTGTTGGTGTGAGTATGCCTTGGACAGGGGAGGGCGTCCAACCTTCAATTCTCTTGGGGCTCCCCATCATCCCCAAGTAATGGGATCGTTGACGGCTTGAGTACTTGGCCCACTGGTGTCTGCGCACGCGTGTTGGGTCTGCCCACGTGCGTGGAAATGTGTGATCATTGCTGATGGCTCCATTGCTCATGGCAACGCATAGGTATGCATGGGTACATCACGTGGTGTGTCCTGAGGCTGCTTAGGGGTTGAGAATGCCAAGCGGAACATCCTGCTTGCAGAGGTGGTGTGCGTGGTGTGACCACTTTTCTCAATAGTGGCAACAGCGCATTCTTGTTGCCCAGACGGGATTCCTTTGTGATAGCTCCATCGGCTGAAAGCTGGTGCGAGTCGGGCTCAGCGGCTGGATCAGGAGTATTGGGGATGTGGGTGCGTTTCTCACCTTTAGCTATCTCCCTGCTGCTGTCCTCACTGTAGCTTGTTGTCTGATGATCTGTACAGCGCCTGCTGATCATCGGCAAGGAAGCATGTGCCATTTGCTTGCATGGGCGCACGGCTGATTGTCTGATTCATAGTTCATGAATGGATTTGGCTAGCATGGGTGACTCACGGTGCTGGCAGTCCCAGAAGCTTCATGCGGCTGCTGGGCTTATGGCCGAGCATGTGCCCCCCTATTCCTGCATTTGATTGTTCTCATCCTGTGTGGCTCTACAAAAGGACAGCTGCGGTGGCATTGTACAGTCAAGGTGACAGCACTGAAGCACTGAGAGCCCTTATGCGCGCATGTGCTAGGTCTGGGAGAGTCAGGCAATGCAGTGCAACGGTCCTGATCAAATGTACATTTTCTGGTGTAAACAAAGTATCAAACAGTGGCCTTGTGAGTGCGTGTTCTGTGGCAAGCAACAGGGGACAACAGGGCTGGAGTGCTGCAGAGTACCTCTCGAATGTTGATACGTGAACAGGTGGCATGCATGCTTGACTCCTCACGTCATGTGTCATCTTACACAAGCCTTCAGCCAGCCCTTCACTCCCGCCAACGTTGACCATGAAGGGTGCTATGACCCCCTGACATGGCTGACACACGCCCAGAACTCGCAGTACTCAGCTCTTATATTACAGGTTTCACGTTTCAGGTTTTGTGTTACATGGCCATCGACCCGTGCGAGGCCATTCGCTGCCCACCACTAGTTGACAGCAACAATGTTCTCCTATCTAGGTGATCGGAACACTTCATACACATCTGACCGCCTACAGCGTTTTCAGACCTCACGTGCCCTCTCCTCTTTCCCAACATCATTCACGCCTACAGCCTACACGCCTACACGGCTGAACCACATTATGTTACATTACACGAGCCTTCAGCCAGTCGCAGGCTGTCCAGCCAGCACGCTCTGTTTTGTGCCTTATCACCTGCTCTAAAAGGTTGCTTGTGTACCATTGTGCCTCAAGGCCACCTTCATCAGTCTCGCCACACATGATGTACACCCAGCCGCCCAGGTGGTCGGCAGCCACAGGGGCCAGCACAGCACACCCTACACGCCGATGCCATCAGCCATGTGGTTTTCGTATGCGTGCCTCACTGGCGGCCCGCGGCCGCGGCTGCCTGCTGCTGCTTGGCGCGCGCCTCACGCAGCGCTGGGTTCCTGGACCACTGCTCAAAGTCGGCGACCAGGGAGCTCACAAACCCATTGAGCTGCACATACAGCAGGCACAGCAGCGGCCAAGGACATGAGGTGGGGTTATCAGGTGCCGGGGGAGCAGGGCAGCAGGGTACAGTGCTGTGTGCACCAGCTGCGGCATGTGAAATTAGTATCACAAGTCCAGAGGCAAATCAACAAGAAAAAGGATGCTTGCGGACAAGCGGGCACAAGGCAGGTGTGCGCAGCGCGCACCATGATTGTGAGGGTGCCCATGAACGCCACATTGCCTGTTGTCTCCAGCACGCCACGTGGCATGGCTGAGAAGGGGAAGGGCACATCCACATCCACGTCCAGCGACGCCTGAATTCATAATGGACATGACATCCGCACGCCGTTTCACATATGTTAGATGTAGCCTGAAAGGATGTAGCTTGAAAGGATGGCACATATACAGCGTCCAAGGCGGGAGGTTGCCCCAGTGGTGCCTCAGAAGCCAAGTGCACCCATTATAAACAGGGTCGCCCTCTACAACAACTGATCCCACTAGGCAGATCACCGCAACAGGGGAGCTTGTTTGAACAACAGCCAGCCAGCAGCAAGGTCAGCAGTGCAGGCAGGCCTTCCCATGATGCCGCACAGCCGCTGATGCTTCAGCAGGGCCAGATCTAATGTAACCCTCCTGCAGTGCGCCTCACCACTGTGCGCCCCCACACCACTGTGCGCCCTCACACAACACAAACTCACCGAGCTGTTGATCATGGCCACGCCGTTCTTCTTGCCATCAGCCCATGTGAAGCGCACCTACGGCCAAGTACCAAACCCACACGTGCCATTGGCTTATCTTGAACAATATGCCATCATGGCAGCAGGCACATGCAAGCCACGGTGTGACCTGTGAAATTTGTGAATCGCAGTTGCTGTGACCAGTCGATCGCAGCACTGCCGGCGTGGTATGACTAAGGTGTAAGGTCAGACTGGCCAGTGTGACCGGGGCCAGTCTAGGATCAGGGGATTGCATGACAACAGTTGTCGTATTAATGGCACACTGTTGCTTGAACGCCCGCTATAAGATGCTTGCAGTCGGACCCAAACATCCACAGGATGGCTTGCAATCAGCCAAGTGCCACTGTGACGTAGAACCTTCGCAGCCGCACCTTTACTAGTAGGTTGAAGACGTCATTGAGCTTGAGATCAGTCACATGGTGTGACCCATCCAGGATGCACTCACGGCACTCCAGTGACATGACATCTGGTGTGATGGTCACGACCGCCTTGGCCTTGGGTTGGAACCACACATCAAAGAGCTGTATGCGTGGCACTGTGATCTCATAGTCACCACCAGGCAGCTTGGTCAGGCTGGCACCTAGGGGCATCTCTGCATGGACGCATGGGCACGCAGGCGGGAAGGACTCCTGAGTGAGGAACACACGCACTGCACAAGCCTGGACTGGTCCTCATGCTTGAGCCAGAAGCAGTTTCACGGAGACTTCACGGCATTAACCACCATGCTGATGCTCCCTGGCCATGGCAAAGACTTTATGCAGGCTGCGAGGCCAAACATGTCGGGCACGCGCTGCTGATCAGGTGCGCTTG
Source organism: Chlamydomonas applanata (assembly GCA_001662365.1). Classification (NCBI taxonomy): domain Eukaryota; kingdom Viridiplantae; phylum Chlorophyta; class Chlorophyceae; order Chlamydomonadales; family Chlamydomonadaceae; genus Chlamydomonas; species Chlamydomonas applanata. The sequence goes on from BDCZ01000039.1 coordinate 79,516, forward strand.
CATGGGGCTGTCCATGCAAGTATGTTGCACCTACTCAGGATGGAGAAATCCTTGCCCAGCATTCTCATATATGCATCGATGCCAGCACCCGGTTCCGTAACCACTGGAACGCGAGCATCATAGCTGCAGATCAATGGTGGCAGACAGGCGCGTGTTGAGCGGGATGTTGACAAGCCAAAAAGCCGGCTGAAAGCATGTGTTTCTACTTGCCTGTGGCTTGCGGACAGAATTGTGGCGTCCTTGAGTTGACGAGCGTTCGGCCCTGGAAGGAGCCTTGGGCGTGAGGCTGCCTGTACTGCAACGCTCCTGCTGCGCTGCACATTTACTGGGAGTGCTTGGCACCCGCGAGTGGCAGCAAGGCTACGCGTACGCATTTGAGCTTGCATCGATGCTTGACTGATCAGCTACTTGATGTGCTGGTGAGCCTGTTATAAGTCAAGCTCGATGCACAGTACACGACAGTTGGCGGTTAGCAGTTGATGGGCACACGAAGTGCGATCATCCAATAGCTGAGGTCAATATCAGCAAGGCTACATCGTACCATGGGGATGCAGCGCTACAAGCTGCGAGATGTGAGCTCGTTGGAGTAACACAGAGCTATCTTGATGGGCAGCGATGGGCAGAGATCTTGACTTACAGCATGTGTATGTGTGGCATGTTTTGATCGTTTGATGGGGCCCAGCGCTCCACAATCATACTCTGGTCGATTTTCGTGATGTCATTACACTGCATGGCCTGTCACGCATCTGCAATGGCACAAGGACGTGCGGGTGTTGCTGACATGTTGCTGTGGTTATCAGTAGAGATGATTACAGCTGCAGGATTCCCAACAGTGCTGCAACTACAGAACGAGCCGTTTTGCAAGCATCCTCATGCCTAGCGCGTGCTGGCATGAGGCTGGTGAGGGGGACGTCCCACGGCTCGCACAGCACATGCACAACTGTGGGGTAGCTCAGTAACGCGTCAACCACAGCACAGCTCTTTTAACAGAATCACAAGGTTCGTTTAAGCACATTCGTCGACATGTAGCACACCACAAACATGCATGCCGATGGCATTCAAGGTAGATGCAGTACCGTGTGCAAAGTAGACGTGGTGATCATTTCTGCCCTGAACCCCCCCCCCCCCCCCCGCC
>BDCZ01000039.1:81474-102701 GCA_001662365.1 Chlamydomonas applanata
CTGTGTGTTGCCTGCACCTGCTTGCAACCGCTTGCACCTGTGCGCATGCAGGACTGTCTGCACCTACCTACAAGCTTCCACTTGCCTGTTCCAATAGCATGTTCCAGCTGCCTGTCTTGCGAGCGTCCAACTGCCTGCACCTGCTTGCAAGCGTGCAGCTGCCTGTTCAAGCCGTCTGGGGCGTGTGTGCTTCAAAGAAGTCCAGCATCTGGCCAATGGTCCGAGACACAATTTCATGGCCCGCATACCTGCAGCTCAGCCGCAGTAAGGATGACAAGGGTTCATCAGTGCGATTGAGGTCATTGCGAAAGCCAGCTACACTCGAGGACAGCCCTGGGACGCTCGACATGCATCATGAACAGATCCAGCCGCCCATGCTTTGCATGCATGCGCAGGGTAGCCAGCATGCAGATCTGGAGCCAAGAGGCAGGGTGGCTGCAGCCTACACATAGGCCAGCAGCTGTACCAGCCGCAGACGTACACTCGCTGGCGGCTGACAAGTGGACTTGCAGCACTGAAGTACAGTATCATGTTGCACTTCAGCACTCACAACATGTTGAGGATCTCAGACACAGGGGATGCGTCGGGCTCCAGCCGCATGCTCGCCACCCCTGGCACGTTGGCCTGCACGGCAGCAGCACAGCAGCATGCCAGCACCATCGCACAAGCCATGGGAGAAGCTCAATGGTGCAGAGAACGCCGCATAGAGAGCTGCTGCACGTTCTCCAACAGGCCGAGATAAAGACGGGGATCAAAAGCGCCGGTGCCAGGCCCGCACCTCCTTCAGTGCCGCCCGCCATTCAAACTGCCGAGGGTCATGCAAGATCGAGCCACCGGCGTCCAGAAAGCCCTTGCCCCTGCATGCAATGGGTAACACGCGATGTGCATTACAGTATGCACAGCGGCACGCATGAGGAGGGCGGTCATCCCTAGATTCATCTTCAGCAAGCCGTTCACTTCTATATTCAAGTCTTCAACTTCAAGAGCCCTGCTCAGCCCCGGACTGTTTGCCGTGCGTGATGCTGTGTGGCCCAGCCTAACCGTATGCCAGATACCCCACCCAGTTGCCCATTCAACCACCACCCCCCTGTGGCCAATTCAACTGCGGCCCAGCGGCCCATTCAAATGCCACCCTTGTGTGGCCCATTCCACTGCTGTCCAGTGGCCCATTCAGCTGTGCAAGGCACTGTGGTCACTTGCAGTACATCACAGGGCACCTGCCACTCACTTGAGTGCCTCAAAGATTGCCTTTGACTGCTCCAGGCTGATCTCAGGCCCAGCCGCCTCTGCCAAGAAAGTGGGGGTGAGCGCAAGCGGCGGCACCGTCACCTCTGCTACTGCCACACCCTTGTCCTTAAGGAGTGCTACATTCTCGCGCACAATGGCTGCTGTGTAGCCATCCTGCAAGCGAGGAGATACAGACGACAAAGCCTGTGTGTGTGTGCGTGCATGTGTTTAGAAGCTGTTTAGAAGCTGCCACCAACGTTTTCCTGCTGGAAATGTGAGGTATGCTGCTGGTACCCTGCTGGATCTGAACATGACCTGCAGCAAGCAGGCTGGTACTCCACAACAGCCTGCTGAGGTCAAAGACAGCAGGGTGCCGCAGGGGAACACAGTCAAGGCAGTGAAGACAACAAACAGTTTCAAAACTGTCAGGTCAATTGGTCAAGCACAGAGGCAGGTCGCAGCACGAACCCGGGGCATGTGCACAAACATGGCTGGGGGGTACGCGTGGTACTGGCGGTGGGTGTCCCCTTTCAAATGCTCCATAGCCTGCAGCACACATCACCAGTTGACCAGTGTGACCAGTTTGACCAGTTTGACCAACAGTGCTTTCAACAACGGATGCCAGCATCAATCTCCAGCACTGATGCGTTACAAAGAGGAAGTCAAGCGTGCTGTAGTAACAGCAGCAAAAGGTGGTGACTTTGTGAGTCTTGTGTTCTGTCAACCTTGAACCAGGTCGCGGCTATATTCATCCCACTTCATAGCTACTGATAACTAGCTCATAGTTTTAGCAGCTATGTGTGGCAGTGAGCTACATGCAGCTGGCTGTTATGGGCTGCTGCATGCAACTTATAGCATGGGTGCGGCTGACCTGAACCACGAGCCGTGTGGTCACATGCTAACACGTGTGGATTCGTTACATACGCGCACGCACCGAGTGTGTGACATTGGCCTTGCGCGCCTTGACGGCCGCCTCGTAGTGCACCAGGTAGTCATCTAGGATAGTGGAGGGTGCAGCCATGATTTGAGAGCACACACCTGCACGTACCGCGGCGCCGGCAGCACGGCAGGGGCGCGATGACTGCAAGGATTGAGGTGCAAGGTGCTGAGGGATGGAGTGGGGGGTGGGTCTGTAGGATCCCAGAGTTCAGTGTTCACCTGGGACTCATCTGGTCCCACAAACCGTTGGTCTATTCAGTCCTCGTGCCCAGCTCTGACGTCCCCTGCTGCTCCCCCCCACCCCCACCCCCCACCACCATCACCAGGCATCAATAACAGGCCCTTGTCTATGGCGGTGACGCAGGCTTGTGGAACCACCCACACACATACCCTGTTAGCCACATTTGGCAGCGCCTTCTTGCACTACAGTACTGTACTGTACACTACTGTACTGCTGGTCGACACACTATTACGGGCACTACACTGACTGCTGTTCTGGCACTACATTACTGCTGGTCCGATACAAATGCTCCTGCTTATCTGTTGCAGCACTACTTGCAGTGCTACCGACACATGGAGCCTGCTGTACCGCACCCACCTGCCAGCTTGAAGTTGCCCATGGCCAGCAGCAGTACAAAAGCACCGCCTGAGGATGCCCCCATTGCATAGAGAGGGACCTTGTCCAGCCCCTCCCTGGGCAGCAGCTTGAGGAACACGGCGCGCACCTGTTGGCGGGCACAGGGCACGGCAGCAAAGCAAAAGCATGAATCCGCATGACTCCTGAACCCTAGAAAGCTGAAAAGTGGCCTTTAAACCCTGAGAGACGAGCCCTGAAGCCCGACCCCAGCCACCACGCACGCGCTTGATGTCTTGGGAGTCCTGTGCGTGGTGCAGTGGTGAAGATGCGTGCCAGCAACGGTGGTGTGTCCGTGCAGAGCTGCTAACCGCGACGACTGCGTAGCCTCTGGACAGAGCCACACGTGTGATGTTGACTTCCTCCGGCAGGCCTGCCGCAGCATGCAGCAGCAGCAGCAGCAGCATGCAACAGCATGACTGTGACTATCACTACTGCTGCTACTGTGCAACAGCAGTAGCAGATGCGTGCAACAGCATACGATGCATGCAAAGGTGTGCAGCAGCGTGCTGAAGTATTGGCGTTGCCTGGTGTTGATCAGCTGCAAGTGGTCAAAGGGGCACATAATAATAATAATAATAACACAGGGGCACATGAGGGCACGTGAGAGCTGTCAATCAGGGGTCTGTCACACATGGGCGGCATTCATGTGCCATGCTGGCCGTACGATGTAACCAACATTACACAATAGGTGCATGCAAAAGTCAGGCACATGCAACGGGCCACAAGCGTCAATACGTCAGCATGCCAGGATGTGCATGGCATGTGCATGGCTCCAAGAACAGGAGGCACCATCCTCGGCACACTGTCAGCCCTTCACAGCAGTGCATGCCCACCGATGCAGGTAGGGCAGGCATCGCTCTTGGGCCAAAAGTCAATCGCCCCGTGGTTGCAGCCATGCGCCACGAAGAGCACACCCTTGACAATGCCAGTGGGTTTCTGCCACACTACCTCTGCCTCCTCAAAAACCTGCGTTGTGGAGCAGCAAATGGCGCAGGCCCAGCATTGGAATCAAGCGTTCGCTGGCTTCGCCATGCATGTGCACCTTGCATGGTCCATACAAATCTTGCATGGTGCCAGGATGGTGAACCAACACGCGATCCTCACCTCATACTTGGGCGCCAGAGCGACAATGCTCCATGCTCCCTTGGCTGCTGTCGCTGTTGCCGTGGCTGCAGCAGATGTAATCGTATGTGCGGGTTCCTCCACTGCTGCTGCAGGCTTCACACTCGTTTTGTTAGATGATGGAACGATCAGCTTGCTTGCTGATGGCACTGCTGCAAGCTTCCCATTGCCTGCACTCAAACCACGAAAGCTAAAAAAGACAGCCAGTGCCAGGACGGCGCCACCGACGATGTATTTTCCTATTGGTGCCGCTAGTCCTCGTCGCGCATGCATGTGCACGGTGTGGAGGAGTGGCTTCCAAGGTGGGTTGTCGCTGCCCATGAGAAGCGGCGCCCCTTCAGGCTTCTCAGCATCATTAGGCTGAGCCATTGACACATGCTGATCTGAGCCGTACCTGAAAAAGAAACATGTGTGACCACATCTGTGACCAAAAGTGTCAAGTGTACTGGCGTGTTTTCCCGCGGCTTATGGACACCCTCTCGCTTTGTCATCCATGCTACTGCAGCTGAAAGTTGTCAAAGTGTGCAAGCACCACAGACTGCAGCAAGCGCCTGTGCATACGCCACACTGATTTACTCTATGCCTAGGTGCGCACATGTTGCCACATGTGCACCCTCAAGACCAGGTCCACAAGGCCTTGCTTGGTGTGCGTACATGGAGTGGTTCGCGTGCAGCCCAGCGGCTGGTTCTGCCTGCCTACGAGGCACTCTAACGCCATGCAGTTAGGCAGCCTTGGCTGGGAGCGTAACTCGGACTCTGGTCCTAGCATGCTAGGCTACTTGCAGTCATCATAACCGAGCCTGGGCGCCTGCAACATGCGGCAGCCATCACCAACGTCCAAGCACTTCAATCACGAAGTGAGAGGCCAATGGTCACGCCAGATGCGGTCACGCCACTGTAGCAAGTCCCCAAACTCCTCGGCCAGCTGGTGCAGCACAACCGGCCGCCCACTCAGACCTTGTGCCCTGCATTTGAGTGGTACTGAGTGCGTGAGTCACACTTGATTGATTCATTGCGCCAGTGCAACAGCGTGGGACTGGCGGCCTGAACTGCCCGTACCTGGTGATCCCAAGCAAAGAGCATGAGGCAGGGCAAGGCAGGCGTTGAAGGAGAATGACTGATGCTTGAGTTGCACCGGCTGCAACGTGCAGCGTCAAGTGCAGCACGACCTACTCTCTGTCACACTTCTTTCACTGGCCACTCACGGCGAATAAGGGGGCCCCATGGGCAGGACTGGCTGCATCGCCGCGGCCATGGCAATATCAGCATGGCTGAAGGCTCCTCCGACTAGGTATGCAGTTGTCAGGTCACCCTTGGGGCCTGCCGCTGCCTGCAGTGTGTCCCTCGTCTGCACCAGCGCCGCACGCGCCTGCATGCAGCGTCAGCGGGGAGCAAAGTCTCACGTCTTCCATGTTGTGGAAGACTTGTACGTGAAGACTGCATACTTTGGAAGACTGCATGGGAAAACCGCATGGGAAGCCCTTGAATGCTGACACCTCACACACCTCACACCTTCCTCACACCTCACACCTTTTCCAGTGACGCCCTGTCTCCCTCCTTCTGGTACTTGCGTGCCATCATGCTGAACACAAGCCACACCAGGTAGTCTGTGAGAAAGGAGGGCAGCCACCTCAAAGCACTGGGCACGTAGCGTGAGCGGATCTCCTGCGGATGGGTTCATATTTTCGTGGTTCCAGCATTCAGGTCATTCAAGCTTTCAAGGTCTGTGGACGTATGGGCCATACAAATTGGCGCGCAGGCGCATGGAGTATGCTGACGGGCTCTCGGTGTGCTGACAGGCAGCGCATGTGATGTTGTCAGTGCATTGCATGGCCAGGTGCCCACCCATCAGGCCAGCTGCACGCCCAGCAACAGGACGTGCAGGGGGTAGGACCAGCCGCAGTCACAGGCGGCCTCACAGGATATACAGTTCGGTAGCAGTGCACGTGCCATGCTGCCAGCACAGGATTCAAGAATGCGGGCAGGCAACCCCGTCGCGTGCCTTGGATGTCAGACCAGCAGACGTCAATGTCTTGCGGCCATAGAACAGCACCTCATCGCTCAGCTGGTTGAAACTGCAGCCACGAGGGTGGGAGATGGGGGGTGGGGGTGGGGGGGTGGGGTGGGGGGCATGGAGGCGGCACACTGCAGAGCACGACAAAACTTGCATGCGCACTGGAAAAGCAGGGGGCGGCTGCGTTGGTACCTGCTGCCAATTCACCCACACCCAACCCTCATGTCCCTACATGCCCAATCCAGCATGCAGGTAACAGTGCATGGAGTGGACGGCAGAACAAGTCTGTACATGGACACGCCACCTGCATGCATGCACGCACCGCTCGACCTCAGCCTTGTGGTCAACTGGTACCAGGGGGTGCGGTGTGCTGCGTGTGCTGTGGTCATCTGCCCAGCATGCAATGTCGAATGAATCGTCGAGGTGGCCACCTGCAGGCGAGGGGCGCATCATTCACAAATGTTGGCGCACGCATGCTGACCTGTACCAGGAACACTCCAGAACAGCAGAAGTCACGGCACTCTCTGTGGAGCCACACCATCCAACTTGTCACATGGCTGGCTGGCTGGCTGGTTCGCTGGCAGTGACCTGCGCCAGCTGAGACAGGCCACCGAAACCAGGGCAGCTACTTCCTGTCGCATCGGTTGTCCTCGTCAGCCTGCTCCAGCCCAGCCGTACAGCTCATGAGCCGTTCGTATCCTCACGCTCACCCCCAGGCAGGAAGAGGACGGGCACAGTGATCCGGCCGGTCCACTGCCGCAGCCGCAGCCGAAGGCCATACCCGCTAACGATGACCGTGTATGGTGTGGTGGTGTACTTTATGCCGTGGTGTTTTAGAGCCCAGCGAGCCTGCACTTGTGCACGTCGAATGTGGGACCCAGGTGGCGTGTACGAACAGCACCTCCCACAGGGAAGGCTGTGATGAATCAGGGCGTGTACACAGTATGCTAGGAATCTGCAGGCTCGGCAGGCCCCTACCTATTGGGCAGTACCAGCATGTGAGGAGCTGCCACGCAGTTGCGCACATAATTACCACGTGGGGGCGCGTCTCTCCTAATGAGCAGCATCAGGTTATCAGCATATCCCACGCAGCGCTGAGCTGTGCAAGACATCAGCACTGGGCCTCAGTATGCGCTGCATGGCATGCATTTACACAATCTGTGCTGAGGACTGCAGTGCATACTGTGCAGGCGTACAGTATGTGTGTATCTTCGCATCATCGACTTTGGCTCTGTAAAGCCTGGTGCGGCCCTACCTTAAGACTCCAGGGGGAAATTTGCAGAGACACCAGCTCGGGCTGCTTGGCCATTGCCTTGCAGCACGCGACGCAGCACAGCTTCTGCTCAAATTATTTTCTTAGATACCTAGCTCCAGCGCATCAGCGCGCCTTGACGACTTGTACTAAATTTTGTACTGATGAGTGACTGGATGAGTGTTATGGTTTCAACTATCTCTGCGAGAAGTGATGCAGCGGCCGGTCGAGGGCACTGGAATGTTATACCAACCGGTTGCTACTACTGTGGCCAAGTTGCGGAGTCGAAGCACCACCGCGCCTTTCTAACAGTACTTGCAGCTCTCCCAGGTCGAGCTCGCTGAGTGGTGCAGATGCCATTTTGACCTGGGGCATGGCACAGCGGAACATCACGGATGCTGGGCAGCATCAACATGGGAGCACATGTGTTTCCAAGTACCTGCAGGGCATTTGCTGTGGCAATCCTTGGAATGGGCATTGCAGCCGGCCTGCACTGCCTGTAGCGTATTGTGCATGTTTTGCCATCATGATGCATATAAGCCGCAGCTCCTGCAAGTGCTATAAAAATGGGGCTTGCACAACCACACCCATGCGAGCATTACAAGTGGCCCACCTGGCCCTCCACATAACACGTGCGATATAGGCGTGTCGTTAGTCTTGCATGTTGCAGTAATGCAGCATCCAGATAATGCATAAGGGCACACATACCAAGCTAGTGGCTTTAGGTTTTCCAGCCAGGCAAGTACATCATCATGATCATCAGGCAAGTACATCATCATGATCATCATCATCATTACACGACTTTGCGCAGTTAGACTGCGGTGCTGCAGTTTGACACCATCTTCATCCATGCCTGCCGGTCTTGGCAGTCTGTGAGCCACCTCGTTCTATACCTAGCCCCCAGGTTCTCCAGGGCCAATGCAAACCACTGCTTCCCTGTGTTGCCACGGCGCCTGTGCAGCGTGTAGGCAACTACGCGAGAGGGAGGACGAATTGAAACGCCTGCGGCGTGATGTTGAGCGAAATGACGAGGAAATTGCTGCTTTTAAAGCGCAACTAGCCGCTCTTGAGGGCACGCAAGCCAACACAGTGATGGGTGGGGCTTGGTGCGGACCGCTGCATTGCGATCACCGGTTTTGTGTCCGTCTTTGCGCCTTGTGCTGTGGCAGCAGACTAGTGCTGCACTCGCTCACCCACCCGCCATCATGCGAGTGGCTGGCGCAGGGGAGGCGGTGGTGTGCAGAGCTGTACCTGTGTGGGCAGTATGACTGCCATAGGGCCGGAGTGTAGTGCCTTCATGGCTGTCCGCAATCTGATGCATGGTGGTAATGGTGGTATCGCTTGACCCTACCTTGCGCCTTGGCTTGGGGCTGTACTGGATCAAAACTGACTTTCAGATGTTTCGCACCACCGTCTTGCGGCATCTTGGCTCCAGCAAAAAGCTTGGATTAGTGCAAGGTCTTGATCAGGTTTGTCGTTTTCGTAACAAACAATGCAGAGTCCTTCCAATTGTACTTTGTGCCCACTGGCACACTTCCCGCGGCCGCAGACGTGTCCATCAGGTCAGCCAGCCTGCTTGCCCATGCTCGCATCTGCGTTGACAACGCTTCATTGTGGTATGGGCGTTGGCTGTGCAGCAGCCACTGGTGCCCTTTACAAAGCACTGAGAGCTGGCAAACAAAGCTGATGCGGCGGTGGGTTTAGGTTATTGTCACTCCCGCACGTCCCTGTGAGCACTAGGGTTTGGGGCTCAGCACATGTTTTCGAGCCCAGCTCAGTAGGGCAGCACGGTTTCAGCCTTGCAGCTCGGTGAACCTTCCTTTTGAACTGTATAGGTTGGGATCATCGTCAGCAGACGTCAGCACGCAGGACAGGCAACTGGACGTGCGCTGCTAGCCGCATTTTGAGGTTGAACATGTCAGCAAAACCTGCGTTAGCAGAAGCGGCTGTTGTGATGCAGGGGTCCTTCTGTAAATATACTGTGTGTTTGCAAGACAACATGCATCCGCCACAACGCGAACCACCTTGAAAACGGCGCCCTGTACATCTCTGCTCACTGCAAGCTGGCATGTGTCCATGTGGCATCATGCATGCATGCAGGCCTGCAAGCACACAGCACTATAGCCATGTTCTCACCAAGTGTGCTGGCCAGGTGGGGAAGGGGAGGACCAGGGTATGTGTGCATGCTTGCCTGCAAGGTAGGGGAGGCATGTCAAGCCAACTGGTGTCGACACAGCAGCCCGTGCGGATGCTTGCATGAGGTGCACATAACCCAACAGCGCATGCCGGCGTGCGCATTAATCACAGGGTTACTTGAGCTGATACACCGCAAGCAAACATGCACGCCATTCATGCACAGGATGTGGGAGTCCAAGCGGATGAGTGACACGCTGGTCGTCTTCAGCACTCAGCCCCAGGCCGTTCGGGATGCGGTGCAGCAGCACATGCAAGAACGGAGCAAGGTACAGTTGCTTCTTTCTTGCACCACACCATGGTGCATGCTGCTGCATGGCAGCACTGGGATCCATGGCGACTGCACCGTGCTGATGGGAAGGGCCATGTATGTATGGCCAGGGTACAGAGGTCACCAGGCCATGCACTGGGCCGCCTAAACTTACACGATGCTGTAGCACCCTGGTGTGCAAGCACATGCACAAGCAAGCACCCCACTGCCTCCTCTCCTCATCGGCCAGTATGAGGGAGCCAGGGGGGACGAGTGATGAGGTCAGGACATGGCCGGGGTCATCACTGGATACATGATTGCACTGGACTGCCGTGTTGGTTGTGGTAAACATGATTGTGAAGCAACGTGCTGTGAATATCACTGTCAAAATACTTCGGGGCTCTTATTGTATTTCTCTATGGTTGTAAGTACGCCATTGTTGTTAAAACCTGATTATCAAGCACTTGCCGTTGGTTATCAATGTGTAGGCTGCGCAGGAGGAGGAGGATGCCGTGGATGAGCGGCCTGCGAAGATTGCACGCCGCAGTGTTGGATATTCAACTCGCAGAGCTGCTGCACGTGCGGCAGGGCCTTGCCTGCTGCCAGATTATGCGTCTCGACTTGCCTCTCTGGTGGCTCTGGCCTTGCCTGCTGCCGCAGTGCGCTGCTTGCCTCCCTGGAGCGCCTTACATGCAGCCATGGATTCTGCATGTCCTGCACACCTGATCACAGCACCTCACATCCTCGCCGTCATCTCGTTCCAGCTCAGCCTCCATCTGGGTGCCCCACAACTCGCTGAACTCCAGTACTAAGGCCACCAGCTCTATGGCCACCAGCACCAAGGCCATGCATGCCGCTCGGGGTGCTGCACACATGCAGGCCGGACCCATGCGCCAAGTGTGGCATCGTTGGTGTGGCCCGCCGATGCCTTGGTCTTCGAAGCGCACAGTGTAGTACTCTGTGCGAGCTCCAGCTACTTTGAAGTGCTGCTGATGGGGGAGCAGCAAATGGGGGACCAAAGGCTTGAGATCGTCACACAGGTGGGGTGTGACTCGCCATCGTCAACTCCTGGTTGTTTATGGTTCTTCTTGCACGTTATGGCACGATATTGTCTGTTTGTTTTGCTGCTGCCTGCGTGCGTGCACTGTGCAGCCCAACTACTCACATGCCACGCGCACCTACTCACCCGCATGCTCACGTGCACACCTGCACCCTCCTGTCCACCAACCTGCGTACGCACCACCACCACCACCAACAACAACAACACGACGTTTCACAGAGACCTGCGCATGCACCCCGCCCGCCCAACCTGCCTTCCCATCTGGCAATGCAGGGTGACAATGCAGGCGGTGGGACCATGTCGTTTATGGGATCTCTTCTAATCGATTGCATAGCTCACGTCATGCACCTGGTCTGTTCTCAGGACGGTTCTCACAAGATTGTGGTGGTGCTGGGGGTAGACGACGAGGAGGAGGCCGGTGGCAGTGCAGAGGCTGGGGCTTGGGAGATGGGTGCTGCGGTGCACGTGCTGCGACTCATGTACACGCACACATTGGATGCCTCTGTATCTGAGCAGCCAGAGCTCATTCTGCAGGTGTGTGTGAGTGGGTGTTTGGGCCTAGGCTCGTGTTTGCCTGGGGGCCCTGACAAGTCGCACAGGTACAAGCATGAAGTGCTTCACATGTGTGTGTGTGTGTGTGTGTTGGTCATATCGTATGCCCATCACGTGTGTGCTGGACACAGCTGGACCAAGGCGTGAGGGTTTGGCACCTCCTGCCTAGCTACCGGCGCACACAGCCCTAGCCGCCTAGGTGCAGCTCCCTGCTGTGGTGTGGGGCCAGTGCCCTGGCGCCGTTGTCCCAGTGCGATGCTGCCATGCTGCCATGCAGATCCTTAGGCTCGCGGAGCGGCTGCAGGCGCGCGCATGCGTGCGCGCATGCATGACCGCCCTGCAGGCGCTGCCGCCCTCCAAGCTCTCACTGCGATTCACCACGGAGCTGCTACAGCTGCTGGAGGCCCTCCACATGCCTGAGGACACTGAGCAGCTGAGACGGCTGCAGCAGCGCTGCGCGGACTTTTTGTTGCAAGAGCTGGGGGATGGGTCCAAGGTGGCCAATAGCCCAGAGCTCACGCGGGAGCTGTGTGCACTATCCTTTGCTGCTCTCAAGGCACTAATCAGCTCTGACAGGCTGCAGGTGGACAGTGAGAACACGGTGGTGCTGCTGCTGCACAAGTGGTGGCAGGCACAGGTGGGGGTGACTGGGTTGGGTTGGGGTTGGGGTGCTATGGTGCAGTACGGTGCCCTGAGGCCGCAGCCACAGCCATAGCTGTGGGACGGTGCAGCACAGCAAGGTGCCTGCCTGCTTGTTTCGCCACAGTGTGTTGTAGGATGTGCAGGCCGTGACCAGCAGGACCATTGATGTGCTGCAGCTGGGATCCAGGCGATCAGGACGCTCGTATGCTGTACTGCAGCTCTACGTGGGTTGTGTGGAACTGAGCAGCTCATGGATGTCTGTGGCTGTGTCACAATCAAAATGCATCCTCGTTGCCTCATACGCCCCGTATGCCCCGTACTGCGGCTGCTGTCTCCTGTCTCACCCCACAGGAGGTGCCCCCCCTTGAGTCCCAGATGTGCGAGCTGTCGGCGTGCGTCCGTGTGCGCTTCCTGTCGCCCATGTACCGCACGGTCATAGTGCCGGGCCTGCCGTGGTTTCAGCCACGTGCCGGCCTACCCCTCGCCTCTGCACTGATCCAGGCGGGGGCAGGCACAGATACAGGGGCAGTCAAGGAAATCCGGCCAGAAGTCTTCCCCCGTGCATGGCTAGGTGATAAGCCACGGCCGCGGGTGCCGGACAGTGGCCACATCCTGCTGGAGTATGCTGTTCCTGAAGCTGAGCTGGCAGCGGCAGTGGCACGTGCCAAGGAAGGCACGTCACAGAGGATGTTTGGGCCCACTACTATCATCAAGGTGCAGTAGAGGCTGGTTGTTCTGGGGCTGGTGTTGCGGGTGAGGAATGATAGGAGATTGGTTGGACGTCGGAGTAGTGATCTTCAGATGGGTGGGATGCTTGGGTTTAGGTTGGGTGCTTTGGAGGCATAGGAAATATTATTATTGGAAGCGGTGCATTCAGCTGCAAGGGACCTTACCCCTGATCTGCCTGGCCCTGCTGTGCTCACCCCATGCATGCCATGTGCCAAAGCTCTCTTGTGTTTCGTTCTTGGTGGATGTGGCAGTATGTGGCTTTGCATGTCGGTCTCGTTATGAGCTGGCTTTGCATGTCAGTCTCATTTCGAGCCGGCAGTGTGTGGCTCCTGTGTCCAGTGCTGGGCATCTCCCCGGCCACCAACCCTGTGAGGATCACTCAACACCACAATGCCAAAGCCTCGCCTGGTTATCCAATTGCCAGAAGCTAACACCCTGATGCCCCGCAGGGCTTCACGCTGCGCATGTGCCTGTTCGTCAAGCCCATGCCAGATGCAAAGGTTCAGTGCAGCATGCTAATCGCTTATGAGCACCCCTTCACGCCGTGGCCACCCAACACGATGCTGCCGCTCAAAGCAAGCATCTCCCTACAGGCAGTCAACCCCAGGTGGGCCATGAGCTGCCCTCCTCTATAGCCTGCTGTGGCCACACTGCCTTGCAGCAGACTGTTTCAGGTTTCCTAGATTTGAGTTGCTGTCGACTGGTTTGTGACCGTATTGCGTGGTGGCCTTCCACTCCACCTGCGGCCTGTACTGCTGGGACCCATACCTTGCTGTGCTGCACTGCACCTGTTTCTTGTCACAGCCTTGCCAGGCAAACTCGCCTTGTGGCCCTCACCACCCCCCTCCTTTAATGCACATTCCCACGCTACCATCTTTAAGCTCAGCCTTAAGAGGCTGGCTGTGACTGGCTGCTGCAACGGGCCATATGAGCAGTGACCAGGATGAGCACGGATGAGGTGGCCTTTCATCCTTTTCATCTTTTTTATATCACAATGCATGTTGATCTGCCCACCTGTTTCTTGGTTACTGTGGCCCGTGCAGGGAGAAGGTGCAGCGGCTGCTGACGACAGTGCTGTTGGAGGGTCATGGCCGTGGCTTTTCCTCCATGGTTGCTGCTGCGCCCATCAGCGGCATCGCTGACTTTGCCGAGTTCATCACCGGGGGGCAGTTCCGGACGGCGGCAGAGATCCAGGCGGTGGATGGCATGGGGTCAGGCCCTGCCCCTGCTGCAGGACTGAATGTGCACGAGGCGGGTATGGCGATGCGGCTTGTTCGTGAGCCGAACCGAGAGCCCCGAGATCCTGAAGAAGCAGCCGCTGCACCGCGCGAGGGCGTGAGGCAAGGGATCGACAGGGGGGTGGTGCGCGTGTTTAGGGCGGCACGCATGCGGGTGTGAGCTTTGCAGTGCAGCGCGGTGACGGGTGCGGTACAGAAGTACTGCCAATCTCGATGTGTACTGCTAGACGACATGTTCAAGTTGGTCCTGGGAAGTGTAAAGAAGGCGTGGGGGGAGGCTAGCCTGCGGGCTGGGGGGTTCCACAGCTTTCGGCAGTGGCGGCGGATCAGGTGGGGCTTAGGAGGCTGTGCACTGTGGGTATGGCAGTGTGGCTATGGACAGGTTTGCTGCACAGCTGTATGTTTGAAGGTGGTCAACCGATTTCAAGCCCTGTGCCTCCGCTTTGCTTTTTCTGCACGTGGTTGGTTGGCTGTGGTGTGCGTGGATCAAGTCTGGGGCGAATGCACGCTGCTTGCTGCCTGCCACGCTGGGTGTGAATGTGTAGTGCTCCGGCAAAGTGATCCATCCAGCTGTAGCTGATAGTGAGGGTCAGTGCTGGGAACGTACATGGGCCAAGGAGGTTAGCAGTTGCGCTGTAATCGTGTCACTGATGCTGGAATGTGAATGGCTTCATGCACTGTGGCAAGCTGCGTCTGTTCGGGGCAGGTTCTGGGGCAGCTTCCTGAATGCAGCTGCCTCGGGGTATACCTTTATACATGCTTCAAAGGACAAATTAAGGCCGGTTGCAGCATTTTTACGTGAAATACCGTCACCACGGTGATGTCCACACAAAACGTACAGAAGCGGATGTACAATAGATCTTTGCAGCATTTGCAGGATGGTGGCAAAATAAATCTGGAACCACATGACTGCAAGGCGCCAAGAATACTAACTGCACCAATGGAAGAACTGGGCAAAAAATTCTTAAACCTTTTCTCTAAAGATGCGCGCGAAGACTCGAAATGGGCGGAAAAAGGTGCTGGCAGGAAGCTCGGAGGAACGAGCCAGGAGGCATCCACTTCATCGCGGGTCCCGATAGCTGCTGCTCACCGGCAAGCCCCCACGCCAAGTTTGCCAGTGGTGGCAAGCATCCGCGTGGGGCAGCCCGTCCAAGCGATTCATGCAGAGACGAGTACACCACTGAACTCTATGGACCCCTGCATGGTCCCTGAACAGCCTGCATTGGGTGAGCCAATCAGCTGTTGCGATGCTTGCAGCACCTACTGTCAACAAATGCATTCACAGGAGGTTTGAAATGAGCATTGGCGTTGTACGGGCAAACGCGCATGCTGCGTCTCGGGTGTGGTGTTGCATGGTGCCACCGCACACGCCTTGCTTGCATTGCCTGCTGGACATACCAGATGCATGAGGCATTGTGTTCAGAATGTGAGAGGGCCAGCGTGACAGGGACATGTATGCCGTGCAACGCGTGCGTTGATTGGTGCATGTGCAACGGCGCAAGCTTGATAGTTTTGGTGCATGCCTGCCTCGATCCCATACGCGCAGCTGCTGGCGCGGGTCCTCCAAGTGGTGGCACATGCAGTGGCCAGTTTTCAAGGAGCAGCAGCAAGCGTGAGTGGTGGCTGCGACAGCTGGTGCTGCTGCACATGCAGTGCTGATCATGGGCGGTTGCATGGTTGGCTGCGAAGAAGGGCTGCCTTCCCCTGCCCTTCCGTGAGCTGCATGGGACGCGCCAGCATGGTGCATGGTGGGCAGATGCATGCCGCATGGCGCATGGCGCCATGCTGTGCTGCTGGGCGGCTACCAACACCCCTTCCATGCTGCTTCGACAGCACGGTGTCGCATTCTGGCGCTGCTGCTGCTGCAACAGCATACTGTTTTCCCAGCTGTGTCCCCACCTTCTGGGCCCCCCACCCTGCACCCTGCTCCTACCTACCTGGGTGCTTGCCTGGGGTATGACTGAATCACACAGGCGGGGGTATTGGCGTCGCGCCCCGCCCTGCGCCCCTGCGCACGCCCTCTGACAGTGTTCAGGTGGAGGCCCTCAATAACGTGGTCATGGCCAGTACTCCCACAGGTAATGCCGTGATGATTGAATTGATCTCAGCAGTGCAGTGGGGGCTGCGCACAAGGACCTGCTCCCTAGGACACACTCCTTAGTGGCACCTGCACCAGCACCTGTGTGGTGCATGTTCTCAACCTCTGTGTGCGTGCCCATGGCGACCGCAAGCAGCCTGGCTGCTGCTGCAGACATGTATGTATCCAGTCCTGTACTTGCTATCTGACTTGATATGTGCGCCCGTTGTGTAGCGCACTTGATGTATGAGCACTGGGTGTATGGTTGAGGCTCATACACATGCGGCACATTACACCACGTGGTAATCACCTACATACTATGGGAGCTACACCATATTGACCATAAGTAACAGGTAGTGCTGACCAGGAGGTGCTGGGTGCACCCGCAGGCCGTGAGCGCAGCACACTGGCAGACAGGCTGGCGGTACGCGTGCTCAAGGACTCGAGCTCCGTGTCCTCCTCACACAATGACCGTCGGCCCAGTGAGTGCAGTACAGTACAGTACAGCACAGTACAGCACAGTACAGTGCAGTACAGTCGCTCTCCTGGGGTTCTGCAGCAAAATGAGCAGTGCTGTAGCTGGGGATCTGTGATCTTGAATGCAAGCAGACACGACATATCTATATGTCTATTTTATTGCGGTGCTGTTGCAGGTCTTGATCCCAGTCCCTTGCACCCCACTTGCAGAGCACGTAATCTGGTGTGCTGGCATGCCACAGACCCCCCCCACTTGTGACGTCTGTGCTCAGAATTGTGCCCTACAGCAACGTTACAAAAAATCCCCGGCAGCAAGCTTCTCCTGGGCCTTACCCCCACCCCCCACCCCCCACCCCCATCCCCTGGTTGCCCCACCCACCCGCAGCCGGCATCGCCACCATCAACACACCGACCCGGGGGGAGAGAGACATGGGGCTAGGTGTGGCAGCCCATGCAAGGCACACTGGGGACTACCACCTCCAACATTGCCTGACGCTGGTGCGACGAAATGCATATTACATAAAACTGCAGTTTTTATCTGGATACAGACCCAAAACAACAACACGACAGTTCCCCGCTGAAGGTGCCATAAAACTCAAGCTAGACGCAGCACTGCCTGGCACTGGTGCGACGAAGCCCCGCATAATCCACAAAACCCTGCTGAAGACGAAAGCCCCCGTGAGACAGGACCCAGCTGCACTGTGTGCCCTGAGCCTTACTGCCTGAGCCTTGATCACTGCCTGAACCTTTTGAAGCATCCCTCCTGAACTTCCTGAACCAACTCCCCCTCGTCTTACTCAGGACCCAGCCCCTGCTTCATTATCTCTCCCCTATCCTGTGTTTACCTATGTTTACCTACCTACCTATGTTTACCTACTCCTATGTTTACCTACTCCTGTGTCTACCCACCTCACACACACGCGCGCACACACGGACACCCCACCCATGCGCCCCCCTCCTTCCCTGCCTGGCACAGGTCGTCTCACAAGGCCCAGAGCAGGCGCGTGAGACGTTGGGGGTGCTGTCCAAGGTGCTGCGCAACATCCTCATGCAGCCGGGGGAGCTCAAGTTCAGGTGAGCACTGATAATCATGGTTGTAAAGCAGCTAGTAGTTGATTCATGTACATGCAGCCAGTACATCTATGCGTGATATCTCCCCTCGCCCTCCGCCTGACCCCTCCCCACTCACAGTCCACAGTCCACTGCCATGCAAGCCATGTGTATCACAGCATCACGCAGCCTTGGCTTACCTCAACTACACTCAACTGCACGGCCATGCAAGCTTCCGTAGATGTTGTGCATCTTCATGTTCTATCTCAGCATCATCCCCACCCTGTTTGTCCGCTCACAGGCAGATGCGGCTGTCCAATCCAAAGGTGGATGCAGCAGTGGTGCAGGTGGCAGGGGCACTGGAGTTCTTGGAGGGGTGCGGCTTTGAGATGCGGTTCCCTCCTGCAGGAGATGGTGGCGACGGCACGTCTGAGGCGTGAGTGGCAGCCTGGGGGCTGGTGGCGTCTGTTGCTGAATCTGTGCATGGCACAGAAAGGGCTCTGCGGCTGGGGGGCTGGATCTGAAGGTTGCCGATGGGCTGTTTGCTTGAGGTTTCGATCAGACCTACCGCTACAGCCCGTCCCTCGACGCACAGCGCGACCGCATGCTCGTGCGCATAGTCTGCATCCTTTATGCATGTATCTCCCTACCCATCTAGGCATCTACCTGTACACTCATCTGTCTATTTGCTGGAGTCATTGTAGCGTGGCCGAGGCGTGGGTGGGGGGCCAGAACCGGTGGTGGTTATTGTGCTGCTGACCGACTGACCCGACGCTGCAAAGAGTGGCATGCTGCTGCAAGGGGTGTCTGTTGCATTTCTAAGTGTTGCCGCTCTTGGGGGCAATGTCAGGTCCTGAGCGATCAATGGAAGACTGATACGCACGCTCCGTCTGGCTTGTGTTCCAAGCTAAACGCAGCTGCTGGATTGATTATGATTGTGCACCAGAATCATCACACCAGTATCGTGACCGCTGCGCTGACCGTACACACCACCCACTCGTCTGCCCCCCCGCAGCTACGCGGTCTTCCCCGATGAGTCTCCTCTTGGCTTTCTCTCGAATGGCTGGATCGAGCTGGCCAACGCAATGACTGGCCTGGCCATGGCCTTCGAGCCCATCCCCCCTGCCATGCTGCCCCACCCCCTGCCCTCACCCTCCTCCTCTGTGGATGGTCGTAGTGCAGGGCAGCAGGTTGGGCTGGGGCCCCTGGCGGTTTCCCCAGGTGCCACCTCTCAATCTGATGGTGGGGCTGGCTCAGTGGGCACCGGGGGTGGGGGCAACAGCAACCCATCGCTGCCTCTGTCCGCGTCTCAGGTGCCCTTGGGGCTATCATCGTCACAGCAGCACCTGCAGCTACCGGGGGGCTCTGGGCCCCGGAGGTTGGTGGGTGTGGGGCCCAGCGGCGGCAGCGGCAGCAGTGGCGGCGGTGCGGCCGCGATCTCCACGGCGCCTGGTTTCAAAGACAGTGAGCGGGACGGCCGCATCGGGGCAACACCGTCGGGCCTCTCGCGTCTGGGCCAGTCTGACAGCGCCCAGAACCAATTCACAGCCGTCACGGCTGCTGTCACAGCCCCTCCCGCACCGTCATTGCAGCCTCCCCAAGCAGTTGCACGCAACACACAGGTGGTGCTGCCCGTGGCTCCAGACACCCGTGTACCTGACTGGTTCTTTGAGCGTACAGGCGCGGACGTCAAGGCAGAGTTCCTGAAGCTGGTGCGCTCCCTGATGCCTTGTACTGGCCTGTCATGCCCCCTTTGCTTGCCCTTTTGGCTCACCCTGCTGCGTAATAGTTACTACTCTCCCCTCCCTTGTACATCAGTTGAATGTAACGGATCCCCGTGTGCTCACTCCCCACCACCACCACCACGGCACCTCGCAAGCGTCATTTCTCATTTGCCTCTCACCCCCTACCTCTCAACCCTCGCCGTTCCCATTGCAGCTGGGCTCGGTTCACCATGGTTCACGAATCAAGATCAAAATCAACACCATAGCGTGCCTTCCTACAACAAATTTAAACAGTTGAGGCCTCCAAACCGGTGCCTGCCTGTGTGCAGGTCAAGCGGCGGGCAGAGGGGGAAGTGCTCATGACGCGCGCATGGCGCGAGCGGGCGGCGACTGCTGCGGGGGGGGCGGGGGCGGCCCCACAGGCCGCCACGCTGCGCGTGCGCTTCCCTGAGGGCGTGTGCTTGCAGGTGCGAGCTTGCATTACATGGACTGATGATGTGTCTGTGTACGTGACGGCAAGTTCTTCATAAAATGGTACCTCATGCCGTCATGGATTGCGTGTGTACCGTATATGAAATGCATTCAGTTACCGAGCGAGAATAAACTTGCGTGCTATACACCTGCCGTAGGCCTCGCCAACATACCATTGAAATGCGGTAGCCCACTCACCACCCATAGGGTCACTGAACCAGCCGCAGGCACACCCTTGCTCCAGGCCTTCCTGCACCACTTGCCACAAGCCACGCCCTGCCGCGTTCATCTTGCGTGCACACGTTGTTGCCAGCAGGGCACCTTCAGCGCACGCGAGCCGCTCACGGCTGTGTTTGAGTGGGTGACTGAGGCGATGCGCTACCCGGATGTGTCGTACGAGCTGATCACTCCCTCACGCCATGCGCTGCCCTCCCATGGGGTGGTGCGCGATGTGGGGGACCTATTGCCCTCTGCAGTGCTTAACTTCAGGTGCGGTCCTACTGCTGTTATATGAGCGGGATGCGCGTTACACGAGTAGGGGTGCGACGATCCCCAGGCCAGGGCCAAGCCAAAACCTCACCGCCGACCATTCGGCGCAGCCAAACCAACCAAAAGAAAAAACTAGACGCTAGGAGTTCACCGATCCCTATAAGACGCAAGAATGCCGCATTGGCAGCTGCCAATGCCCCATGTTCACAAGTCACACCAGCCCACACACATGGTGTGCTGATGGTGTGCTCACATAGCAGAGAACCCAAGTTCTACTGCCACTGCGTGGCTGAGAACTCAAGTACTTTTTCCAGCTTTTCCTCAGGATTTTCCTTCTTCTTTTAGACCACATTGCCTCATTTAGACCACATCGCCTGAAAGCTCTTTAATAGCATCTTGTGTCCTGTCTTGTCACCTGTCTGTGCCCCTCCCACCCACGCGCGCCTGCGCAGGACTCTGGGTGGAGAGCTGGCCGCATTTGGCTCCGTGCCCTTCCTCAGCGACCGCATGCTCACTCTCACGCGGCCCGAGTGAGGTGGCGTCTGACTCCGTCAGACTCATGGCAGACCCATGCTGCCCATGTCAGACCCATGCTGCCCATGTCAGCCCTATGTCTGACCCACATTGACTCGCAGCGGAGCCGTGTCTGACCACGAGCGGGCTGCCGTGCTGTTGGTAGTGCCAAAGTTGCGAGCTTGCGGCACGCACATCTTGCTAATCCTATCTTGCAGCAGGCGTCCATGCGCCATGATGGAGGGCGCACGATGTAACCAATACACACACAGACACACAGCCATGCTGCGTCAGGAGCTGTAGGAGGGCTAGGGCAGTGGCTGGCCGGTATCACGACTCTCAGGGCTTGCATGCGGCAAGGGGAAGCAGCGTGGCATGGAACCCATCCGGATGTGGGATGATTGGGAAAATGGGGGGCATGGATGTCTGAAGGAGTGGGTAGGATGGACGAGGAGGATGGTGATGAGGGTGAAAGCAGGCCCCAGTCATGAGAATGATATTAGGCCCCAGGTGACGGGCCTCGTGTTGTGGTAGAGAGGGCTCTTGTGACGGGGGGGGGGGGGGGGGGCCC
>BDCZ01000039.1:103588-120512 GCA_001662365.1 Chlamydomonas applanata
CCGGGCGCTGGGGGGTTTGGGGGGGCTCATACATAATCGTCTATGTTCATACGGATGTTCATACGGGGGTCCGGGGTCATACTCCCCTGTGCTCATGCGCCGGGGTGCAGGTCCATACCCTGCTGTGTTCGTACACGGGGTGCGGGGTCGTACTCCTCTGTGTTGAGAGGAGCAGGCGGGGCAGTGCAGGTTTGGATGTCAGAGGCAGGCAGGCTGGAGCTTCCAAAACAAGTGCATGTGCTCCGTCCGTATGGATTGCGGGCACCATGGAAACAAACGAGACGTGCGCCAGATGCAAGATGCAAGGTGCAAGATGCATGCATTGGTGGTGGCTGTGGTGGGTTTATTCCCCCACCTCAGAAGAAAGAGCGATCAGTGGCGCTTGCGGCAGGCCGGCCATGCTGCACAGGGACAGGCATGTATGCTTCGGTGTAGGTTGCTGGCAGCTGGCTTTGCATCGTCCGGGACGTTGGTTGCTGCTCTGACGCCTGCCTGCACTGCAGGCAGGCCATGCATGTGTGGCTCATAGACAGTGAGACGGCTGCACCTCTGCGCGGTCCCTGGAACCGTTTTCTCCGGGTCGTTCTTCCAACAACGCACATACACTGCTAGTTTACTATATGCTGACCGCGGTTCTGTACACATCTATAGTGAGCCCAGTTGGATGTGTGGATGGCGGCATACCATGCTCGTGATGCCTATTTCAGTTGTTTGTCTCCTTCAATAGCAATAGACACAGCCCAACACACAGACACAGCCCCAACTGTAACGTGCACCTTGGCTGCCACCCCACCCCACCCTGTCTGTGCGCTGCTTCTTGCACTGCTTGTCTATGTCAGACTTCTATGACTTCGACCTGCATAACAGGTTTCAGGTGAAAAGCCAGAGATTCCATGTTACAGGAAGTTCAGGTTTCATGCCACATGGCCTTCAACCCACTAATGGGATGCCTGTACCTGGACTTCCTGTCTCCCACTAGTTCACAGCAACAATGCCTAACCTCCCAGTCTGCATCTTAAACATCCATGCAGCCTGCCATAATTCGTGCTTCTCCGTACTCGTGTCTGATCCTCTGTGCTCTGCTTGACCACTTAGCTACCTGGTTGCCTGCATGGTAGACTCACCACCTAGACACTAAGCGACAGCTGCTGCGCTAGACACTATGTACCAGATCCTCTGTTGCACCATTCAAGCCTGTGCCCTCTACCCAGCTGATCGTCTACTAACAAAATGCTTCTGCTAACCCATCGCACGGGCCTCTGTGCCTACCTGTCCTGACCATATGAACTGCCCTATGTTCTTGCAACGATCACAAAGCAACCACCCGGCCACCAGCAACCAACTTGGTTGAACCTGGCGTCCACTGGTCAAAGCCATCTCATGGCACCCGGTCATTGCTGCCAGGTGTGACACCTCAACACATGACAATAACAGCATGGCACTCATCAGGTTTGGTTGCACGGCCCACCACCAGATGGCGCTTACCAGGTTTAGATGGATGGCTACATCAAAGTACAGCCCCAATCTTTATACGAACAGGACACCGTCGCATGGCGGCTCCGGTGGGGTGCTCCAGGGGGGGGTACCCAAACCGCCACCTGAACTCCAGATCCTAAAAGCTCTCCGCACCAAGAGCCTAATAGTAAGAGCCTACCATGATGCAAAATAAACCACAAAACGGTGCTGTCGACCGCCCTACCTAGCCCCACCACACATGCTCACGGCCCAGCGCGTGTGCCAGCTCGCTCGCTCCGCATGCATCCATGCGCAGGTCAGTCGCACGCAACCGCAAAATCCTGCATGCACGCATGGCCATGCCGCCAATCGCATGTGTGAGCAGCTGAGCACCATCACTCAGACACACCATCGCATGTGTTGCTGGAACGGTCGTCCATGATGAGCTTGAATGAATGTGAGGTGCGTGGTGCCAGACGTGAGGCAGGGCGCTTGGTGATGACACATGTATGGAGTGCAGTGTATATGGAGTGCATGTACCGGATGCTGCGTGTTGAAGAGCAAGGCTCAGTGTGGGCTGCGAAAGCCAGGCGGTGGAGCAAGTACCGGCAGTGGGGCCCTCAGCGAAGGAAAAGCTGCTTGTTGTGAAGGGCGGTACGCACACGGATCAGGATCCCAAAAGGATCCCAAATGGAAGGAGCACACAGGAGCATGTGCAGCTGGGCGGCACGCCGTGGTATTCTTTATTTTTATTACACGGCAGCATGTGCAGCTGTGTGATGGTGTTTAGGTAACGACTGTCAGGCTCCGGTATGCAGACACATCTGTGACACGCCGTGTTATTATTCTTAGCATGTGCAGCTGTGTGACTGCGTGCTGTGTCTCAGTCTGCACGGTCTTTCCATCTTGAATACCTAAGATCTTGCTTGGAGCAGCAGGAGCGGCACACACCTATCGTCCGAAAGCAGCTTCGGGTGGCTGCCACGGCCGTGGAAGAAACGCATGCATGCCAGGATGCCATCATCGCCCCGCAGGAGTGAGGTCGGCGGAGGCGGGGGCAGGGCCAGTAAGCATCCATGCCGGCGAGCATGGCCACTGTCCTTGTGTAGCTGTGAGGTGCCGGGGCCATGAGGCATGAGGCCTGCCATGCCCAGCATGTGCATCTGATGCTCCAGCCTGTGCGTGGGTGCATGTGGTGAGCAACCACATCCTTCACACAGTGCAGCGACATCTTGGTTGCCATCGGGTTGCAAGCAAGTGCACACCATGAGCCCATCAACTCAAAGGCGAGCGAGAGCCCAGGCAATGTCAGCCAGCCGCCACAGCCACAGCCACAGCCACCACGCAGCAGCACGCAACAAGCAATGCGGCGCTATGCTGCTGCAAACAGTCCTGAGATATGGAATACGAATGGTCCAGGGAAGTGAAACAGCCACTGAGCACCCTGACAGAGTCAAACAGGAGCTGTACGCACAAAACGACTCACTGGACCAGCGCCTGACGCATCACTGCCCGCCGTACGCGCGCCTCGTACGACGACCGACCGGCACCCCTGCGCCGCCTGTCTGACCTGCCCTCCCACCTGTCAGACTGGCGGTACGCCCCGTCACCCCCGTAGTACGCCTCTGCGCGCAGGTCGTACAGGGCGGCCATGCACTGCTGCCACACGGGCAGCTCCCGCTGGCCCCCACCCTCCCCCTCCCCCTCCTCCTCATAACTGCGAGTGTGACTCATCCCCACAGCTGCACTGCTGCCTCCCGCTGCTGAGCCACCATTCTGTAACTCGTTGTCACAGGTTTCCCAGCCACGGCCAGGGCTGTCACCACCCACCAGCAGCTCACCCTCCCTCTGAAGCCGTAGCAGATCACCACCCCGGCCCCCAGCTGCCTGTGCACGCTCCAGCAGGCGGGACGCGTCACGTGCGGCCTTGCCCAGCAGCGGGTTGTGCTTCAGCCCGTCCAGCTCACGCAGCACGGCCTGGAGAGGGGGTAGGCGCAGCGGGCGCATGAAAATCGAATGCACCATGGCTGCTTAGAAAAGGAGAGATGACGCACACGATTTGACGAAATTGCAGACATGATTCGCAGAGATGACATACAATAGATGATTTGCGATCCGGCGGCTGTGTCTGCTGTGTTGTGGCAACCGCACCTTGCTACGTGCCAGGCGTGCCACTGCACATGTACTGCTGAAGTACATGTACTGCCGCACCTGTGGGATGAGCAGCCGTACATCCTCCGAGGCCCCCTTGTGCACCACCAGATCCACCCAGGCCTCCAGTTGTTCCCTCGCGTGCAGCAGCACCTGCACACCACCCAGCGCAGCAGTCAACAAAACACATGATGGTACACCAAGACAAGCTGAAGGAGACCATGATGATACAGGATTAATGGACAGTCACCAGAAACAGGATCGAGGTGCAGGTAGTCTCTGCATGGCTCTTCCCTGCAACCCCAATCACATGGACATCACCACGCCCCCGCACCCCGGGGCCCCCACACCCCCCCTTCCCCTCCACATGGCGCATTGCCTGCCTCTTGCACTGGTGCCTCCTCTATTCAACACGCTCCACCCTACTCCATCACATGGACCCTACCCGCC
Source organism: Chlamydomonas applanata (assembly GCA_001662365.1). Taxonomy (NCBI): domain Eukaryota; kingdom Viridiplantae; phylum Chlorophyta; class Chlorophyceae; order Chlamydomonadales; family Chlamydomonadaceae; genus Chlamydomonas; species Chlamydomonas applanata. The sequence continues at coordinate 107,645 of BDCZ01000039.1, forward strand.
TCCACACATGGCGCACATCCAGCCTCTTACGTTGGTGTCGGGGACCAGGAGCCTGTCTGGAGGGCGCTGGTGATCGTGCTCCCGCCGCCTCTCACCTCCCGCCTCAGCTGGCCCCTGGCTGCTGGTGATGCCACCCCCCGGGCCACTGTCACCAGCTGCCTCGTCACGGTTCACATCACGCCGCTGCTGCCGGCCGTTTCTGCTCTGATCGGCGTGGCGGGGAGGGCCATTGGCCACCGGGGTGGCATGCACCTCCCCCTCTTCATCCTCCTCCTCCTCCTCCTCCCCTTCCTCTCCCTCCTCTTCTGCCGCTTCCTCGTCTTCTTGCGCCCCATTGACCTGGCCGTCCTCTGAGGCCCTGGAGATGCTGCCTGGGGCCACCTTTCTGCTGCTGGTATGACCGCTGCTCCCTCCCCCCTGCCTGCTGCATCCGCTGCCACCTCCGGCTGTGCCATTGGCAGCTGTGCCACTGGCATGCTGCTGCTGCCCTGAGGCCTGCGATGCTGCAGCACCCTTGCCTACAGATCGTGGCTGGGCCCCACCCATGCTGCCTGCCCCACCTGAGAGCTGTAGCTTCGACAGCCGCTGCCGCAGCTGCTCCGGAGCCCCCATTTGGTCCTTACATGGCTGCGTATCAGCGTCCTGCAGCTCGCGGGCTGCCTGCTTGCCCTTGGTGGACTTTCCAACCTGGCTGCCAGGGGGTGTGCTGTGCCCTGCAGCCCCTGGGGCCTGGGGCCCAGCAGGTGTGGCACCACGTGCAGCTGTGCCGGGCGTGCGCTTGGCGCTGTGTCCACCTGCCTTGCCGGTCGATTTGACTGCCACAACAAAGCCAGGGGTGCCAAGGGGTGGTGGGGTGCCCAGGGGCAGAGGAGGTAGTGGGCTGTTGCGTGCAGGTGTGGGGAGTGGCAGGGGCGGCCACGTCCGCTCATCCAATGGCTGCATAAGAGGCTTGGTAGCTGGTATAGTGAAGGAGAAGACTGACGTCTGTGCTGCTGCCGGTGCTGCCCACCATGTGGCCTTGTGGGAGGGGGGCGTTGGCAGCGGGGGGGTACCTGGCGGCAGTGGTGGTGGGGGTGTTTGTGGGAGCGAGGGCTGGGCCTTGGCTTGAAGCGCAGATGCGCTTGGTGGCAGCGACAGCGGTGGTGGTGGTGGCAAGGCCGGGGGTGGGGGCAGCATGGGTGGCGGTGAGAGCAGATGGAATGGTGGCGGTGGCGGTAGTGGCACTGGTTTGTGAGGGACAGCTTCCCGCGGGCGTGGTGCAGCAGCAAATGAAAACAGGGACTGCTGCTGGGGTACTGATGCTGGGGTGGGTGCTGGAAAGAGGGACTGCTGCTGTGGCATGGGGTTTGATGCGAAGGGGCCCCCTGGGAGTGCACTCGCGTGTGGAGGAGGTGGTGGTGGTGGAAGGAAGCCGAATGATGTTGAACTGCTCACAGCTTTGCCTCCTGCTGGCTTCTGCTTGGCACCTTTGCGTTTCCCTTGCGCCCGAGCCTTCTTGCTCTTATCGCCTGCCTTGGGGGTCCCTGGCTGCTGCACCTGTGCGGGCTTCTGCTTTGCCAGCTGGCCACCTGGCTGTGTGGTCCCAGCACCCTTGCCCACCACCTTCGCGCCCTTGCTGCATGGCGTCTGCGGCCCCAGCGATGTCTGCACCCAGCCATCAAGCATAAGAGACCAGATGACGCCTGTCTTGGTCTTGGCACTGCGCATGGTGCATGGTGTATGGTGCATGAGAGGTTGCACGTGGGCGCTGTGCAATCTGTCGGCATGTGTCCATCTGTCAGCATCTTTGACTTGAAATCAGGAGCCTTCTCACCTCGCTTCTGCAGCTGCGCGATCTGTTGCTTTGCGGGCTGCAATGCCCGTCTTGGTTGCCGCATTCTGCTTCACCTTGGGCGCGCTCAGCTTGCGCGCCTTTCCCGACTTCTTCCTCATAGTACTATCTGTCTTTCACACGCTCTTGATCTCAGGGACGTGGCTTCCGAAGACTACCCGGCGCAAACAATCCCATCATGTGATCGCAAGTGTGATGGAACTTACATGTGATGGAAACCAATGGATCGCCGAATGACAGTATACCACCGTGTAGTTGCTCATATGGGTGGCTCCCAGCTGGGCGCCGATGACTTTGTGCTGCGTGTGTTCGGGGATTCTCGGGGGTTTTTCGTCGATGTGGGTGCTGCGGATGGCATGGAGCTGAGTAATACAGCTCGCCTTGAGAAACAGGGCTGGATGGGTGTCGCTGTGGATCCATTGATCAAGAACTTTGAGGGCAGGACACGCACGCGCCAGATCCGGGCGGCAGTGTACTCTCAGGTGTACGCCTGGTGTGGGTGCCCCACAACTACTTGTATGTGATGAAAGTGCATGGGAGTTGCTAACATGCACCCAATTTTGCATGCTGTGCATGCCACCCCTTATGCTCCTTGTGGGTTGCAATCCTATCCCGCATACACACTATTGATATTACGATGCGATGCATGCTTGCTACTGGGGCTCGTCGTGCATGGCGCCGTGGGTAGTATGTTATTCTGGTGCAAAATGCTGCGCAGGCAGGCATGGATGTCGAGTTTGCGGTCTGTAGCGCGGACAGCAACTTCAGTGGGATCACAAATGATCTGCAGTGCTACCGGGAGCAGGTAGGACAGCAGGATTACAGCACCTGCATCTTTTACTAAAAATTACACGTCACAGGACTACCGCACAATTCATGAGCGGTAGTGTTGCACACGACAGGTGCATGTATCGATGTATGTGTGTGTGTGTGTTGGTTACATCGTACGCCCATCATGGCGCATAAATGCCTGCCGCGAGATGTATGTGTGGCACTGCGACTGGAGCTACTGGCACAGCCCACAAACTTTGAGCAAATAGGCAGCGTGCACCCGGATGCGTGCAGGTAATGGGTACAGCACCTCAAGTGGTGCGCCTGACCACACGGTTGCTAGCGGACGTGCTTGCAGAGGTGTGTGGTAAGAGGGGGGAGGGGGGGCGTGCGTGCACTTGGCAGGTTGGAGCTGCTTTTCGCCGTGTCAATCTAGCAGCTCGCATGTGGCCATCGTGTGTGCTCTGGGGCTGCGATCTGTGCACGCAACACGATATTTCATATCTGCATTCATACCTGGAGCATCGGGTGCCCAGCTGCCCACCTGACGCTGCAGTGGGCGGCCTTTTCAGGCCACTGATTTGCAGCTACCACTTGCAGGAAGCCAGATGTGTAGTGACCGACTGCCATGTGATTTGTTCAATGACGTGCGAACAATACCTGAACCATAACCAGCTCGCTACACGAGCGAAAGGGAAGGCCCGCCAGAGCGTGCTATTGGCCTGCTGCAATGTAGGTCGGGGCACCCGCCACAATTGAGTACCTCAGCCTGGACACCGAAGGGTCGGAGCTGCAGATCCTATCTACATTTCCATTCGACAGGTGAGGCAGCGCTATGCAGGTCAGATCCTGCAGCACACGCGCTTGATCCTGCAAGCTCTATGCATGCGTGATTTGCTGTGCATGGACCTTGCGGCCTCAGGGAACGCTGGCGAGGTCTTTGATAATAATTAACACGGCGTTTCACATATTCAGCTGCTTGCCGGAGTCCATCAACTAGGAATTCCTAAAGACCATAGAGATCCAGGCGCCTGCACAAGGCGAGGGCTTCGCCTTTGCAGAGCTAGCCATGCATCCACCTCCTGCTACTTCTTCTATGCACTCCTCTAATGCTCGTTCAAGACATTCAGAATGCTTGGCTCATCTCGCCGCGGCTTGCATGCATGGGTCAGTTACATCACTGTTATACCCATGTGACCCATGGTGGTGTAGGTACACCTTTGGTGTGATCTCTGTGGAGCACAACTATGAGGAGCCCAAGCGCAGCGGCCTGCGCGCCCTGCTACAGCAGCACGGCTACCTGCACGCTGCTCATGTGCAGTGGGATGATTGGTATGTACACGCCTCACTAGCTGGCCGCCTCAGAGAGCTAGGGTTGAGCAGATGACGTGTGCAGCTGCAGATAGAGTGCAAGGGCAGGGAGAGGTGTGTTGAGCAGAACTCAGCAGGAATTGACGAGGCCTCCAAAAACCAATCCAGTGTACGGAGAGGTAAAAGAAGAGAAGAAGGAAGCCATACATGAATACATCAGCCATCACGTTTGGCCACATGGAGGGAGGCTAGAGTGTTGTAGTTCATCAAGCGAGCCAAGGGTGTGTGGCCCTTGGATGGACTTGCCTCGGGGATGCAAGCCGAAGGGGTGCAGTGCCCACTGCTGTATTTGTTGAGGATCTGAGAGTCTTCGGTGCCGTGCAAGATGCTGTTTTGTTTTTCCGAACCTTGCTCTGGTTGGGAGGATTACGTTGTGCGCAGTACTTGTACATTGTAGTGATGTAGTAATGAAGCAGGCTGTGAGAGAAACCAGTCCCAGGAGGACTCGACTGGTGCTGCTGGCAATGGTGTACCAGCTGTTGCCTCATGAGGCCAGGTACGTTTTCATGGTCACAACTCGCAGTTGTTCCATGTTGTGCTGTGAGCGAGCAGATTGAATTCAAGCTGGATGCCGTGCGACCGTACCATGGCGTTTTCTCAGCAGCTGAATGCATGCCTTAGAACCATTTGGAGCAGGCGCACAGTGGCCTGGTCCCAGAAGGACTGCAACAGTGTGCTCCAAGGTTCAGAGCCGCAACGAGGCTCACACATTTCAAGACACTGCAAGTAGCGATGTATGCATGCATGCCATTGAGAGACGCGAGCACGTGCGCAGCCATCCAAAGAAATGATGTTCTTGACATACCCCAACACAATGTAACTGGTGCAGCTGCGCCGCCGTGCTTGGGAAAGGGTCGGCTGCCACTAATGCTACAGGGCCTCACATCTCCTCCCAACTCCGCCCTATGAATATGCCCATACTCGACCCAACTCCCGTGAATGTACAAGGGCCCTGAGCCCACAGCATGCCCTGTGTGCGTGAAAAAATCAACAAACTGCACAGCCTCGGGATGGAGCAGTGCTTGCCCCTGGACCGCTGGTTTCTGCCACCATGTGCACCTGTGCTGGCCTTAACCCACTCTGTGTCTTCCCCGCCCCATCACCCACCCACCTTTAACATCACTACCAGCCACCACCAGCAAATATCCACCACCAAACAAAACAAAAAAACGGCAGCCTGCATTCGTGCACTGCCTGCTGCCTCATCAGTTCCAGATCTGGAGCCCTCCTAGGGACCGAGGCCCTGCATGCTGCCCACGCAGGTCCTGCCGCCCTGAGCCAAGGCCCATAACGGTGTGCCTGCGCGCATGCACAGTACGGCCAGCACATGTCCTAGAAACCAGCTCCGCCTCCAAGTGGGCGTGACTGACAGGCAGACAGACAGGCAGACAGACAGAACTGACAGACTGACAGACAGAACAATGGATGGATGATGCAAAAGCATTTCAGGTCCGGTGTGTCAACCGGCAAACCATGTGGCAGGCAGTGTGATGAGCTCGTGCGCCAGCGCAGACTAGTGTGCAGAGCAGGATGTCAGGTCACACATCGCTTCATGCCAGTGCAAGCAGGGAAGAAACAGGCAGCTGTCGCATGCAGCGTGTCGGCCACAAATAGGGATGGCCGAAACAGACCGGATGCACAGCGCTGAACCAGCCATGACTGCACAGTCACATAGCTGCACAGTCACGCAGCTGCACCCGTGCATGGCTGCATGGGGCGCATGGGCTGCATGGGGCGCGCACCACCCACTTCTGTGCCATGACCTTGTCTCCATCCCGCGCGGAGAAGCCTGTACCTCCTGTCTGCAGCTCAATCACATCCTTGTCCCGGATCTTGTGGCCTGCGGTAGGTGTTGGTGAGGCACAGCAAGTCACAACTCAAGCAACAAGCCAAGGAGCAGGTCGAGTGACAGGTCGAGTCACAAGTCGATTTGCAAGGCTGGCAGAAGCATGGCAGGTGGAGTCAGCAGCGGGCAGTGGTGTCACGTGCCGGGCTCTTCAGAAGGCACGTACGGCATCAAAATTGTATGTTCTAGCACGCTCCCAGGCACGTTCTGGTACATATATACTAATATGCACAGTACAGATATATAAATGTACATGATGTACACAGTGATGTACTGCCTGAGGCATGCACGGTTGCACGGCATTGAGAAACAGCTGATTGAGAGGAAGAACAGACCGGGGCACATGCCCTGTGCGCAGGACGCCGAATGATCCTGGCATCTGTGTGCTCAGTGATCCTATTTCAATGTGATCTTGACCTGATCTTGACCCCGACTTTTTCAATTTCAGACCCCAGAACACCTTTGTAGCTGCCATCTGGCTTGATGATCTTCTCCCATGTCTCTTTCATCACCACATCACCAGTAGGCGCCAGCACCACCAGCTTGTGTGCATTCGTGAATACGTCCTGCATGCGTGTGGCCAAAACAGGTGTCAGAGCCACAGGGCATGGTGTTCGGGGTTGCGCAGCTTGGGGTGGGGGGGCTGAAGGTTGGGAACAGTTCCAACCCCTGCGCCCAAGAGGGGGGGTATGGGCCACTCCTTTCCTTGACCTCCTTGACCTCCTTCCCCTCTGTCTCCTGCCTTTCATGTCTTCGACCCTGCCCCTCTTGCTGGTCCCTACCACAGCTGTCAGTCGCACCCCTCAGCTCCCCCTTGGACACATTCACAAGTGAAGGCAAGGCAGGCATGCCGGGTGGCTGCACATGCCAGGAAGTCACACAGTACTGATGGTGTATGCGGTACTTGCAGTACAGATCACAAGCAGGAAATGCTGTACATGGCCTCACCTTGGTCAATGGGTCCATGTACCGCCCTTCTGACTCGGCTGCGTCCGGTACCGCCGTGAACTTGACCTGCGTTTGACCGCATTTGACCAAGTTTGACCCCAGGGTGATTGCACGTGGCAAGAAGCTGGAGAGCGCTGTCTACAAGATGTGCCCGTGGCCACTGTCACACGCATCCACTGGGGTTGGGACTGTGGCGCTGACTTCAGGCTTGAGTCAGCTTGATGCAAGGCAACACTTGCTACATCATGGACAGTGGCATGTTTGGACACATGGCACAATCAGAAGATGCAAGATGGCGCAACATGGCTACAAGAAAGCATTACAGGAAGAGATACGTGTGCAAGTCAAGGCAAATCAATGGAAAGATGCTGGCAACAGCAGAGTTGACTCACGTCCACTAGGTCTCTGAGCCGCAGCTTCTTGCCACTCGCAGGGCAGCGCGTGTCTGTGTCTGGCTTCTCCACCTTGATTTCAGCCTCAGGTGCCACACTGGGCATCCAGAACGCCTGCGTGGGTGGTGTGGGTGTCATGCGTGTATCTTTGTGCCTTTGTGTGCGCATGATGATCACCCATAGCACTGGGTGTGGCCATGGGCGTCTCAAACCCAGCGCCCAAAACCCAGGCCTCAAACCCAGCACCAGCATCATCCCTTGCCCAGAGCTGAGCACCTTTATCTGGAGCTGCTTTGCACGCCTTTCCTGGTCCCTGGATCGTAGAACCTTCACCTGAAACCCCAACCGCTGGACCCTAGAAGCGGGCTATGAAGTTCATGAACTTTGCCGAACTTTGGAAACTTGCTACTGTATTCATACAGCTATTCATATACCATAATACGCGGCCCAAGAAATAGCCAGATCTCATGAGAGCCCTCACCTTGAGCTGCTTTGCGCGCTCCTCCTGCTCCTTTATTGCAATCACACTGGAAGCCAGCTGGGGGCCTGCCTCCTTGGCAGCCGCCTCCTGGATCGCCCCCTGGTGCCAGCAAGCAGGTGAGCAAGCCAGCAGGTTATTCAGTACCAGAGTCCCCTGTCAAAGTCGGCTCTCACTGAAGGAATTGTCCAGACGGAGAGACCCTCTGTCCGTCTGTCTGTCTGGCTGGCTGGCTGTCTCTCTGTCTGTCTGACTGTCTGTCTGTCAGCAAGGCTTGATAGCCCCCTGGTGGGTCGGCACGCCACAATTCATGTGCCACGAGTCGCATGTGAGCCAGGCAAAGCAACGTGCGCATGGCACATGGTTTGGGTGGCACCCGGCACCTCACATGCCACAGCCAGCACCCTACGAGTACTGAGAACCCGGAAGGCGTTCGGCACCTGGATGGCGGTCGCGGTGGCTTGGCTAATGCCCATATGGTTGGCACGGTCAAATGCAACGAGAGCTGCGGCACGTGCCACGGCATCTGTATCAGCTGCCTGTGGAGCAGGGAAGGAAGCAGGCACACTGCGCAGGTCAGAAATAGCCACAGGCAAACCAGTAAAAGGCCCAGCAGTCAGTGGGGCAAGGGACTAATTGTGAGGAAGATCAAGGAATCGCAGCACCTCGTCTAATGGGAAACGCTGTAACAAGTCAAGTCAGTGGGGCAACCACTGGTGCGAGCCCCGGCACCTAGTCCCTCTGGGCCCCAATCCGGTACACCCGCCAGCCTCCTAACAACCCCTCCATGTTTTACCATTTCGCACACCCTGCTCTTTTTGCTTTTCCCCGCATTCCCAACACCGTGTATCCACTTGGTGCTTGCCATATGCTGGCTGCTTGCCACGTCCCACCTTTTTGGCCTCTGCCTGCTGCGCTGCCTCCCACACCTCCAGTTTCTTTTTCAGTGTCTTTTTCTGGGACAGAAGATTCTTGAGGATGGCCTCCTTGGAGAACAGGTGGCCATGAGGTGTGACCACGGGGTCCTGGAGAGTGAGGCGCACACAAGAGTAAGGGATGCCCAGTTCAGGTGTGACCAAAGGATCCTCAGGAGTTAAGCATGCAATGGTTCAGGGGTTCGTATGCATCACGCAGTAACGAAGCAAGGGCTGGGTTAGGGAAGCAGGCTGGTGGGGGAGAGAGGCTGGCAGTTGGCAGCTGGAGCTGGGCGTGTAGACAGCGACGCTTTGCTGCAGCTGAGCTGCACGTGCATGAACTGCATGGACTGCCTGGGGTGCATGCGCTGCATGCTGCCAGAGTGCTGGTGTGCCACACCACAGCCGCCTCAGCTGTGGTGTGGCATGGATGCTCCTGCAGCTGCTGTGCCCTGTGTTTGTTTGTTCCCCTGTCAGCTGCCATGTCGATCTGCTACCACCCACCACAGCTGGCTGGATGGTTAAGCAGCAGTCGTAGTAGTTCCCTAGTGTGTCCTGTGCAGCAAGGTCAGGCACGAGGGAAGGAGCAGGAGGGAGCATGCAGTCGACAGCACACCGAGGCGGGGTGCATTCAAGAGCATGGGCACCCCCACACTGTGCACAACCTGGACATGCACGCTGCCTTAGCAAGCATGAAAGGTTCACGGTGTGCATGCGGCACGTGCATGGACTGGACCGCTGACATGCACTACCTCGCATGCATGCATGGAAACCCTGCTCGTGCCATGCATGGACACCCCTGCTTCTATTGTATTGCTACAGGCTAGCCATGGCCCGCTGCTCCAGCGTCCAACCTTGCCAAAGCGCTCCTTCACCGTGCCGAACCCCAGGGAACGTCTCTCTGCGTAGGTGAGGCCCTCAGAGCCCATAACACCTGCATTTTTACTATGGCGCTGTCCTTTACCCATTTTTGTTGCTGGCTACGGACACAACGTTCAGATTGGAGCAAGCTAGTTCAGCAGGCTGTGTGGTATGTTCGTAGCAGCCCAGGGATGGAATAATCTGCAGTTGCTCCAAGTTGGTCAGTACCGTCTATCCCAGTGATCCGAGTGTGGTTGCGGAAACATGCTGTTTGAGCGTGCATGCACGCATTTCAGCAGATCTTGGGACTCAATAGAACCCAAACCTGGCACCAGCGTAAACATGGGGTAGTCAGAGGGCTCAGAGCTTATAATGCACTTGGCAGCTCGTAATAATTAGCTTTGGCGAGCTGCAATAACTCTTGTGCATATCTAAGCTCCTCCTGCATCTGTACCGGCTCTTCTGGTGCACGAGCACACCAGAATGGCAGCAGACACGGTGCAGCTGATGCTGCCCTCCGCATTGGGGGGTTACGATGCCAAGAAGGCAATCGCTGCAGAGATGGCCCAAGCGCGCAGGAGCGACAGTACCCTGCCCAACCTCGCTAAGAAAACGCAGAGCCTCAGCAAGCTTGCGGAGCAGTGAGTGCCTGTGGCCATGGTCCAGCACTGCTTAGAGGCATGCAGGCATGCAAGTGCGCGTGTGGCAGGTGCATGCAACATACAGTGGTGCGTGCACACAAGGACAAGGGAGGCACCTACAGCACACCCAAGCACTCACTGGAGGATCTCCTGCACACTGCTGCCCCCACAGAATGGAAGGGCCCCCTCAGAAGCGTGGAGGTGGCGGGGGCCTGCCACGTGTGACCGGGGGCATGAAGGAAAAGTTCGACGCTGCGCGCCGAGGTGCCATGCTCATGTCTACTCTGGGGAATGCTGGGCTGGAGAAGATGCTAGCCAAGGTGCGCTGGCTGGTGCCTGCCTTGAGCCCAGTTTTACAGGTCACATGCCGCCGCCGCTGGCCGCCGCCGCCGCTGCTGCGTGTGGTGCGCGCCCGCTCCCTCCTTTGCCCTTTGCCCAACCTGTGCGGCCCCCCTCCCCTCCCCTCCCCCACCAACACACACCACGCACAAACCCCACCGCCCCAAACCGCGTACACCACTGAACCGCACCCCACCCAAAACGTGGGCCGCGCAGGAGGATCAAGAAAAGAAGCGGCGCAAGCAGCGGCTGGCTGCCATGTCCCTCTCCCAGTCCCAGGCCCTCTCCCCCACAGCCACCGACCGCCGGCGCAGCAAGACAGGCACAGCTGTCCAGGGCAACCTCACCAACCGCTCATTCTCCCTCTCAATTCCCCTGGCCCGTGGGGCGAGTAACCGGCAGAGCGTGGCGGGCGGGCTAGGGGGGCTGGGCACTGGCAGGAGGCGCTCAAGCCGGACAGGGGGAGGTAGCTACTCCCGGCGCTCCAGCCGCCGGTACGGCAGTAGCGCTGTACTGTATCCTGGCAGTTGTACTGCCCCCATGTACTGCTTGCACTGGCAGTAGTGTGGTGAGTTGGTACTGTGTTGTACAGTAGCTGTGACAGATCTCGTGGCTGTACACCGGTCACACCGTGACCGAGCCTACTGTGGAGGCTGCTCCATGAGATCCCATATTCATTGAGATTCACTGAGCTATTTCTTGAGGTCCATTGAGCTGCGTCCTAACATCCATTGAAATGTTTCTTGCTGCCCCGTGGCTGTGCAGGAGTGCAGCGGGGGATGGGTACATGGGGGACGATGATGAGGACGTCGTGCGCGGTGACTCACGCATCGGGGAGCTGCTCAAGGTACTTCCTGTACTGCTTGTACTGCTTGCACTGCTGCACGGTTTGTGTGGATGTACTGCTGCACCGCTTGTACGGCCGCGCTGCCCTGCCGCGCCTGCCTGTGGGCGGGGCGGCGGTGGTGGCGGTGGTGGTGGTGGGTGGAGGTGGAGGGTACGGTCGCATGCCGGATGCCGCACACGAGTGCGCTGGTGCGCACGCCAGCCAAGAACATGTCAACCAACAGCGTGCGCCCACCAGCCACCCGCCATCCAACCGCACCACACGCACCCGGCCGACCAACCAACCGACCGACCAACCCACCCAACCGCCGCAGGAGTTTGGTTCACGGGAGGACTGGGTGGCCTCCACCATACTTCGCCACCAGCTCGCGTCAGTCATCCAGGCCAACATCCGCGGCTGGCTTACAAGGTTGAGGTGGCGCGCGGACAAAGCCAAGACCGTCGAGGACCTGCACATGCAGGTAATGATCACGTTTCTGAGTTTTTGGGCGCTTCTTGGATGCCTGTAGTAGCTCAACTGTAAACGTAACTGGCTTCTATGCATTGCTCGCCTTTTACATACCCTCTTGAGCTCGGTGACATGGTGACCTTGGTGCTTGTGGGGGTTGGGGGGTCAGGGTTGCAGCCTGAGGGGCGGACAAGGGGTCGGGCATGGGGTGGGTGGGGTGAGGAAGGTAGGCGGGCGGGCCCACCACAATGGGAGCCATGAGGATTCATGCAAATTCAGCGTTTTGTGAAAGCGTCCCGGTGCCAGACATGAGGGTTGGAGCATGAGGGTTCTGCCGCAGGGGCATTCTCCACCCCCTGTGCCCTACCCCTGGTTGTTGATACCTAGACTCCAACCCCCTGCACCCTGGCCCCCTCCAGATGCACTTGGAGGACACAGCACGCGAGCGCAAGGAGCGGCTGCGCAAGCAGCTGGAGCTGCGCAGCATGACAGCCCGGCAGAAGGTCAAGGCATCCAACGTGGTGGCGAAGCTGTTCGGGGCCCGAGCTCTGAACCAGCAGGCCGGTGCTGCGGGGGGAGGCTCGCCATCCAAGACTAAGGCGGAGGGGGCAGGTGGGGCTGGGCGGATGTGGTTCCATATGATGGGGGGGTTCAAGGGAGGAGGCGTGCAAGAATCAAGAACTGTGGCTGGGGTTTGGGGGTCGAGGTTATTGCAGGGTCAAGGTTGGGTGGGCAGGGTTTGGGGGTTCAAGGTTTTGGGGGTCAGGTCATGAGGTCAGGGGCTGGGGGGTCAGCGCTTGGCAGGTCAGGGTTTGGGGCCAGGGACCAGGCCGGAGACGTGGGGTTAACCTTCAGCTCAGATGCCAGGGGCGACAGCCGAGGTCACAGGTGCAGGACAGGTGTTGGGCCTACTGCTGCTGCTGCCAACACCCCCCACCCCGGCACCTGCTACCCCCAATGTCCATGCGGCCCGCAGGCGGCTCCAAATGGGGCAAGCTGCACAAGAACCTGGACATTGCAACACACGACGCGGCAGCGGAAGAGGTGGCTGCGGCACACTTGGCACAGGGTGGGGACAGGGACCAGGTGGACCCCTTGGCCAGGTGAGCAGCACTTGTTTTCTTTGTTTGCTTTGCTTAAAACCCGTAGGAGAGGGCCGCGAGGGGGGGGGGGGGGGGGGGA
>BDCZ01000039.1:121339-163380 GCA_001662365.1 Chlamydomonas applanata
TATGATAAGATGGAGAGCACGCCCCCCGAGACCCTGGACCCATATCCCAGCAACACTTCCCAGTATATCTACCCAGATATGTATCCTCAGTACGTTATCATACCTCAATAAGCAATACACATGCTCTGTGTGCAGCCCATCCGGCTCTGACTTTTCCGACTTGGAGATGGAGGACATCGCAGCGGTGAAGCTGCGCGCACGCACGCCGCCATGGCAGCGCGTGGAGCAGTCGCAGTGGTGCGTGGCAGCCTGCGGGCGGTACAGTATCGGTGGTACAGTACTGCAGGGCTGCAGTGGCCTATTCAGGAGCCCGTTGCGTCAAGTCTTGGACCTTGGCACACATTGGCACACATTGCATTACAGCTTGGGGAAGCATTGCTGGCCGTCCTCATGTAGCTACTTGTAGTGCTGCACGTGCAGCAGTACCATGCGCAGTCGTGGTGGGTGCAGACATTAATAATAATAATAATAATAATAATAATAATAATAATAATAATAATAATAATAATAATAATAATAATAATAAGACGGCGTGTCACAGATGTGTCTGCATACAAGGGTGCAGACAAGACGGTGTACCTATTCCGTAGCTCTGCAGTACACCTCTTCACAGCTGAGGTTCAGCACGTCACAACACATGCGGTGGCTGACGTGCGGTACAATCACGTGCGGTACGTCACATGTGGTGGCTGACATGCTGTACATCTTCACATGCGGTACAGGGTGGGTCAGTACGCCAAGCTTGCGAACAAGGCGGCGATGGGGAACCTGGAGGTGCTGTGGGACCTGGGCACGTGTGATGAGCGACTGGAGGGCGTCAAGGCACGCCGCCTGGCACGCAACCCAGGGGGGGAGGACCAACAACTAGGTGCGGGCAGGGCCTGCTGTGGGTGTTTGGGAGAATCCTATGTTCTAGTGGGGTAGTGTGACCAGCCGGCGCGGCCTGGTCAGGGGGCCCATGACCCCGGCACACCACCTGTCTGACCAGCTGGACGTTGAGCCTGACGAGTAACCAGGCAGGTATGCAACTGCGATTTCGTAACTCGGGCGCAATTGCGGTGATTGGGGTACTAGTGGGGTAGTGTATTGGGCTGTGTGGTGGCGGCAGGCGGCGTGTGGTTGGAGGTGGCACGTGTGCTGCCGCACCTGCATTGCAGCAGCACCCATGCAACTGCAACAGCTGTATTGCTGCATCTGTACTGCACCTGCACTGCAACTGTACTGCAACTGTGTTGCCCTGCAGGCGCCGTCAACGGGGAGTACGACCCAGTCACACAAACACTGCCCCCTAAGGTTATCGACAGCCTGCTGTACCCTAAGTACATCGCCAAATATGCACGGTGTGTGCGGTACAGAGCAGTACATAAGTACAGTGCGGTACAACATAAGTACAGACCGCCCGCTTGTTCCTCCTTGCTACCGCTGTGCTATGTCAGCCAACAAACTGCCTGCAACTCAACTGCCGTCTGCAGCTGCTACTCTGCAGTGCTGCCATGTGCGACCCATGGGTTGCAGGCAGCAGCAGTCAAGTGGGTCGCACATGGCAGCACTGCACAGTGCATGTGCCGCTACCGCCTGCAAACCCCATGTGCCGCTGCTGCCGCCTGTCACCCCTGCCCACTTGACAGGATGGGCATGATGTCTCAGAACCCCCTGTCACGACCAGAAGACGACGAGGTGTGGGCGGCAATGCAGGCCGCTGCCCGTGGCGTCGTCCAGCAGCCGGCGGCTGAGCAGGCAGCAGACGGGGACGATGCAGGGGGCGCGGGCACAAGCACTTCCGGGGCTGCTGCACCAGCGGTTGATGGAGCAGTGGCTGGCGCGGCCGCGCAAGGGGGGCCGGCCGGGGGCGGGGCGGGGGCTGCAGCAGCGAAAGGGGCAGGGGACGGCCGAGGTGGCGGGGGATGAGAGGAGCAGAAGTCACCTGGGTAACCAGCGGGCGGGCTGAGTGCAGCTGTTTATTGACAACCACTGATAATGCCATTGCACATGCCAGGGAACATGTCTGACGCGATGTGCGCCCATGTTACATGTACGGCACGGGGCACCTGTGGCATGGGCACCAGGCAAGGATTGTGGATTACAGCACGGTCTGAAATGCAGCACGGCCAAACAACCAATCGAATGATGTCACAGCTCCAGCCTCTGTGCACATGTAGCAGCTGCCTTCAGCACTCTTGAGCCATGACCGTGATGCAATAGCACATCCAAGGATGCTGAGCATTGCCTCAGCAGAACATCCAGCCAATCATCCAAGGCTGATGCAGCAATGAACTCCCCGCCCCAGCTTCGTACTGCGCTATGACATGTTGACGTGCGGCTTACACCACGCAACCCAATGCCGCCCCGCCCAACCCCGAAATGCTCACCCTATGTTGATGTCCTTGAAATGCAGCATCACCAGCCAAGCACACGCACACACGCGCACCACAAACACCCCTCTGTGAACGTCCTCGGCGAAGGCCACAAGCCACAACGTTCATGGCTTCACACCATTGTGAACCGGCCTGCGCTTCACCACCCACAAGACCCTCACGTGCACAGCGCAGCACAGCAAGGCACAGCGCAGCACAGCACGGCACGCGGCACCTCAAGTCCCCCCGCCCCCGGCCCCACCCACCCCGCCTTCTCTCATGCACATGCTTTGCGCTTCTCTCCCGCTGCGCCCGCGCGCAGCAGCCGCGCAAGGGTGGCCAGCTGCTCCTGCCTCTCCTCCAATAGCTCACCCAGCTTGGACGCCTTCTCCTCAGGGGTGATGGTCGTAATGTTCAGCCGACCCTGCGGGCACGCGACCAACAAGTTCCAACACGTACACATATTCGATATGGTAACTCATGTGATGAACATTAACATGTACCTGTGACTGTGACTGTGGCAAGTCATCTGACACTTGGAGCTCTTCAGCCGGCCCTGTGGGCGTGTCTTGAGACAATCCCATACGCAGGGAACAGGGGATCGGACCGCATGTCTAGGGCTGACCACCAGGGGGAGGCTGCAGGTCTGCAGGTGCCCGCGCGCACACCTACATGGCACACCACCGCCTGTGCTGCCACAACCTCTTCCTGCTGTGCCCGAATGTTCCAGTAACACAGGCGTGCACTCTGTGATGGCACGCGGCCCACTGGCCTAAAAGCACATGATGTGTGATGGGTATTGACCATACTGTAGTACTGGGCCAGGCCACCCCCGCACACCTGTGCGACCGCCCCGGTGCTAGGGCCCGCGCCGTCCGGGCCCGCTGCCGTGGCACCACCCTCTGCTGGCTCTAAGGGCTTGGCCCGCATCATGATGAAATCCTCGGCCTGTCAATTGGTCAGTCAGGTTTGGCGGTTGGTGACGTCGGTTGGTTGGCAGGTGAGTCCACCGTCGCAGCTGTCAAGTGCCAATTGAAGGCCATAGGTACACGCAAGAGGCAAAGACGATTGAACCATGCATTCTCACAAACCCTGGACAATGCACTGGTCGGGAAGGTGCATAGAGCCCTATTTGTGCATGCATGAGTGGGACGCGGCCAACTGAACTAGGCTAGGCTGGTCCTGAAACAGCGAGGCCATACCTCTGGTCCCTTGAGCTGCACCAGCCGCTTCCGCTCAGCATCAGGCCCGCAGTGTGCAAAGTGGCCGGCCTCCAGCCGCGTGCGCACTAGCGCCTCCAAGCACGCACGGCCTGCGGCCGGCACCGCACACGTTGGAGGTGAGGTTCGAGTTGTACCCGTTGGCGGCACACACATTGTGGCAGAGGTTGCAGGGCTTGCAGGCCTTGCAGGGCTTGCGGGTTTGCAGAGGGTGCAGAGTTCGCAGGGGTTGCAGAGGTTGCAGAGGCAATGATCAAAATGTTGTAAGGTCCAAAAGGAAGGCGGAGGTCTGCAGGTTCCCAAACTCGTGGGACCCTTCTTCCTCTCATGTGTTAAGGATTCCATGTGAAAGGTTCCAATGGAGATGCCGGTCCCAACCCCCAAGCCGAAGGGAATGCATCACAGCTGCTTTGAATCGGTGCACCCTGTAGGACTGCTGCATCCGAAACACAAGGCCATCGGCATGAGACAACGGCAGACAGCTGCTGGCAGCATACATGATGCAGCACGGTGTCCTTCCCAGATTCCTCCGTTCCTAGATCGATGTACCCGGCCAGCCCCAGAGTTCTTAATTCCTGGATCCATGCACCCCAGCCAGCCTCTGCCCAACGCACCTGCTGCGCTCTCCCACAACCCCGGCTGAAGGTACAGCACAGCCTCCCAAGCCAGCCGCGCCTCCTTTGTATAAATCTTGAACTCTGACCGGATGCGTGCAAGGAAGGAGGGCGGGGGCACGCAGGGGTTGGTGCTGCTGGGCCCTGACCCTGCTGCCCCCACCCCAACTGCTGCCCCTGCGCTGCCCTGCCGTTGCTGCTGGGCCCCAGCTGCCTTGGAGTCAGCCTCCTTTGAGGCGCCACCACCTGCGGACTCTTTTGGCTCCTCGATGTTGCTGTCCACGTTCTCCCGGTCTGACCTGCCGTCCACGGCCATAGGGGCCGTGCTGACGTCGCCGCCGTCCGCGGCAGCCACTGTCACTGCTGCTGCTGCTGCTGTTGCTGCTGTTGCTGCTGCTGCGTCGCCAGTGCTGGCAGAAGGAATGGAGGGCCACCCGGGTGTGCCCTCCATCGCCGCCTTGGCACACTGCAAACCAGCATGAACAACACCGCCATGGGACTGTACGAAACAATGGATCACATGCGGTTTGAAACCATACTGGACCATGGTATAATATGGAAAAAACGCCATGTGTATTAATGCAATCAGGATCACAGGTTGTGTGGTTCCCCAGCTGTAGCGTAAAGCATCCATCCCCTTTCAGCTTGAATACTGTTGCTTCCCCCGGAGAGCTCTGCACCATGACAATGCAAGGTGCAGCCCAGCACAGGGGGTGCAGATAGGGCCCAAGCGATACGGCGTGTGTGCTGGAACGGCTGCACGCACCGCTGCTGCCTGCTCCACAACCCAGGGTGTGGCCAGCAGAGTCTCCACCTCCAACTTCTCACGCACACGCTGCAAAATATCCACAGGGGAGCAAGCACAGACGAGTGACGATATAGGAGCAAGCACAGTGACAACAGCAATGGGGGAAGGTGAAGCATGTGACATGACGAGCGATGCATGCCCCTGTCATGCACCATGCACCCCATACCGCATTACAGCGAAGAGCACACCCCCCACACTCACCGCGTGTTCACATACGCAACTACACATACTGTACGTCGGACAAATACGTACACATGCACGTGTGCACGACGTGCGTGCCTGCCTGCGGCCCATACCTGCAAGTTGGGTGTCGGGTCCTCAATGGTGAGGTCCACACAACCCGCGTCCCGCGCCATGCGGTACGCAGTAGACAGCATGGCCTTGCCCAGGCCCGCGTCCCTGAAGGGCGCCAGCACCAGGATCTGACTCAGCCTCAGCCGGCTGGCCGCAGGGTACGCCCAAAAGTTGTATAGCGTGGTCAGGCCGAGCTGCGGTACGGGTCGGTTGGGTTGGTTGGGGTTCAATTTGGTGAGTTGGGGGTTGATCCGGTCGGTTGGAGTGGTTGGGTTGAGCAGGTGGGCAACGGTGAGAGATGGAGATGGTGCAGACGCGGATGAGCCAGTCAGGTGTGCCATGATGGGGTTGTGTACTTATGGGCAGGTGGTGCCAGAGCTCATCAGTCGCTGCTCACTCTGCGCCCAGCTGTGCGCATCTGAGCAGGGCCTTGCAGTCCAACCCCTGAACCCTGCCCGGACATGCAACGATATACTCCACGCCCTTCCACACAGCTCATCATAAAGACCCGCCATGTCAGCAGCCCTATGGCCTGTTGACATGAACTGCTCACCGTGAGGTTCCCAGACGCTGTTGGCTGCACCGCAATCAGCGCCTCCCACTTGTCGTCACCCTTCTCAATGAGTGAGGCTCCGTCGATGAAGAACAGTAGCAGAGGCTCGAAGCGCGCGTGCATGTCCTGGACACAGCCCAGTGTGTGGTGCATGGCACGCATGGCTGCATGGAACGGCCATGGGCCAGGGGGTGCAGGCGTGCATGGTTGCATGCATTGACAGGCCCCAAGCCAGCAGCCTGTTTGCAGCATGCGGACGTTTCCCCTCCACGATAGCTGAGCGGACACACCTGCAGCGCCTTTGAGGACTTGGCCAGGTTATACTTGCGGATGTGGACCTTGGGGTTCGGCCCAGGCACATCCAGCGTGCACATGGGTTCACCCTCCTCCAGCATGCATGACATGGCACCCGCCCCCTTGGTGACCTCCTCAATGAAGTCAGCTTTCGTCTTGACGAACCCCAGCGGGAAGTGGTCTCGAAACACCTGCAGGTGATGCAAGGGCAAAACCAGCTCTCATGGACTGTCCCCAGCTGCGACCATTCAAACCTTGGGCCCCACCTTCTCGATCTTGTCTGCGCCCAGCTTCTTTTGCGTGAACTTGACGTCCAGCCAAGAATGATATGTCTGGGCGCTCATCCATACATTGACTTGCAGGTTCTTGTACCCTTTGATGGCTTCCTCCTCCCCAAAGTGCTGGTGGAAAAACTCGCCATCAAATTCAATGCCTCCCTTTGCAATCTCCGCCTCCAGCTCTTCCGCTGTGGCTGACAGCACCAGACGGAACGTGATGCACTCCTCGCATGGGTGCACCCAGGGGTCTGGCTCTTTATCTGCACGCTGCTTCTTCTCAGGTGGCTCCATTTGGTGCCGGCAGATGAATTTGCAGATCTATTCAACTCAGACCTTCACAGCAGCCAGGATGATTCGTTCCTTAACGTCGCACATCAAATGAGGCATCAAGCCAGACCCCTGCAAAAATGCTGCCAGGGTTTGCGCTCCAAACCCTGATGTGCGCAGCAAACCCCCTTAAAGCAGAAGCACAGTTAGCTTAGACTTATCAACCTTTAAAAGCTTGCGCACAGTAACACGGCACTACTGCTGGCCTGCCTTAGACAGCACCCGATACTCGAATAAGATATCAATACAGAGTTGGGAGCGTTGTCGACATGAAGCCTTACAAGGAGGAGTGGAACAAGAAGGAGTTCTTGCGAGCGATGCAAGCCAAGGGAAAGCTGCCCCGATTTGAGACAGAGGCCAGCGAGCGCTATGTGAGCGTGGTCTCGCCCGGTGCTGGGTTGGCCCGCGACCCATTCCCTATATGCGCATGCAAGTGCATGCTACACCATCGGCATGCACACAACGGCTGGACGCACAACACCGTGTCACAGCATGTACACGTCATGCACCACACAGCATGCCCTTACCGCCACAGTTAGCCTCCTGCCTGCTAACACGCAGCCCATCCCCCTCGTTGCTGCTGTGCGCAGGAAAAGGTTTACCATGAAACCACAAAACGCGTGTTCCCACCCGGCAAGGGCGGCATCCAGTCAGTGCTGCTTGGCATGCTCGATGATAGTGAAAAGCGCATCAACGAGGCACAAAAGGGCCTCCCAAATGGGGTGCCTGCTCAGGCTGCACAGCAGTCGGTGCAAGTGGCGCAGAGCAAGGCAGCCCACAAGGAGCTCAAGGTACGATGGGCTTGGCGGTAGTGGCCATACAAAAGAGGAGAGCTGGTCACAGCACTGTTGGGCTGGTCACAAGGCCTCACTCTCTTGCTGACAGCACTGCTTAGCCGGAAACATAGCTGCTGCCATACCACACCATGCTGCATGAACAACACACTTCCACACACGCCGTGCACGCTTGCTCATGTGTCCCTGAATCACCAACCACCCACCCACCACCCTCCGCTAACAACATTCAACATGCATCTGTACTCCATCCCCAAAGGACCGGCTCAAGGCAGTCAGCAACCAGGTGGAAGCTGAGCGGACTGCACGGTTACGCAGTGAGGAGGCCCTACTCAGCCTCAGGATCGAAACCGAGCGCCGAGCTCTGTCACAGCTAGAGGAAGGCATCAACACAGTCAAGGCGCACCTAGCCGCCACCGGCCGGCCGGTGCACTGAGCAGTGAGTGCGGCGCGCAGCGGCGGTGCACAGATACTGCATAGGGGCTGCATAGGGGCCGTGGGCATGCCTACACTGCGGGGATATCTACTGCGCACCACATGTCAGTCCAGTCAGCTCCATGCCAGTCTGGGTGTGCCTGTCTGTTGCGTGTGTGAACTTGATTAGGATGGCCATGGGTTAGTTGTGCTTCTTCTCTCCTGTATACTTACTGTGATGGCCAGGCTGTCGATCAATGAAGAACTTTCCAGGGGTTTGTTGTAGAGGTTTCCCTACCTAAGCAGGGTGAGAGCTGCAGCATTGGCTGGCATGTGCCAGCGCGGTCTTGAGAGGTTGTGCATAGAAGGTCGAGCCGCACAAGCACTACTTGAAATCTTCAAAAAGTGCGTCCGGGCATCCTGCCTTTAGTTCTCTCATACAACTGTAATGGCTAATGCGCAACCAGCAGCTGTGCACAAATCCATGTATCACCTGTCCGAGCTTTCACTGTGCGCACCATTAAGAACACCTGGAGCACAGGACACTGGAATGAAACGAGTGCATCTCTCTGGAAAGCGCCTACCTGCTTCGCTGCAACTGCAAGGGGCAAACAGAGCTCTCCTCCCCCCCCTACAGCCCCGGCAAACGCATGTCGCGCCCGTTCCGCAGCTACCCTCCCCCAACCACAGGTGCAGCTCCCC
This sequence comes from Chlamydomonas applanata, assembly GCA_001662365.1. Taxonomy (NCBI): domain Eukaryota; kingdom Viridiplantae; phylum Chlorophyta; class Chlorophyceae; order Chlamydomonadales; family Chlamydomonadaceae; genus Chlamydomonas; species Chlamydomonas applanata. Next base: position 129,992 of record BDCZ01000039.1, read on the forward strand.
GACCAGCAGCTAGCTCGCCGACATTCATCACGCCACGTGCAGCCCTAGCGCTGGCAGCCCGCCAGGAGGCCAGGGGTGCGTTGCTCTCTAGGGCTGCTGCCCGGGTTACCGAGCGGCTGCCAGGGGCAAGGCTGGAATGGAGCGCTTGTCAGGGGAGGGGGCTGCGCCTGGGTCCCCCGCAGGGATTAGCAGGCGGGGGGGCCTCAAATAGCCGGAGGGGCCGGGCCCGGGTGGAGGTGCTGCTGCAGAGAGCCGAGGCTTGGCTGGCCTTTTGGTCAGGTGGGGCAGCGGGCCCCGAGGGCATGTGGGGCTGGGCGCCTTTGGGGGCTGCCATGGGGCGCTGGGGATGGCTGGGAGCGAGGAGAGGGAGGAGGAGGATGGGACGCCGTCCGCCACACCAGAGCTGGCATCGGCAGCGCTGTGGGGATTGACCTGGCCTGGGTAACTGGCCAGGCCTGGGGCGGCGGGTGCGGAGTATGTGTCGAGAGAGGCGGTTTGGGAGGTGGTTGACAGCCGCACCGACTTCTTGGCGGCCCCTAAACCAGCACTGCTGCCCTCGGGCCCCAGCAGCGCGTTGCCAGCCAGTGCTTCAGCAAACGCGCCCCGTGTGTGCAGTTGCTGCGGCTGCGGCTGCGCTGGCAGTGCTGTTGGTACTGACACGTGTGCGACAACTGACGCGTGCGACACCCCCGCGTCCGTTGCCAGATTTGCCGCTGCTGCCGGAGCTGCTGTGGTGGTGGTGGCACCGCCTCCAAATCCCCCAAGCGCATCCATGTTGCGCTGCACCTGCAGGTCTGTGGGCAGCCCTGGCACCAAAGCACCCTGCGCAAACACAGGGCCCCCGCCACTCCTCCTTCGACTCACCTGCCCAGCCACACCCATGCCCAGTCCCCCACTGGCCCACCATGCGTCTGGGTAGCCGGACGGCTCAGCGCGTACCTGGAGCCCCCCTGCAGCCGCCCGGCCTGGCGTCGGCGCCTCCGCACCACCCAACAGGCTGCGTGCTTGCAGTGCCCCCAGGCCTGGCTGGGCATGGATGGCAACAGTGGAATGGCGCACCCCGGGACTGCCAGGCGCACACCCAGGCCCCAGGCTGGTACCATCCCCCGGCCAGTGGCCGCAGCCATCGACAGCAGGCCCCGGCCGCCCAGGTGTGACCATCGTGGATGAGATGCCCTCAGACATTGAGCTCATAGTCAAGAGGGACGTCTCCTGCTTCAGGCCCGGGATGGGCCCAGCCAGATTCTGGTGGGGCGGGCCGTGCTGTGCCGCCTGGAAGAACTGGCCACCCCCTACAGAGACTGCACTGGGGGAGCCACCAAGGGCCCCTCCTCCTGAGGGGCCCCCAAGGCCCCCAGGGCTCTTGTAGCCGCCAGGGCTGTAGCCACCTGGACTGTAACCGCTGCTGTAGCTGCCAGGGGTGTCCAGCGCCCCTGAGCTGTCCAAAGCACCGCCTCCGAAACCACCGCCACTGCTGACACCACCGCCTGGCTGCTGGATGCGCTCCCATGGCCCCAGTGGCCGGTGCACGCGCAGGTCATGTAGGGGCCCCCCCGCCTTCAACAGGCTGCCTAGGAACTTGGACATCTTCCCACGCCGCACCTTGCCCAGGTGGATGCGTCCCTCCTGCTGAGGTCTCACAAAATCCACATCCTCCAAGCCCTCGATCCCCGCAGCCTCCATCCGGGTGAACCAGTCAGTGTCATCCATGTTGCTCACGGCCTGAGACCCTGCCTGGGATGCAGCCCTTGACACGTTCCTGGACACAGCCCTAGAGGCAGCTCGCGAGAAGCTGCCGCCTTTGTTCCTCCCCTCGCTGTCGCTGGCCCAGCCCCTGCCCCATGCCGTGGACTGTGCTTCTTCCCACGGCTTGGGGAACTGGGCAGTCAGGTCCTCCGACTCCGCAACCATCAGCATCCTGCGGGGACGCAGGGGGTCAAGGCAGGGTTGGAGAGGGGGTTTCAGGGTTATGAGCCAGTCGAGTACGTTATGTAGGGCACAGAGTTGAGGGTGCCAAGGGTTGTAGAGTCCCACTTAACGGAGCCATGAGCACAGGCCCCACCTGCATATATCGTTAGCTGCACGACCAGTAGCTGTTGCTTGAAGTGAAGCAGGCCGCAGGTGCCGACGTGCAGCTCGCACGCAGGCTTGGAACAAGCACACTTGTACCCAGTACAAGCACTAGGAGACCCAGCACCTGTCATGCACTAGCACCTGCTCAAGCCCCATGCACAGCAGGCAGCAGGCAGTAGCTCACCGAGGCAGGAAGGGGCCACTGGACAGCTGGGTGTACAGCTCAGCCAGCTGCCCAGGGGACGCAAACGGCATGGGCCGCAGGTGCTGCGGCATCACGTACGGAATACGAACGGACCGGGCCCGTGGGCTGCCTGACGGCGGCTGGCCCCCCAGCAGCGCGGGTGGGGACAGCGCGACGGCGGACGCCGCCACCGCCTGCCGCAGCTGTAGGCGGCCGAGGAGGCTCGATGGAGGCTCCTGTAGCAGGCCTGGGTTGTCTGCAGATGCCCGCTGTCCCACGCGTGCCCCCCGCTGGATTGCAGCACTGAGTGTTGCCAGGTCGCTGGTCCCCACCAGCTGCCCCGCGTCCCCCTGCCACTGCCCGGCAGAGGCAACGCCCCACAGCGCTCGTAGGCGGGGACTGCCGGCCCCTGGGACTGGAGATTCGGGCTCTGGGATGAGTGAGGGCAGCAGGGATCCATGGAATGGCTGATTGCCGGCTGCCCCAGCTGCATGTGGCTGCATGCCGGCTGCTGCATCTGCAGGTGCATGCAGGCCGGCTGCCCCAGCTGTGAGCAGCTGCGCGGGGGGCACCACACTGAGGTTGACCCGGGGGCGTTTCACAGCCGGCTGCACAACAGCTGGTGGCCCAGAAGGCATCGGGCCCAGGCCGGACGACCCACTGGCGTGGGGGACCGCCCTTGGGGAGGTACTGATTGCAGCGGCTGTGCCTGGGCCGAGGGGTCCCAGCCCGCCCCCAAACACGGGGTGCAGCCCGAAGCTCGTCCTGCTTCCTTCACAGTCCTCCACAGAAGCTGAGGTAGCGACAGCAGGGGTCCCACCCATGAGCCGTATGTGCTCCACCATAGTCCTGGGGCTCAGTCTACGCTGCGGCTGGTATGCCGCAGAGATGGCTGTCGCCTGTGCCTCACGCGCTGCCTCACGCATCGCGGCCTGGCTGGCCGCCAGTGCAGCTGCCCGGAGCGCAGGGCTCAGGTACATGCTTGGAGTGGCTGGTGGCAGTGATGGGGACTGGGGGATGTGGTGCACGGCCGCTACTGGCGGCTGCTTGCCAGACCCAGAACGTGACGCAGCCGGCTCGCCCGGCCGAGCGGCAGAGGACGCAAAGGGGGCAGCATCCACCGGCATGGGCTGCATGTCCTGTGCCCCCCAGGGCCAGGAGGAGGGGTCCCCCTGCAGCTGGAGCTGTGGGCCCTCAGCTGCTTGTACCGCTCCCTGTACCGCCCCTTGTACCGCCCCCTGTGCTGGCCCCTCCGCCCCGAGCTGGTCAAGAGCTGCAGCCAGCTGCCGCTGCAGGGGCGTGCACTGCCGGGCCACATCCGTGAGCTGCTGCCCATCCTGTGAGATGCCAAACATGCGTACCGCCACCTGTACCGCCCCTTGTACCGCCCCCTGTATTGCCCCCTCCTCCGCCCCCATGATATTGACTGCCAGGGACAGCTCCCTGGGCAATGGGGGCATGCTGGCATGGGACACAAGGCTGGTGGGGGCCTCAGCCGCAGAAGACTCCCCTCCCCCCTGCCCTCCCTCCTCGGGTGATGAACCCTCCTCCTCCTCCTCCTTGCCCTCCTCCTCGGTCCCCTCCTCTTCCTCGGCCTCCTCCACCCCTCTTCCCCGGGGTACGCGTGCGGGCGCGCGCCCGGGGCCCCGTGCCCCACCCCGCCGAGGCCGCCGGAACACAAACTGGGCAGCGTCCTCGACGGCGCGTGCACGTCGCGCGTCCAGTGCACGCACGAGTGCCGGGTGATCGATCCGCGGCACCACGACCATTGGCTCCGCATGTGCCCGTGCCTTGAGGTGGTGGGAGCCCGCATGGGTGGTGGTGCCACGGTGGGGGCGTGGTCGGCGGGGGGTGGGCCCAAGGCTAGGGGAGGAAGCATCTTCCGCCACGGAGACAAGGCGGGTAGGGGCGGGGCGGGGCCCGGTGGGCAGGCCGACGACCTGTGGGGGTCACAGGGGGCAGGGGAGGGATGAGCATATGGCCAGCGTGGGTGGACGCGGCGCGCGTGATGGACTCGTGTATTGCTTCTGTTTTGGTTTCGGTGCACGTGCGTGGCGCATTTGGCATGAAGCGTGCACAACCAAATTCAGCGACCTCCCCACCAGGCACAGGCCATGAGAGTCAGCTCATGCATGCTCCCTCAACATGCAAGTGGTTCCAACGCTTCCCATGCGAACCGCATTCCGAAGAGCACCACCCCACCTTGACACCATGCATGCCATGTGATACAGGCCCATGTCCAGGCACTGGGATTGGGAGCTCCATGTAGTGTGAGCTGTGGGGCCGAAATGAACGGTCCGCCAAGTTGTCCCATAGCAGCCGCATCGCTCGGCCCACCACCGTCCTGCGTGGCACACATCACAGTGTGATCCGAGTGACGGCAGCCAATGGCAATACAGCGGCATAACAGCACATCAGTACAGATGTATGGCAGCACGGCTGTATTCGGTACAGCAGTACAGATGTACGGCAGTGTGGCAGAAGGAGCTGTTGATGAGCTGCACCCAAGTAGATGCCATGCCACTCTGCTGGGATTCCACCTCAGGCACTCAAGCCCAACCATAAGTCAGACAGTCCGACATCCAATGTCAGACTGTCAGACTGATGGTCTCAAGTCTGACACCTCCCATCAGGCTGTCAGACATTGCTCGCACCTGTCTGACTCGCGAAGGTATGTGATGATTCGCGCACGGATGCCGCCCTCGCCGCCCCCACCCACCCCCGCCTGCACCACCATCACATCTTCAAAGCTCTCCAGCAGCGCCTCGCCATCAGGGCCCTGCACCTGCGATGGTACCGCGCCGGCCACCTGCGATGTAGGGCGGTACAGGGGCGGTACAGGCTTACTTGGTGCAGGGGCGGTACAATCGTGGCGCAGGCGCGGTGCAGGGTGTGAGGGGCGGTACCGGTGCGGTACCAACAAAGCAGTACAGGATCGATACAAGCCGGTGCAGGCACATTGCAGGAGCATTGCGGTACATATAGATAGTTGCGGTACACATAGATAGTAGATAGATACGTGCCGCCACATCCTCGCCACATCCCCTGTGCCCCCAAGTCCCCTATGTACTATGTGGTCCCTGCCTGTCCTCCTTGATGGACGCATTCCCTCTGACTGCAGCACACCTGCAGCGTACCGCCCTCCTCCCCCTCCTGCCAGGGGGTGAGCGTACTGCGGTCCGTGTTGCCGCCTTGATCCTGCTTCTTGGGCTTGCTGCTGGCACCTGGTGTAGGCATCAATACAACATCATTACACGGCCTTATGCAGTTTAGTAGACTGGTGCAAATAGTGACAAAAGATTGAAGTGAATTACAAAATGGTCCTGCCAAAGGTGACGATGAATTGATGCGACAGCGTTCATGGCCACGGGTAGTAATGTTCATGCCACGCGCATCAGCACACACACAATGAGCGCCTGCCGCGCAACCCAATCCTGCAGCCGAACCCTCAAAAGCCATTCCCCTGAAACCTGTAACCCTCAGCCATGCGCGCACAGTCGCATGATCACCTGGGATGTGGATGATGCGCGTGGGAGGTGGCAGCTCCACCTTCTTGTCAGACCTGAGCAGTACACGATACGAGGTTCGCAGCACACAGCGGTACGGTCAGCGCAGTACAAAGCGGTACAACTATTTGAGCGTGACACGCAAATGACGGGCAGCGGTGGGAGCATGGGGCCCGCCCATGCGGAGCGCATGGCTTGCTGTTTACATGCCACCCGTGCGTTCCACCCAGTTGACTCGCCACCCACACCCACACCCACACCCACACCCAACGACGTCCCTCAGACAGCCCAAGGTCACACAGTGAGCATGTGTGTACTGCCAGCAGCCCCCAAGCCTGCAGCACCCCAGCCCACACCACCGCTCCTCATGCGCATAACAGCGCAGGCGCACCGTGCAAAGGGGTTCACATTTGCGCCTGTGTACTCCCCCCAATCCAGGGCCTTATGGACCAGAGGCCGCTGGGCTGCCGCTGCACCATGCCATGGGCCGTACTGCAATGCGCAGCAAGTGTGTACTTTAGTGCATGAAGCGTGTCAGTCCTGGTGTGCGCTGTTTGCTGGGGTGCCCTGCACATGCCCGTGCACGCTGTACAGTGCTGTGCAGTACAGTGCAGCACAGTACTGTCTTAGGGGGCACATTGCAGTACAGTACAAGTACACGTACAGTACGTGCGTGCTGTACAGGCCAGTACGTGTACAGCACGTGCGTGGTAGCAAAGCAACAGCGTCTGGACCAATGCGCCACGGGACCAATGCACCAAGCATGAACGAGATCCAACACAGCAGGGTGCCGTGCTCCCCCTGCAGCCACTCACCCGCTCATCTGCGTTCACATGCCTCCTCCCCCCCTGGTGGTGATCCTCCTGAATTGAGGGGCCCAGGACGCCTGGCCGTGGCCCGAACGCATAGCTCTTGTCACCTGCTGGGCGCCACAAGGGGTGGTACTGCCGGGAGGAATTGTACTGCTGGTAGGGGTTGTACTGCTGGGGGTGGTTGCCCTGGGGCACGGGCCGCTTCAGGTAATCGTACGCCCCGGTTGCGTCTGGGACATTGCCTGAGGGCCGCCACTGCAAGGAGGGGGGGGTGCAGAGGGAAGAAGGGAGGAAGTGAAGAGGGCTGAGAGGAGGGCTGGATGGAGTGAAGAGGGAAAAGGCAACCAACCACATGCAGTTGTCATATGACCGCATGTGCGACTAAGGACTGAGTGCGTGTCATTTGCTTTGTTACCGTATTGTGCAAGCAGAGGCATGTCTGTATCTGCAGCCAGACAGGCCAGACAGTCAGCCAGACAGGCAGACAGACAGACAGGAAGTGCGGCACCTACTGGCACCATATCGACCGCGCTCCGTGGGCGCTGCTTGGCCCCATCAGGTGAAGTGGGGGAGATGTACCTGTGGGGGAGAAGGGAGGTTGAGGGGTGGGGGTGGGCAGGTGTGAGGGGGTAGGGGCATGTGCAGAGCTAGGCAGAGGGTCTGCACGGGTGGTTGAGGGCTGGACAGATGTAGTGGATGGGTGCATGGACGGGGTTATGGGTGCGTGGATGGCTGCAATGGGAGGGTGCATGGACAGGTGCGTAGATGGGTGCATATATGGGTGTAGCGTGCGGGTGCATGGACAAGTGCATGGACGTGTGCATGGATGCACGGGTGCGAGCTGACACATAGTATGCCAGTCTGAAACGACCCACTTGAGCGGCTGGAAGACCGGGGCCGAGCCGCCTGCCGGCTTCCACCCTTCAGATTGCATGTTGGACTGGGACACTCGGCCGACAGCGGGGGCTGTGAGGGGCCGGCCAGGCCCTGTGCCAGCGGGGGGTAGGTCGAGTGTGCCTGGTAGGCCTGACAGGCTGCCTCTCGCACGCCACATCTGCAGCGCAAGAATGTAGCCAGCCACTGGTAGCAGTTGCATGGATTATACCAGCCAGTTCCGATTTAAAGGGTGAAAGTATCTACCAGCCGGTGGGAGCAGCCGTGGTGATATTGATGACGTCTAGTCCATAGAGCCTAAAACCAACCACATGGCATAAGGAAGTGTGCGCTGGGCCAAACAGCCAGGCTCTGGCCCAGTTTGAGCTGTGTGCCCAATCTGCTGTAGAGCGTGCAAGGTGTGCGCAAGCAAGGCAAACAGGAGCCAGGGCCCATACCTGCTTCATCTCTTTCAAGCTACCTGGCTGGTGGGCCAGGGCTAGCTTTGCAGACGGGTGCCGCAGGTAGGCGGCCTGGGAAGGGTCATTTCCGCCCTCACTCGTTCGGCAGCGTGCTGCCTGCTGCCGCTGCCTGCAAGTGACAGGGTTCCATGTTCTAGGCTCAAGGTCCAGGGTTGAGGATATGGAGTTAAGACATAGTGTCTAAGGTGTGCAGTGCAGAGTGTAGGCTGGGGTTCAGGAGGGTGAGAACGAGGCACCCAGGGCCCAGCAGGGCCAAACCGTGAGCAGATGCATGTTGTCGGTGGGGTCCTCGCAACGCGCGCGCTCGCATACTGCGGCTCCCGCGCACTTCCACAGTCCCCTGCCCCCCGCCCCACACCCTCGCAAGAGCGCCAAATGCCCCCATGCAGTCCCCAACGTGCCCTGCCTGCACCAACCACATCTCTGGCAAGCAAGCAATGTGTGAAAAGTGCAAGATAAGCATCAATGCACCGGTATCTATCGTATGCATGTGTGGGTAAAGTGTGAGTAAAATGGTGGGTCAAGTTTGGGTAAAGCGCGGGAAAAGTGTGGCGGGATGTACACAGTGCGCGCACCGTGTCTCCAGAGCCGCCATGTCCGTGTCTGACCCCACCTCCCACGCATCCCCCTCGCCATCAGCTGCATGCCACATCACTGACCGTGACCCCCGATGGCCCCCCCTGGGGGCATCCCCTGGCATGGGGCTGAAGCGGCTAGGGCCTGCAGCTGCACCCTTTCCCAGATCGATATTGGGGTTTGACATCCGGCCGCTGCCCCGCACGCCCCGGACGCCCGACATAGATTGCCGGCCAGGAACGCTGGCCCCTCCCGTGCCTCCCATGAGGGACACACGGCCCATGATGGAGCGGCGTGGGGGTGCCCCTGACAGGCTCCTGCGGCTGTTGAAGGAGCTGCCATCGTCCGAGGACTCCATGTTGAGCAGTGCGCGGCGGCGGGCCATGGCCGTGGCGGCGCTCTCCTCTGCGCATGCGCGGGGACGTGTGCGTGTGTGCTTGTGCGTGTGCCTCAGCTGTCGCATGTGTGCGAGTGTCTAGTACAATGCGCGTGTGCGTGTGTGTGTCTACATTTTGGTTACATCGTACGCGTAGCATGGCGCATGGATCATTGGATGCCTGCCGCAAGACAGGGTTACCGACATGTGTTCACGTACGTCTGTACGTGCGCGCGCATGCATGAACCTAGCTGGTGCAGGTGCAGCAAGGACATGCCCAAGGAGTATGCAGGCTCTGGACTCTACAGTACAGCTGCCATCATGTAAATCACTATTGTGCAATTCAAGGAGCCAACTCGTGGAGCCAACCTGTACCTTTGGGGACCTGTGGCTTTTTAACAGATTTCTGCACCGGCCTTTTGTGCACTGGGGACATCTGGACCTTAGGCGCTTCTTCTTCTGCTTCCTCTTCCTCCTCCTCTTCCTCTTCCTCCCCTTCCTCCTCCTCCTCAAGCTCAAGGCCCATCTGTGGTGCATCCAGCAACACGATGCAAATGCTCTTGGAGAGCAGTTTGTAATGGATGCACCGGAGCTGAGGCTTGCCATCACAAGCGCAAGCTTTACCGCACGGCCCCATGCACCATGCATGGCTGAATGCACCATGGCCGCCGCCATGCATGCCTGCCCGCCTCCCAAACACCCCCCGCCCGCACCAAACCACCGAAGGACACATGCATCTCACGCACATATGATGAAATGCGTCACCAGCTGACGGTATTGCATCCTTTGTACGGGGCCACCCCGTCGTTGGCTGCCAGCTGCCAGCAAGCAATACACGTCCGGCTTTCAACTGCCCCGCACCCCCCCACCTGCCGCCGTGCACGTAGCTCGGCCAGCTTGTTCTTGATCCGTTCCTCTTCCTCTGCAGCCAGTCGGGCGGCCTCATCCTCCCCTTCGTCCTCCTGCCGTTCCTCGTCGCTGTACTCCACAACCTTGGAGAACTTGAGGCCTGATTCCCCAGTGTATTCCTCCCCCTCAGAAAAGGGTGATGGAGATAAGGGCTGCGCGTGCGGGTCAGCCCAGCAGCCAGCCAGTCATTCAGAGTACTCACGTGATTCAACGGGAAACTGATGCATGCAAATAGACCAAGCACGCGCACCGGCGGCGCATCGTGAGGAACAGTCAGTGCGGCACGCATGCGGTGCGGCCATGTGGCGGCTGTGCTGTGTGCAGCGTGCATGCGTGCATATGACAGGCAGCAGGATGCAGCCAGACATGCGTACACCTCCCCCCTCCCCACCACAACCACCACAACCACCACCATCACCACAACCACAACACACACCACCATCACCACCATCCATCACTCATCTCATCCCCCAGCCCCCAGACCCCGGCTGTACCTTGAGTGCAGGGGAGGGGCCCTTCCCAGGGCCTGCCGCAGCCAGCAGCTGTGCTTGCATGTCCGGGCTGATTACAAATTGGGAGCGCCCAGCTGTGGCGTCCACATCTGCGAGCACAGCACGCACAGCACGTGCAGCAGGAGCCCCAGCACAGGGATGACAGCAGCACGTGTTGTCAACCGGCGTGCCAGAACAGGCATCACACATGTATCTCAGGCGGTCACTGTGCTCCCTTCAGCACACCGCCGGCTTTTCAGGCACAGCTACAGCCTGCATGCACACCACCACCTTCCTAATCTACAGCAGGGGGGGGGTGGCAGTACGTGTGGGGCATGCAAAAGGCACGTACTGCAGATGGTGGCTGTCAGACCAGACCCACCTTGATCTGGCTCAGGTGGTGCAGCCGGCTCTGGCACAGGCACAGTGCGTGTTGGAGATGCTGGGGTTCGCGCTTTGATCACATCCATCCAGCCCATCGGCTTCTTGATGGGTGATGCTGGGGAGCCGGCCTCGCCCCCTTCACGCCCGAGGATCTGCGCGCGGCCGGCCATAACAGCAGCGCAGCGTTATGCCCGATCGGCACGCACGGGCAACACACCTGATCCACATATGTATGGAACCTGTTATTACCACAGCATGCATGTCACAGATGAGGCGCCCACTGGCCCCCAGTTTTGACCCTGACGTCTGAGGCATGCTGGACTGTGCTATCGATGATGAAGCTGCATGCAGAAGGCGGCTACAAATGATGGTACACACCTGAACCTTCCGGGTGTCTTCCACGGGGGTGGGCATGGAGTGGATGGGGTTGTCAACGCCGCCCGTGGGCGCATGAAGCCCCATGGCAACTGAACCCAGGTAGGTCTGCGCATGCCAAATCAAGCCACATCAAGTCAAGCCATGCCATGCCCGGCCCTGAGCATGCTTCTTGGATGACATGTGATCGGCATGCAGTGCAGGCTGCGGCCGCCCTCTGAGAACCTGCAGCACACCAAGCTAGCGGCCAGCCTGCTATACGAACACACATGTTGCTAATGTTGCTAATCCTGTCTCGCGGCAGGCATCTATGCGCCATGATGGGCATATGATGTAACCAACACACACACATCATGGCTGGAAGCAGCAACACAACAACAGCCTCCATCCTATACCAGCTCCGATACCTAATGTAAACTGTACCATGGATTATATTCATACATGTACTTGCATGCGCTGTGCCGGGCGCCTCACCTGGGGTGATTCCCCTTCGAACGTGCCGACGCCGCTGCCCACATCCAGGTCAGGCAGGTGCTTCATACCTGGAGGTGCCGTAGGGCGCAGCCTGTACGTAGGGCCACCACATACCCACACAGCTTGCCGTCACTCATCAGCGACACTTCTTCTAAAACGCGTGGCCTGTGTGACCACGCGCAATCATTCCACTGCCACCCCACTGCCACGGCATTGACTGGTGCCGCCGCACTAACCGCCGCTAAGGGATCTGCCGCCGCGCTGGCTGCCGCAGTCCTACCTGCCTCCGCGCTAAATGCTGCCACGCTAACTGCTGCCACGCTAACTGCCGCCACCGGGCATCCACCCCTGCACCTCACTTGTACAGCTTCCTTCCAAAAGATGAGCTGTGGGTCCGCTGGGCCCCACCTACCCACCACCCGTGCTGCATGCACCTCGCCCGCATGCCGTATGTGGTTCTACCAACGCCCTCTGCATGCAGCAACGTGCCCAGCCCTCCAAAATCCCTTCACCAGATCAGTGCCCAGGAGCCCTTACCTGGGTAGCAGTGCAAAGGCGCCCCAGCGCGTGCGTGCACGCGATTGCTCCGGCCCAGTCGACCCGCTTGGATCTGTGCGTGTGGGGCTTGCAGGGCCGAGGAGGGGGTGCCCCACATCTGGCCTGCGCACACAGACACACGGATGCAGAGCCATGGATGCATGTGTAAATGTTTGTGAATTGATACGGCTGCTGCATTTTGTGTGGGGGTATGATCTTCATGTCCTCCCCATCCCTCCTTACATCCCCCTTCCAACCCTCCTTCCAGCTCCCTGCTCAACTGCTCCATGGAACCGCATGAAAGACCCTCGGTGCCCTGCCTGCCTGGTGCCTGTATTCCCACAGCCAGCGCTGCGCGGATGTGTTTGGGCTGCTGGCTTCAGGGCAAGCCGCCCAGAATGCAGCAGACCAGGGGGGCTGTGCAGTGCCCAGCCGCCAACACATCTAACAATTAGTGTACATCAACAACGACAATCCACAGCTGTCATACACAACAGCAAAGCTCAAGCTGTTAAGACACCAAACTGGAAGCACGCCCAGGGCCCTCAAAAACCCAGGACCCTGAAAACCCAGGACCCTCGAAGCCCAGGGCCCTCACCCAGTGCCTGACACGCCACCCTCAATCTGGGCCTGGAACTCATCCAGCTCCTGAGCAGCCTTGCTGATCATAGTGTATACCTGTGACCAGCAGGGGGAGCCAGCAGGTGGCGAGCAGTTGCAGCTGCACACTACATAGACATCGTTTAGGCATGCAAGTTGCACATACAATTCCACACTACATAGATGTCGGTTAGGCATGCATAGTTGCACATTCGATTGCACACTTGCACATGAGGGGTGTCGGTCCCGAGCGGCCGTGTGCAGCAGTTGTGGACGTGCTTGCGCAGGGAATGGGCAAATGCTGTGGAGTATAGCATACACTAGTTTGCTTGCGTGTGTCAAGAGAGCGTGGCTTTATGCACAGATGCAGGAAACCATGCATTGCTGCCAGCATGCGGGCATGCCCCAGTGTTACAGGCACATGCAACATGGCACATGCACACCTCCGGGTTGACATAGAGGCGTCGAGCCCCCTCCCGCGCGCCCTCCTTGAACCTCGTGGGCGACACCACGCCTTCGTGGGTTCGCAGGACCCCATGATCGAGAATGCCTGGGCCAAGCTCGGCGAGTGCACTGAGATGCGCGTTTGTAGAAGACATTGTTATTTACAGCTCAGCTCCCATGAGGTTGGTTGGGGCTTCGACGGGGTGCAGCGGGCCGAAGCCCTGCTGCTGAAGCTCATGTATTTTCATTCGCTCCAGGGTATGCTCCTGTGGAGTACATCTGGTTCCATCACTGCTTGGAGAGCTAACGAGCACAACACAGTACTTTTTTGCAAGTTGAAGGTTTTCCATGTGCAGCATTCGTCTTCAATGCCTGTTATAGGGTTCAGGCAAGGGCATAGCTGCCTTGGACATGCTTGTTGTTACGGCTTCCTGTGTTCATCCACCACTCTTCGCGTTTGTTAGTAAGAAAAGTCTAGGAAACCGTTGCATTCTCTCATTGTCTGCTCCGACCTCTTCGTTTCTGCGAAGACCCAGATCAAATGATTACGAGCCGTGTGAATTGCCTAGCAACTCCTGCTTGCCAGAGGCGAGCCTACGCATTGGCTCAGCCATGTGCACGGGCATCTCGGAGGATGCGCCATTCGACGGTGCCGCGTGCGGAGCAGAACATGGCCTACGGCAGCTGGGAAGAGCCGGAGGATTCAGGCGCAAGGTCCATCAGTGCTGCGAACCCTGCCTCAAGACTGCAACACGCAGAAGCGCTGCAAAATCAAAAGCTGAAGCTGCTTGCAGCTTTGGCTTCTCTGGATCGCGGCCTGGCTGCAAACGTGCGCGTATGGAAACCAGCACACTGCATACTCACCACTCATGCGGGGCCCGCATGGCGGGGCGTTTGCTACAGAACATTCATGTACCCCTGCGGGCACGCTGCATGGGGACAAGCGCCGTGCATGGCAGGGCTACCATGCTGAATGAGGCTCGCTGCACCACGCCTTACCGCCTGCACACTCGATCTGTACTGCGGCACGGCACCTCTGCAGGTGGTGGAGGCAAAAGAGGTGGATGACATGGTGACTGATCTGTGCGCCATGGCAGGACCCCTGCGCCTTGCAGGACCCGTCCTTGAGCTCCTGCCAGTGAGTGGTGTGCTCATAAATGTGCGCAGCGAATGCATGGACACCGCTGGTTTGCAAGGTTGCAGCACACTGGCACGGTGGGCATCCTGCCACATCCAACGCAAAGCACGGCACGCATCCACAGGCTTCCCACAACCTGGGCCACTGTCTGCGTCGGTGGCACTGCACACTAGCGCACCATTCCACAACATGGTGGGCACACAATGACATGATTCTTTCCTCCTGGTTATGCAGGGCACTTGGCGGCTGCTGTACACCAGTGGGTTCAACACTGGGTCCCTGGGTGGCCGGCGACCAGGCCCGCCTGCTGCGTTCTTCCCTGCAGTGCTGGGCCAGGTGTTCCAACGTATTGACGCATCCTCGGTAAGCCACCTGCTGGCTTGCCGGAGTTGCAGCACTGATCCTGCATGCCTTGCTGGTTTTTGGCAGGCAGGGTGCGGGGCCAGGAGGCTGGGGCAGGGGCTGTAAACAGCGCGGGACACCGCTGGCCCCTGGTCGTCTTGTCCAGATGGATGGGCCTCGATGTCGTGATTGCCGTGCTGGTCTCGTTGAATTGAATTATTACAATCAGCTCCCTGTGCTTGGCTGGCTGTGCAGCTGGGGTTATGTTCAGTTACAGGTCACTCGCCCCGCGCCGCCTCTCACCAGCTTGCAATAGTTGGGCTCATTGTGATGTGGTTGTGTCAGTGGTTTCTTGTCATTTAAATGCATACACCCTGTGCGGGTTTTCTGTGCTCATCCTTACCGTTAATCGCTGCACGCTGCATTGTCACCTATACCAACAGGGCCGCCTAGACAACATCGTGGAGTTCCTGTCGCCACTGCCACTGCCCCCCCTGCCTCCTCCCCTGGGCTCAGGCCAGGCAGAGAGCGCTGCGCTCAGGCTCATTCTGCGCCACGATTACCAAGTGCAGGGCGAGCGCACAGTGGAGGTGAGCAGCTGCTGGCTTGTGTTGGCTTTGTGCGCCTGCTGCTTCTGTTGCCGTCGTGCACCTGCTGCTTCTGTTGGTCGTGTGCACCTGCTGCGTGCGTCTGTTGGCTATGGTTGGTCACGATGTTGCATGGGCCTGCATTGGCAGTTGCCAGATGGGATGGCTGCGCTGTGGTGCGGCTTGGGAGTACATGCTTCAAGCAGCTGGCCTTGTGTCAAACTGAAGGTGCGGGCACTGTGACCTCGCTGCAGATTGTGTATGAGGACACGGCGGCGGAGCTTGTGGGGTCGGCTGCATTTGCACAGCTTCCGCGCTTTGACTTCCCTGCGCTGCCTGAGGCCTTGCGGCCGCCCAAGAACTTACGGTATGCTTGCTGGCTTGCTGCTGGCTTGCTGCGATCGCCTTCCTGATGCAGTCCTTCGCACTACAGCACGGTTGTTCTGGGCAACGAGCAGCTGGCAGTATTGCACGCCTGGAAGCACAGATCGTATACCATCTAGTCAGTATGCTTAGCGTGATGTAACATGACAGCCTGTCTCTGTAGCTGCGATGCTGTCTTAAGCTCGCTTTGAGCTGGCACGGCCTGATCTCTGCACGCAGGTCGGCCACCTTCGATGTGGTGTTCTTGGACCAGAACATGCGGATGACGCGCGGCGATCGCGGGGAATTACGCGTGTACATGCGGGATGCAGATGCAGCTGTGCCCCTGGCCACCGCAACTGCATAGATGAACTATTGCTGGGTGGGCAGTGACGGAGGTGCAGCGTGCACAGTTCATCAGTATTGCCATACCGTAAACACTGTGCATGCACCTAGGGTTTTTCAAGGCTGCTGACAGCATTCGCTTCAGTAGCTGTAATCGCCACCGCGATCCGGTCTGTGGCTCTTGAAATGTTGAATCCGAGCCACTGAGACTCCAACTACCCGGCATTCCCGGAGAAGAATCATAATAAATGCAGCACCACAACCAAAGCCCTGCGACTTGGCGCTTTAACCAGCGTTGAATCCAACTGGCTTCATTATGCCAACCGCCACTTGCATGTTGCCAAGAGCCTATGGAGACACGCAGCTGAGTTGAAGTTCAGCAGATGGAGCAAGAAGCATCCGATCGGGGATCGCGGGCAGACTGTCAGTTGGTGCTTCAAACCCCAGGGGCATCGTCAACCGAGTTTCCAGGCGACAGCATTCTTAACTGGCTGACATCATGGGATGCTGCACGCTCAATCGGCAACAGGCCGGTTAGCAGCGGAAAAACAAAACATGTAAACACTCTACCGCAGCTACCTCTGACTAGAAGTGGCGCGTTTGATAGATCTCTTGGGAGTACAGCTGAAAAATGGACTTTGTTCTGGGCTGGCACATGCTACAAGCGGAAGGTGCGCTTATAGATATCCCAACCCACCACTTCACGTGCATGGTGCCGGAATAGTGCTCGCATGTACATGCCACCTGAACCATGCTTTATGTGCACGCACCATGCAAGCGTATGCAAACCGATGCGCCATGTGCTCGTAGCGCCTCTCAATGGTTGTCTCGTCCCGTCCCAATGTACTCCTGGTTCCACTGCTGCTGGGCGCCATCATCGTTGCTGTCGGTGGCTGGGCTGTGTTTGCCGCTGGACAGGGCGCGGCAGGTTCCACCCGTGCAAGCGCCGAGGTGCGCGGGACATGAACTCAAATGGCACACGCAACATGCCACATGTTCAACGTGCCCAGCGTGCTCAATTGCATGGCAAGGTGGCACGCAGTGCCAGCACCAGCACAGGCGCAGTTGCGCACCCATTTCTATTCGGGGTGGCATGCATCTTTTCGCACATGATCCCCCCATCCATTCATCGTTTGGTGTACACGCAGGCACTGGCTGAGGGGCTAGCAGGCAGCTTGACGCTGCAATTCAACACGGCAGCCATGCCCTGCTTCGCAATAGCAGCCCTGATCGCACAAAGGCCCTCAATCCCTTGGTGGCGTGCCAACTTCCAGGGCATGGCAGCAGATGTGCTCAAGCAGGTGGGGATGATGGGTTCGCCTGCGATGTGCAGCTGTGCATGCAGAAAGGGTTCAGTACATGGACATGTAGATGTCAATGTATACTTGGATATATGTGCTGTCTAGACGTAGACGTGTGGGTAACAAGTAGATATGGATAGAGATGTAGATGAGATGCCGATGCCACAAACAATGGGTCAGAGTAGAATGTAGAAGAGAGGCCAGCCTCACTAGGCGCACGTGGCACACGCATTTTGTGACTGGCATGCGCATCATCACGTGCCACTTGACAGCTGTGTGACTTATGGATACGGCTGCTGATGTGCTTGGCTGCATGCAGATGCCTGGGGGGGCAGTAATCCATGGTGCCGTGGACATTCAATTGCAGCCGTTGGGGGTCGTCCTGGTGCGTGCTGGCCTGGCTACTACCATGCTAAATTACCGTGTTCATCTGTCTTGCATCACAGCTGCTGAGCCCTGCTGCTGAGCCACGGCTGCAGTATGACTGCTGGGCTGCATGCATGGCATGGACCACAGGGTGCAGTGCAGTATGGTGCTGTACTCAGCGAGCTGCTGTGCGGTTATTGCGGCAGTTGCACCAGTTGGCGTCTTGCAAACAGGGCTGTGTCACAGCACCTGTGCATGCGCTGGACACCTCTAATAATGATAACACGGCGTGTCACAGATGTGTACGCATGCCTGAGCCTGACAGTCGTTATCTAAACTGGACACCTCTGCCTGCCAATAACAGGAGGAAGGGAGACTGCAATTGGCCGGCTCTGCATCTGCCACCACAAGCATCATTGATGGCTTGACATGACTCGGCTTGCACATGGCTTGACTTGACCCGCAGATGTCGTACCCGCCCAGCACATCTGCGATTGGTCTGGACAATTTGAACCCTCAGAGAGGCAACGATTACACGTGAGCGTCCATCAGCACAGTTCAACAGAATACAGCGCAGGAGGGCGCAGCTGATGCACGGCACACCCGTCTCGTCGTCTCTCAGCTTAGCTTGCCTGCCCTGCACTGTTGCGTGTGCATTACCATCCATGCGCGTGTTAGGCTTTAAAAAAACCCTTTCTAGAAACCCTTGAACCCCCAAGAAAAACCCTTGAAACAAAAGAAAACCCCTGTTGGCCCATCATGGCTGCTTGAATGCAGGCTTGCTGTCCAAGCCATCTCCACGATGATGCTGTCAGTCCAGTTCAAGCCCCACCTGGTGCAAGGAGGGATAGGTGCCATTGTGAGTGTGTTACTTGTCACACACGGATCTATGTGCCTCATGGTGCCTATCGAACTGCAGTACCACAGTTTAACTGCACAAAGCTATGTATTGATGGTGCCTGTGAGATGCTTGCAAGGCGCATGTGGAATGTGCCAGCTTGGCAGCCATTCTGTATGCCTGCAGTCCCAGCATAGAAGCTTGCCTGTCGTCAGTTCCTCAGAACGTGTGATTTAAATGTATGGACAGCACCTCCGCCTTTGCCTGCACGCATGCCTGCTCGAGTACACTTCTGGCTGCTTGCCCTGCCCCATGCAGGTACGCATCCCTGTGTTCATCCAAAATGCAACAGAGGAGGACATGTTTGGCTATGACGGCCCCACCCCCAGCCCCTGTCCAGTGCCCCAGTGTTACAACAGTACGCAGCGCACGCGTTTCTGGGGCTTTGCAACCTCAGTTGTGTACCTGGATCGGCTGCTGAAGGAGGATGGTGAGTGAGCATTGGCAGAGCAACTGGTGTGCCCGGCTGTGCATGTTTTACAATCAACATGGACTACATGAACACGACTTGCATGCACGGCATGCAGATATAGTACCTGCAGACATACCCAGACATACCATGCAAAACACCGTGTATCTATTATGTAGTTTGTGTATGCACGGTCACACACTCCTGCTCCGTGCTGCTGCTCCTTGAACCCCTGCCCCAGCCCACCCTCACCCCAGCCCACTCCCATTCACACATCAAACACCCACCCCGGCCCGGGCCCCTGCCCTGTAGCTCGTCATGACATTTTGGGCCGCCTCCTGGACCAAGGGCTGGACTACCGGTTGATACCAAGCAGCAGCGCCAGTATCTCAGGCAATGACATCGTCATTGCTCAAAGTGCAGACCACGTGCACCAGCCTGTCATGCAGCAGGTGGTGCTGCCTGACGGTGAGTGTTGGGGCAGAGTGTGACCCTCCAGCTTGCAGCCTTGCATTGCAGTGCCCTGATGCCACATCTCCATTATCCTGAGGCTATATGATCTGGCGATGGTGATGGCGTTTGGATAACGACTGTCAGGCTCCGGCATGCAGACACATCTGTGACACGCCGTGTTATCATTATTATTATTATATGATCTGGCTGCCTACCAGCCTGCCGGAGCCTGCCTGCGTCTTGTCCTGTGCCATGGTGTTGTGCTGTCATGTGCTTGTCATGCGCTGAGCTCGCGTGTTGACAGCAGCTGTTGTGACCAAATGACGGAGCCTTACTCTCCTGCACGCCCCCTGCTCCACCACTCCCACTTGCCACACATACCTGCCCTGATTGTCCCACAGGCCAAGTGTGGGACCTTCTTGTGGGGCCTGCCAGAGGCACGTGGATGCCTGCGTGGCGTGCAGGGCTGTGGGTGATGGTTGCAGTGCTGGCCTTGGTGCTACCGGTGCTTTTGTTTGCCTTCCTCGTGTCTCGAGTCAGACTACAGAAGCTGCTGTCAGTGCTACTGCCTGAGGTGGCGGCTCGCCGACTCAGGAGGGGACGCGAGTATGCTGAGCCGTACAAGCAGGTCACACTGATGTTCACAGAGTGAGTGACCATCACGGCTGTGCCACAAAATGCTGGGCCACCGTGCGCCATTACATAGTGGTGGCAAAGCATGGACAGTGCAGTGGTGCGAGCGCATTATGCCTGCTGGTGGTGTGATCAGATATAGCACCGGTGGTGGTGGGACCCAGCTGCATCATGAGGCAGCTGGCTGCCTGCATTATGAGGGTGCCAATTACATCTCTCTCTTTCTATGGCGCAGCCTTTTATGGTGCAGCTGGCTGCATCTTGGAGCTCATATGCTACACATGCTCAGCCAGCACGATTCGCAGCCGGTTCTGCCAGCTCTGCTTGTTCTTTTCCTACACCTTAGATTGCTCGTGCCTGCCTTGCCTTCCACCGGTGGTACCTCTTAGCAGCTGCATGTTTGCCTATCTGCCTGCTGGCTATACTTGCAGCATCGTGGGATTCACCGCTATGAGTTCCAGATGCAGCCTGCAGAGCTCGTGAACTTCCTGAACGAGCTCTTCTTCGAGGCAGATGCCATCCTTAACAAGCATGGGCTCTTCAAAGTCGAGACGATCGGCGATGCGCTGTTCTGTGTGGCGGGCTGCCCGGACCGCTGTGACCCCCAAGATGGCGCCATGTGAGCCATGTTACCGTATGCTAATTTATGCTAGTTTATGTTACACACGCCTGTCAGCCAGTCAGGGGTTGCTCAGCGTGCACACGCTGTTGCATGCCCGTACCCGTGTGAGCATTCATAACGTACACGGTGATGGTAAAATCGCACACGCACACGCACATTGCGCATGTACTGCTATGTAAAGAGATGTACACTCGGTGTACACCTGCCTGACTTGTGGTTTATTACAGGGCTCCGTTACTGTTGCTGTGATCCCTTTGCGATGGCCTGCTCTGGTGCCAACATAGCGAACGCGCATGCTTGCTCAGCTGTGTGACCTACCCTGTTCTGTGTGCCCTAGACTGTGTGCCCTAGACTGTGTACTGTGTGCCCAAGTGATCTCTTGAGTCGCCGCCGCAACCAAATAGCCCCAGCCAGCTGCGTCCGGCAAGACTGGATTCTGCGCTGACTGAATGCCTCATTCCCGCGTGCTGTGCGTGCCACGCAGCCGTGCTGCACGCTGCGCACTGGAGTGGGCTGCATTCGCCAAGACATTCAGGACCAGGTAGGCCTGCGCATGCATTGAGAAGTGCAGCAGATACATTGTTGCTGACTGATGAATGTGGATCCTCAAAGTGCCTGTGGACTTGCCTGTGGATGTGCCCTGGGACTTGCCGGCCCCCTGGAACGTGTCGGAACTTACCCCCAAACCTGGTCGCATGGGCTGGGCGCTGCAGGGCTGGCCGGGGCCTGCCAGATGGCGTGCGGGTGGGGCTTCATACGGGTGACATCACTGCGGCTATCGTGGGGCAGATGTACCACTACTCACTGTTTGGAGACGCGGTGAACGTGGCGAGCCGCATGTAGAGCCACAGCCAGCCGGGCCGCGTGCACGTGACCATACAGACCGCCCAGCTGCTGGCATCGAGTGTGGACGAACTCAAGTTGACCCCACGCGGCATGTTGCAGGTCAAGGGCATGGGTCAGGTGAGTCCCCCTCGGCCTGCTTCCAAGGAACCAGGCACACATTTGTAACTCCTGTAGCTGTGTTACTTGCCTTTCTTGACGTGTGCAGCGCGGCTGGTAGTATCCGCTTGCGCCTGCTGATGCTGCCGTGCGTCCCAATGCCCGCTGCGCATGTGCTCAGGCGTGTTTATCTTGGGTCATGGTGTGTGGGCTGGCATTGGTTATTGCTGCACTTGATGCACTGATGAGCATAAGGCACGAGGCTGCAGGCGTCCTTCCACCATGGCCTGCTTGTTCTGCTTGCAGATGACTACCTTTTGGTGTGAGCCCCCAGAGGGGCTCAGGCCTGGGTTGGGCCGAACCAAGTCCACACGCGATGGCATGATGGGCCAGGCCAACACACCGCACATGCCGCCTGTGGCGTTTGTGGCGTTGGCACCTCAACTCCAGCTGCCTGAGCTCCATGACACCATCAAGCTAGATGAGATCCAGCTCTGCCCCCAGCCAACGGCAACAGCTTGCGGGATGCAGCAGGAGGCGCGCCCGGGGTTGCTCAAGCTGCCACAATTGAGCAGCCCACAGCCAAGACGCTGGATGGGGACCAAACATGGGCACAGGGCATCGTTACCAAAGACGAGGAGATCAACAAATAAAGGCACATCTGTTCATCTGGGCCCTTGGGCACGAGTTCTGCCATGGCTGATGTGCCACCTTTCCAGGTGAGCGATGCGTGCATGACATCCGGCCGGAGGACGGACGTGGTATTGCAACGGCTCGCTGTGCCCTGATAATCAGCCTCCCCCCACCCCCACCCCCACCCCAACCCCAAACCCAACCCCCAAAACAGGACCCATACGTCACCGCCACAGCCAGCAGCAACAGCCTGGCAGTTTGGGGATGGAGCCAAGGGTTTCCAGCAGCAGCATGCAGATTTGGTTGCAATTGAAGGAGAGCCGCAAGCAGGCCGAGGGGTTAGATGTGGGATTAAGACAATGAGATGGCTTGTAGATGTAAGAATCAGGCTGGCAATCAAGCAACGCACAGTTGCGCCTTGTATGGCAACTGTATGCTGCCTTCAGAATTTGCTTGGGGAAGAAGCAGGGGAAGAAGTTACGATGAGAGCGGAAGGCCATGATCTCGGGTTGCGTTGTTTATGCACAAGTACGTTATGTGATTCATCTGATGCAGCATCTGTGTGTTGCAACGCTCCATGTTTGATGACGAAGCTGAACTACTCAATACTGCTGGCTGTGGGATGCGTATTCCACATGGCGTTGCTGTTGTGCATGCGCTTGGCTCATGGCCGCCGAGGTGCAGCAGGCATTCAATGGAGGTGGACCGAGGTTGCACCGTTGTCATGTCACCATCATACTGTTTTAAATAAGCCAGGTGATCTAATACAGGGATCTGGGAAGTCCAGTTGATGAAAGCGGCAGGGTGGTGGAATGGTGGCGCGTGTGCATCACTTGCATTATGAGGCTGTGAAGCGCCCTGCTGCATAACAGCACCCACTGAGGTGGCAGCAATTCTTGTCCTTCTCCTCAGCCCTGGCAACAGTGCGGGTAACCTGGCGGTACTGACAAGGGTCTGGCGTCAAATGTGCACCAGAGGAGAGCCAGCATGCTCTTGATGTCAAATATCTACAGGATCGCACGTTCCACGGCGTCCATCCGCCCTCCGATCCATGTGTACATCGGGTTGGGTGCAGGCTGCGGATCTCAGAGCACAGACAAATTGGATCAGAGCTAGTGCATCGCAAGCGGTTGCCACCGTCAGAGCAGCACAACCAGCCGTCAAGTTTTTTATGACCAACAAATGACCTATGACTGTTGTGCGGCATCGCGCAAATCCGCCGCATTTCCTGGGGTTGTCAGGGGCAAAAAGCAGGCAGGAATTGGATTGTAGCCCCTTCACAAGCGTCTTATCAGGAAAAATGATGCTGCGTGCCCAGCAGAACCTGGGCCAGCGGACCACGCAGCGCGTGGCCGCTCTTAGCCCCAAGCATGTTGCCGGCCGTGTGCGCAAGTCGCTCAAATGCGAGGCCTCCCTGGCCACAGCCTCCTTCATGGGCCAGAGGCTGCAGGGTGCTTCGCGTGTCACTGCACCATCCCGCCGTGCTGTCGCTGGTCGCAGCGGCCGCCTGGTGGTGAAGAGCATGTAAGCCATCTTGGGGCGGAGGGTTGCGTACCATCATGATGCATTGATCGTTGCATGTGGGGACCCACGTACGCCATGACGCTAGGCCATGCTGAGCACCGCGTCCCCCCGATGCCGCAGGTTCGAGCGCTTCACCGAGAAAGCCATCAAGGTGGTCATGCTCGCACAGGAGGAGGCCCGCAGGCTGGGCCACAACTTTGTGGGCACCGAGCAGCTGCTGCTGGGTCTGATTGGCGAGTCCACTGGCATCGCCGCCAAGGTGCTCAAGTCTATGGGCGTGAACCTGAAGGACGCCCGTGTGGAGGTGGAGAAGATCATCGGCCGTGGCAGCGGCT
This sequence comes from Chlamydomonas applanata, assembly GCA_001662365.1. Classification (NCBI taxonomy): domain Eukaryota; kingdom Viridiplantae; phylum Chlorophyta; class Chlorophyceae; order Chlamydomonadales; family Chlamydomonadaceae; genus Chlamydomonas; species Chlamydomonas applanata. The sequence goes on from BDCZ01000039.1 coordinate 153,979, forward strand.
TTGTGGCCGTGGAGATCCCCTTCACACCCCGCGCCAAGCGTGTGCTGGAGATGTCGCTGGAGGAGGCTCGTCAGCTGGGTGGGTGCATGGATCTAAGTACAAAACAACCCTAGGTTTGTTTCGGGCACACCATGCGCAACGCTGCCGTGCGTGCCAATGCCCCAGTTCATATGAAGTTGCTTCAGGGGCGAATATAACGCGCATAGACGTGGCAGCCTCGTGCACGTGGCCACACCGCAGGCCACAACTACATTGGCACTGAGCACATCCTGCTGGGCCTCCTCCGCGAGGGTGAGGGCGTGGCTGCCCGCGTGCTGGAGACTCTGGGCGCCGATCCCGCCAAGATCCGCACTCAGGTAGGGTTTGTGAGTTGTGCATGCTCGCATTCATGCCCTGCATGTGCGCTTGGAAAGTGCATGCGCGTGCGCTGGGTGCAGGCTTCTGTGCTGCACAGCGACCGCATGCCCACTTGCGCGCGCCCTGGTGCTCCGTCCCATCGCAGCTGCCACTGTAGCTGCGCACGCACAGGGCTCGGTTGCGGGTGGGGCCACATGGTGTCCATTTGCTCTGTGCTGACGAATGCCGCCGTGCCATGTGCCGCAGGTGATCCGCATGGTGGGGGAGAGCCAGGAGACTGTGGGCGCTGGTGTGGGCGGCGCGCAGCCCGCTGGCTCCAACAAGCTGCCCACTCTGTCCGAGTACGGCACCAACCTGACGCAGCAGGCTCTGGAGGTGCGACCTGCGCATGGGCGCATGGGCCTTCAGGGCCACTGGTGCAGGCCCAGGGTGTAGTGTAAAAGGGGGGTGCATGGGGCGGGGTGCGGATTGGGCACTAAGGGTGCCGGGTTCTGGCTGAGAGACGCGTGCATGACCCCATGCACAAGCTTGCATGTGTGCGTGCCATACCACAAAGCACATGTGAAAGATGCAGCTGGCTTGGGCAGCTGGCTAGGCGTGTGCGGGTATGCGGATGCCAGCTGAGGGTTTGCTGCGTGCGCATGCGGCTGATCATGGCTGCATGCAGTTGCTGCAGCGCGCATGGTGTTTAACAGTGGCTGTGTGCGTGTGCTCCATGTGTCCACAGGGCAAGCTGGACCCCGTGGTGGGCCGCAAGAAGCAGATTGAGCGTGTGATCCAGATTTTGGGCCGCCGGTGGGTAACTGGGAAAGAGGAGACAGCCTCAGTATTGGAGTGGAGGACGTGGCCATCAGTCGTTCTAGTACTGGGTTGAGTTCAATTGTGGCATTGCCGTACCCCAGGGCAGTTGTGGTGGTGTGAGGGCTGGGATGCTCGCAGCTGCGGTCGGGGTGGCAAGTGCATGCAACCACCCCTGCATCATGGTGTGGGCGCTGACCATGTGCGTGGCAACTGCATGCGCATGTGTGTGCAGCACCAAGAACAACCCCTGCCTCATCGGTGAGCCTGGTGTTGGTAAGACCGCCGTGGCCGAGGGGCTGGCGCAGAAGATCAGCGCGGGCGACGTGCCCGAGACGATTGAGGGCAAGCAGGTGAGAGGCAGAACTCGGGTAGGCAGTACATGGACAGGCGGTACAGTCGGAAGCATCTGAGGCTGTTGAAGGCAGTCGGTGGTCAGTGCCCATGGGCATGGACGGCGAGCAAGGAGGGGGGGCGTACATCCAGCACTGTGGAAGGCGTCCATGGCATGGGGCAGCCGCATGTGCATGCCGTGCTGCGGCCAGCGGCAGTGACTGCAAGCAGCTGGCATGCTGCATGGACGGGCAGCACACGCTCAACACGCCCTGGGCGCAGCACAGCAGGCAGGGAATGCTCAACGGACAAGTTGGCGCATGCGGTCACAGACAGTGCCCACCACGTCGGGACGCAGTACAGAAGCCGCTGCTTTTGGACGGGCATGTCCTCAGCGTTGGCGTGCATGCGGCATATCCCATATGGCCTGCACACTGCGGCTGACCCTGCCTTTGCTGCCGGCCCCAGGTCATCACCCTGGACATGGGTCTGCTAGTGGCGGGTACCAAGTACCGCGGTGAGTTTGAGGAGCGCCTGAAGAAGTTGATGGACGAGATCAAGCAGAACGATGACATCATCCTGGTGCGTCCGATGCTGTGGTCCAGCTTTGACACTGTGGTTTAGCTTCTGAGGGACAGGGTCAGGGGGTCGAGGGTCGGCGTTGCGGGTGCATTGTTTCAGCTCCCGTCCTTGTTGTGCGCACTGCCAACGGCCTCAGGTTGGGCTGCTGTTGGTTTGGGGCACCACAAGTGAGTACACATCAGGGCACAGGTGGCATGATGCTCATCACACCATGTGGCTTATATAACACTGCGCTGACATGCTGGATGTGCCTTCCCCTGCCACCGTGCGATCGTGGCGCTCCCTGTGCAGATGATCGACGAGGTGCACACGCTGATCGGCGCTGGTGCTGCGGAGGGCGCCATCGATGCCGCCAACATCCTGAAGCCCGCCCTGGCGCGTGGCGAGCTGCAGTGCATCGGTGCCACTACCCTGGACGAGTACCGCAAGCACATTGAGAAGGACCCCGCGCTGGAGCGGTGCGTGCGCTCGACCGGATGTGGCCTGGGGTGTTGATCAGGGTGGTGCCTGGGGTGTGAACTGGGGTGTCGACTGGATGTTGCAGCGGGTGTCTGGATGGCATCATTGCGTTTGCTGGGCAGCAGCGGTGCCTGCAGCGTAGGGACTGAGTGCCATGCGGGCATGGACGATGCACGGCTATGTGGCCTGGCAGGAAACATGCCACTTTGGAAAGCGCTGTTTGCTGACACCTTGCTCTGCTCGTGTGTTGTGTGTGCGCAGCCGTTTCCAGCCCGTGCAGGTGCCCGAGCCTACGATCGATGAGACGTTTGAGATCCTGCAGGGCCTGCGGGAGCGCTACGAGACGCACCACAAGTTGCGCTACACGGACGAGGCGCTGATGGCCGCTGCCAAGTTCAGCTCCCAGTACATCAGTGACCGGTGAGCGTGTGCGCATGCTCGCATGGCGCGTGAAGGGAGGCGGGTGGGGTGGGACGGGGCTGGGGCCTCATGCGCGGCCGGTGGTGTGGGCAGGGTTGATGACATGGAGACGGGCGGGGCTGGGCGAATGCGAGTGGGTGCGGAAGTTGCGCCGGGCTGGGGCTGTGGTGGGCTGGGGCGGTGGCGGGCTATGCCTCGAGGTATTTTGGTGGATAAACCATGCATTCATGCCAAGGACCAACGGTGGCCTTCAGGCGGGGCGTGCAGGGCGTGTGACGTACCACTCGTTTACGGATTTGCCGACGCGTTTGGGCTTCCCTGCTGTTGCCCGCCCTAGCCCTGCCCCATGACCTCACACTACCACGTCTCAAGTCTTGTATGCTGCTGTCAACGGCCCCAATTGTGTGGACCCTTTGCCGCCCGCCCGCAGCTTCCTGCCCGACAAGGCGATTGACCTGATCGACGAGGCGGGCTCGCGCGTGCGGCTGCGCCACATCCAGCTGCCCGAGGAGGCGCGTGACCTGGACAAGGAGCTGAAGCAGGTGACCAAGGACAAGGACGGCGCAGTGCGCGCGCAGGACTTTGAGAAGGCAGGCCAGCTGCGCGACCGTGAGATGGAGCTCAAGGCCAAGATCCAGGTGCGAGCAGTTTGGCAGGCCTTCAACTTGCAGCTGAGCAAGGCAATACTGTCAAGTGCAGCTAAGCAGTTGTGGGCCACCAACGATGAAACCTCAAAAGTGTTGAGCTGTGTTTCGGTTTAGCTTTTGGCGTCCGACGGCCGAACCTTGGAATGCTGCCGCGCAGGCCATCCTCGCCGGAGCCAAGGAGCAGTCGAAGGCCGAGAGCGAGAGCGTGGAGTCGGGCGGCCCGTGCGTGACGGAGCAGGACATTGCGTCGATCGTGGCGCAGTGGACGGGTATCCCCATCGAGAAGGTGTCGTCCGATGAGACGGAGCGGCTGATTAAGATGGAGGAGGTGCTGCACGGCCGTGTGATTGGCCAGGTGCGCCAGGGTTTGGGCTGGGCTGGGCTGGGGCTGCTGGGAAAGATAGTAGGGCAAGGAGATAGCAGGGGGCTGCACAGCAGCGTGTTTGGCTAGGTGCAGGGATGTGGGTTTTGGGCAGCCAGGCCGGTAAAGGAAGCAACGTGGATGCACGTGTCCTGGTGCTGCGATGTGGGAAAGATATGGGTAGGCGTGGGTGCGGTGGGGGCGGGGCGGCAACTGCGGATGGGACCACCTCGCTGTGCTGCTGCCTTCCCGCGGCTGCCCAGACCACCCACCTTGCACCGCACATGCACTCTGAACCCTCAAGAGACCTCAGCTGCTGACAAACTCCCCGCATCTGCTCCTGCCACCCACCTCCTTTGCAGGAGGAGGCGGTGTCAGCCATCTCGCGTGCCATCCGCCGTGCGCGTGTGGGCCTCAAGAACCCCAACCGTCCCATTGCATCCTTCATCTTTGCCGGCCCCACTGGTGTGGGCAAGTCAGAGCTGGCCAAGACTCTGGCCAACTACTACTTCGGTTCAGAGGAGGCCATGGTGGGTGATCTTTGGTGTATTGTTCTTGTTTGGGGTGGCAGGCGCCAGGGCAGGCACATGGGGTGTTTGAGAGGGCGAGGGTATGGTGCTAGCCGAGCCCTTTCACCCCTTTCACCCCATCTGCATATGGCGGCTGGCCGGGCGGCTGTGCACGTCTGTTTCCTCATTTGTGCGCTGGGCTGTGTCTCAATAGAGTGGGCATGTCGCTGGCGGGACCTTGGTTGCGAGCTCAAGCTTCAGGCAAGGCACATCACATGCCCACTCTTTTCCACACTGTTCACTCCACCTGCTGTAGGTGCGCCTGGACATGTCAGAGTTCATGGAGAGGCACACCGTGTCCAAGCTGATTGGTTCACCGCCCGGATACGTGGGCTACCAGGAGGGTGGTCAGCTGACCGAGGCTGTGCGCCGGCGGCCATACACCGTGGTGCTGTTTGATGAGATTGAGAAGGCGCACCCGGATGTGTTCAACATGATGCTTCAGGTGTGTGATTTTGTGTGACTGTGTGGGTGTGTCGGGGGTGGGGGTGGTGGAGCTCCGCTGCAGCTTTGCTGGTCTGCTACTTGTGCAATGCTGAGCTCACTAGTGACCTGTCAGCATGCATCCATGCCATGCGATGCAAGTACGGCGCTAAACGAGTTTGCCCCCCATGCCACTCACCGCTCCGCCAGATTCTGGAGGACGGTCGCCTGACCGACTCCAAGGGCCGCACCGTCGACTTCAAGAACACGCTCATCATCATGACATCGAACGTCGGTGCGAGCGTGATTGAAAAGGGTGGCCGCAACTTTGGCTTCTTCCTGCGCCCCGATGACGAGGAGCAGGAGAATGTGAGTGGTGTGAGCACTGAACCCTGTTGGCTCTAAGCCCCGTGCGCTGCGACCAGGAGTGTGAAGCCCTGACTTTCTTTTCTGGTGGTTTGGTATGCTGCTTTGCTATGTGCTGATGTCCGGTATTGTGTCGAGCCGCACCGCGTGGAGCTCCCGTCGGACTGCGGCACCGCTGTACTGGCGCTCCACCCCTGGCGCTCCACCCCGCTAACCTTGGCCTGTGCCGCTGCAATCGCAGGACATGAGCTACGGGCGCATCAAGTCGCTGGTGGGTGAGGAGCTCAAGAGCTACTTCCGCCCCGAGTTCCTGAACCGCCTGGATGAGATCATCGTGTTCCGGCAGCTCACGAAGAAGGAGGTCAAGCAGATCGCAGACATCTTCCTCAAGGACGTGTTCAAGCGCGCTGAGGAGAAGGGCATCAAGATCGAGGTGCGTGGATCAAAGGGGGGGCTCGTTGTCGAGATACGACAGGGTCTGGGGGTGTGGGGGGAGTTGCTGGGGTTGCAGGCGTGCCACCTGGTGTTTGTTGGTGGGCCAGGCGTTGCTGGTGGTAGGGGCCGTTCCGGCAGGGGTGCCTTGATTGTACAGCGCACACCCTGACCACAGCCTCGTACCCTTCGCCATCCTCCATCAACCACCAACCGCAACTTCATATCAACCACAAACGCTTCATACCACAGGTGACGGAGAAGTTCAAGGACCGGCTCGTGGATGAGGGCTTCAACCCCGCGTACGGTGCCCGCCCCCTGCGCCGCGCCATCATGCGCCTGATTGAGGACTGCCTTGCAGAGCGCATCCTGGCAGGAGACATCAAGGAGGGTGATGTGGTCATCATGGATGTGGACCCTGATGGTGCCATCGCGGTGCTGGCGGGCGACAAGAAGATGCGCACGGTCATGGACGCGACGCCTGCGGGCATTGCATAAGCCGGCCGCTGGTGTCCACGCCGTGCGAAGCGGCGTGCTGGGTGTGACACAGCCGCGACTGCGCTGCCAGCACGCCCTCGGTTCGGTTTGAGATCCTGGATCGCCCGAGGGGTCTGCAGCGGAGATCTGTAGCTGAGGCTGCAGGCAGCAGCGTGCAGCTGGTGACATGCAGCGAACGAATCCAGAAAGCCAGCGCCGCCTCGTGCTGCGCAGCCGCCCGCTGCATGCGGGGGGCCGGGCGCGGGGGACAATACTGATGCCAGCCGCCCAGGCGATGCGGGGATGTTGCAGCTTCTGGCGATGTGGGGGCATGCCTGCGCGGTGCACGATGGAGTGTGGGTGTAGGCGTGTTCCTGCTGCCAAGGGCTCACATCCCCTGCATGGGGCATTTGACGTGTGGTGTTGATGTTTGGGTGGGCTCTGATGTGATGGCCACACCAGACGCCCTCGAATTATTTAATTGGGGCACCGAGCGAGAGATGGGGGAGCATGTTGGGGGCTGGGTCTGTATTTCATTTGGTGGGGCAGCTCGCGCGCTGTAGCAGAGTGACGGCCCGCTGAACAGAGCACTTGCGTGGCGCGGATTCAACTTTCAATGCAGTTGCCGCCCAGTCCGTGGCGTGGGGTTGGGAGCACACCTGTGTGGCGAGGAATGCTGAGGAATCTGTGGGGACCCAAACCTAGCCCCGGCTAGATATGACCACCTGGCGGCGAGTAGACCTAGCACACTGACGTAGCATGCGCCAGCAATGGGCCAACAGTGCGCTGGGCTTTGGGCTGGCTGACAGCTGTAGCAGCTATGCAGGCTGGTGTGGCGTGCAATGACCATTGAATCTGTAAGCAAAAACCAGCACGATTTGACAGCGGCATCGCCTTTCTGCATTGTGTGCTCGGAAGCAGGGCGGTGTTGCCTGCGCACAGTGTGTACACTGATTCCTTGAGTGACAACAGGTGGGCTGTCAGCAGGATCGGGTCGCAGCTTCACATTCGCGGCTTCACATTCAAGCGGATGGCTGTAGCAGATGGCAGTAGCAGCCAGGGGGATGAAGAGGGCAAGTCGTACGCGCATACTTCCACGTTCTAATGTACGTCCTGACTCATACAACCACCGCATGTCATGAAGGATAAGGTTCAGACGACTACTGTACAGCATTATGCGCACAGGAGCTTGCGCACAAGCTTGCTACCTACTCTACTTGCATCTTAGCTTGGTCCTGCTGCAGGGCACTCATCAGCCCCTAACAACACGTGGCTCTGCTGAATGCTACTGACCTACTGTGCTATTCACCGCAGCCAAGTGCGCTGCAAATCGTAATGCACAGCAGCCGGCACTCCAATCATCCAGGTGCTCATTACATGCCCAGGCACCTTGGGTGTACAGCTTTGATGCTTTCCCAATCGCTGCTTCATGGTTCCTGCCTATGACATTACGCGCAGCACCAGCCGTGCTAGCCCCACCATACAAACTGCCGCCAGACCTGAAAGGACCACACGACCCACTCGCGCCTCACGCTGCTTGTTAGCCAGTACCACGCTGTATGGGGTCAGCTGCATAATGTGCCGCAGTACGTGTGATGCACAGCAGGACATGTCAGACAATAGAGGTGGAGAGGTGTTATTGAAATGAGGATGAGAATGCTGTGTGCGCATGTTTGCTCATTCGCGCATGTGCAGCCGGCCTCATCATCACATACAAGCATACAAGCATACAAGCAACAGACAGACAGTCAACCATAAACCCCCTGGTCAAACGCGGTCAAGCGTGTTGGCGGTTGCCTAAGGCGCACCGCACCGTGTCGTTGAGGGTCATGAGCGCGGGGCGGGGGATGAACGGGACAACCTTGGACAGCATCATCTGGCCCATGAACCGCAGCATCAGCGTCAGCGCTGCAATGCAACAAGCAGGCGTGGATGCATGGATTGCATGCATGCGGCGGCATTAGATGGTCGAGTCTGGAGCATGCCAGCCAGGTCCCAGCCTCCCGGGAGACATCGATGGCCAGCCGTGCCACAGCACCATGCAAGTGCAAGGCACTTCAAGTCCAACGGCTGGACCTGGCAGGCAACCCTAAGGCGCAGGTGAGCATCTGAGCAACTGAAGCATCACATACGTATCGTCCTGTTCTTGCTGGCCCCAAAGCCTTGCTCTGACAGCTCCACTGCTGCATGCGCGTCAGTCAGCCGTGTGGCTGTCCAGCGCTCAGGCAGCTGTGCCAGGGCCTCACGGCTCACACGCCCCTCACTGTGAGTGAGACACGTGGGCAGCACAGCATATGTAATTATGAAAGGTAGGGTGTCTGTTGCGAGTGCCTGAATACATGATAATAATAACACTGCGTGTCACAGATGTGTCTGCATGCCGGAGCCTGAATACATAATGCTGTCAAGAAGGCAAAAGCAGCTGGATCTGCAGGTCAGGGGAGTTGCGTCCAAACAGCACACACGCCGTGTTATTATTACTATTATTAGCACACACAGGGTGCAGGGGTGCAGGGGCTGTGAATGTGATTGCAGGCAGGCAGCGCAGTCTGCATGGCAGAGCAGCTGGTGATGCGGTACAGCGGTGGTGCGGGAGGGGGGACACTGGAGGCAGCGGCCGGTCAAGAAACCAAAGGTTGGCTAGACTGAAAGGTTGGCCAGACAGGGCTGGGCCTGGGGCAGTGAGCCAGATGCAAAATAATCTATGGCGGGTACTACGGAGGCAGCCCAGAAGCTACCAGCCACCTACCCCAGCAGTTTGCCGAGCACTGCACAGTCCTCCAGTGCTGCTGCGCCACCCTGGCCCAGTGATGGCCACATGCTGTGAGCTGCATCACCGATCAGGATTGTGGCCGGACCATGCAGCCTGCTGCAGCGCGTGTTGAAACCACCAGAGGCAATCGGGGCGGACAGCAGCTGCTTTGCCAGGCGCTCAATCTGGGCCTGCATGCATGGGAGCATGAGCATAGTCAAATCACGATTAATGCGGGCAGCCCTAGAGCACGTGCAGCTGATTAGCAGAGTGCTATCTGATCTTAAGGCAGGGTTGGCCCAGATCAGTTGGCCCACATCATCCCAACAACACAAGGCGGGGTTGGACTGGATCAGGCCCAACCAGGTGCCACCACCACCACGGTCCCCCGCTCCCCCCCCCCCCCCCCCCCCCCCCCCCCCCTCC
>BDCZ01000039.1:164183-183886 GCA_001662365.1 Chlamydomonas applanata
ACACTCTTGTGCTGGCCATGCTCCCCGCCCGGCATGATGTATGCAGCCCTGCATGGGGCACCGAGTGCAGGCTCAGAAACTTCAAACAGATCCACGGATCAGAGTGGAACAGGAAGCGGGGTATGCATTCGCTGGCAGTGATGGTGGCTGCTTCTGGTCATGCAACTGCCTCAACACGCAATCGCAGGCAGCTTACCACCCACTGGCTCGCTCGCTCGCTCGCTCGCTCACTCACTCACTCACCCACCTGTACACGCCATCCACACTGAAGCTGCCGATGATGGAGTGGTTGCGGCTGGGGTCCATCATCGTCATCCACTGGTGCCTGCGCGGTCAAACCAAAGTCAAACCGGAGTCAAACCAAAGTCAAACAGGGGCAGCCGAGCCATTCCGCCGAGCTGCACCAGCAGGATGGCGCGGGGTTGCAATGTGGACACAGCACGCCACTGCCGCCTCACCCCAGTTAGGCGCGCGCACCGTGCAAAGGGCATGACCATCTGGTCAACATCAGGCACCTCAATTGACTTGTATTCCATGTCATCCGCTCGCTGGGTGTAGGTCAAGGGGCCCTGGGGCGCTGTGGCTGCCTGCTGGCTGCCTGCAAGTGCCTCACGCACAGCAGAGCGTGCACCGTCTGCACCCACTAGCAAGTCAAACTGGATGCTGTGCGCTGACCCGTCCGGCTGGCTGAAGCTGGCTGTGCGGGCCTCAAAGTCGATGGCTGAGAGGGTGTTGCTGAAGGTGAAGGTGATGGTGCCTGTGCCAGGGGCTGTCTGCTTGTTGTGCGCGTGGCACGCCTCGATCAGGCAGCCAGCTAGCGACCCGCGGTTGATTGTCTGGACAGTCAGAGGTGGGGGCGTTAGGGCAAGGAGCGCGGGTTTATCCACAAGGACCGAGGTTTACCCACAAGCCGAGGCTGAGCAGTGCAGCTGGTGCAGCACACTGGAGGCCCATGACCACAGCCAAGGCACATGATGTTGCATACGACGCACACAGGTAATGTTTGCACGCTGCTTGACCAGGTATGCATAATACCCACCCGTGCCCATGGCCCAAATGAAAACCCTCCTCCAAGCTTTTTGGCACCTGTGCCATAGCCGCATAGGTGCCGCATGGCATGGCACCCGGTTTAGTGACACACTCAGCTCCGGGTGCCTGGGTGGATTGGTGTTGGTTCATCTGGCAAATGCCTTGCATGTTTCAAGCTGTTCGGTGCGGTATGGCCCTACCTGTCCTGTACTGCACCTGTACTGTATCGCACCTGTCCTGTACCGCAGCGCCTTTTCAACCTGGATGTAGGATTCAGCAGGCAGCTTCACGCCAGCACCTTCCATCGCCTCGCAGCCCCTGTGTGTGTTTTTATGGTATCTTACTATCATAACTTTGCGATCATGACCTTGCCTCTTGTGCACACACACTCGGACCTCTTCAAGGATCATTGCAGATTGCACAAAGCTGCCGCACTGCTCAGCTTGTCATGGTAAGGTTTTAGAGTGCCAGCTAGCAGTCAGAATGTGCACCCATGCACTGTGATACCCGCCCTGCTCCATGCTACTGCCCATGCAAAGGTGCACCACACCTTCTTGTCAGCAGAATGTTGTACGATCGCGGCAGGACGTTAAGAGCAGCGCCTAGGCCAATCTGATGTCAGGATCCATGGTACCGTCACAAACACGCAATACGTTACTAAAATACTGGGTCCGAGATGATCCATCAGCTGGACTTCGCACCTGCTCAGGGCTGCTGCGCTCAAACACGTGTACATTGGCGCTACTCCTTGCCAAGTACAGGGCAGCCAGGGATCCAGCTGGCCCTGCCCCGACAATGACTACAGTGGGATAGTCTGATTGATGCGCCATTGTGGAGTGCAATCGGTGATGCGGTCCGAAGCAAGACACATCTCAACGGATCTCTCACCCATTCCTTGTCACACTGACACGCATCACACTAGTTAGTGCTTGTGATCATTTGGCATCGTTGGGCAGCTTACGAGTGCCTGGTATGCTGTGAAGTGGAGCTGCAGCAGGCTGTTCGGCAGTGGAATCATGGCAGTGGGAATCATGGAGCGGCGTACATGATGTAATACGCGTGGTAACAAGTGTAACGAGCACGTGCTGTAAGGCACCGCTCGCAAAAAAGCAAAGCCGTTTCCCAAAGCCAAAAGTAGGCTTGAACTGGCCATGTGGCCTTGAGGGGTAGGCTCAAGGACCCAGGCCGGCAAACAAGGTGAGGGCCACCACGCATTTGATTAGCTACATGCAACAGATCAGGCAGCAAATGACGGCAAACGAACAGCAGCAAAGGAGGTAAAACAAGTGCACGAAGCACACGAAGCAACAGCCGTAAGTGGCTGCAAAAGGAAGCACGCCAACAGCCAAAGGGCTGCAAAAAGAGGGAGTATCAAGAGCAGCAAAAGGTCTTCAAAGGGCCATGGGCTATGGGGTGCCCAGCATTCGATGCCATTATGGCATTATATGCATTACCCGTACACATTCACTCTAAGGTCGCCCAGATTAGCTCATGCCATGCTGCGACAACTGGTTTTTGTCCACATCAGCGGATGTCACAAAAGACTCCTACCGGCTTGCACACGCTGACCCGCCTATCTTCCACACCATTTGCAAATCACACGCGCCAGGAGCACCAGCCAAGCTCCTCCTTTCAGGCTTACCTGAGAAGGCTATATAAAGGCCTTGGTCCTGCACCATCTGAGCCCGCATGCCTCTTGCCCAGGAATGTGCGCGACGTGCAACAACACCCGTCACAGCAGCAGCTCACGGTGCCAAGGGCCAAGAACATCAATCACAGCAGCAGCTAAGGGGCAGGCACAGCTGGAGTGGGCTTGGCACGCCTCCTAGAGGGCGCAGCTGCAGCCGAGGCAGAGACCGCAGCAGCTGGGGCATACACCGTAGAGGCAGGAGCTCCAGCAATTGTTTTGGGTGCAGAGGCGGTGCTGCCGCAGCACCCCTTGGCACATGGGGCAGTGCTGGGAGAGGCAAGTGCAGCTGCCTCAGGCTCAGGCACAGGGGCAACAGGAGGAGCCTTGGCACTGCAGCACCCCTTGGCGCACGGGGCCGGTGCAACGGCTGATGCAGGGGTCGGGGCAGGCGGGGCAGGCGGCACGGCCTTGCTGCTGCAGCAGCCCTTGGCGCACGGGGCAGGAGCTGCGGCTGGTGCAGGGGTCGGGGCAGGCGGGGCAGGCGGCACGGCCTTGCTGCCGCAGCAGCCCTTGGCGCACGGGGCCGGTGCAACGGCTGGTGCAGGGGTCGGGGCAGGCGGGGCAGGCGGGGCGGCCTTGCTGCCGCAGCAGCCCTTGGCACAAGCTGCAGCTCCGGCCGCTGGAAGTGCAGGTGGCATGCTGCCACAGCATGTCAATGGGTTGTCCACTGACGTGCCAGCAGCAGCCAGTAGCTGCCCTCCCAGGGATGCATTCAGAGTGGCAAGAGTGGCTAGGCAGCACTGCTCCACACCAGTGCCATTCGAGGTGGATGCCACTGTGCGCTGGCGGATCGTGCGGGCACAACAAGGCTTGAGGGAGCTGGTATACGCCTGGCTGGGCAGCTGGGCGCAGCTGCTTTGGATGCACACTTCAGAAACAGGGGCTGGTGCAGGAGGCTGGACCTTCGCAGCTGGCGACGCCTTTGCACAGCAGCCCTTGGTGCAAGCAGGGCCCTGCTGCATTGGAGGTAGGGGTGGCGGCTTCGAGCCGCACCCTGGCTCCTGGCAGCAAGCAGAGGCTGTAATTGTGTGGCAGCCCTGGGGCCCCTTGCCGCCCTTGCAGCACGCAGCATCTGGCCCGCATGCTGATGCCTTGCCACCAGCAGCAGCACTCTTGTCGCCGCCGACAGGCCCGCCCGCGCGCGCCGCGGCCGCTGCAGCATACATCTCACCCACGCACTCGCCCGAGGCCGAGCCCTGCTTGGGCTTCAGGTCACGGCGGTACAGCAGTACAGTCAGCGCATGCAGTACAACTGCCAGGGCTGAGCCGACGTCTACCAGCACGCTGTGCCACAGCTTGGCGTAACCCAGGAACGCAAGGACGAGCACCACCACCTGCGCCCAACAAAGGCAGTGAGTTGCATTTAGTACTACTTTTCATTTAAGCCAGCATTCGAGGCCACAAATGAAGCGCATCAATAATTAAGCGTATGCTGCAGATCGGCGAGTGTGCACAAGAACAGGATGATCAGCCAACCGCCTGTAGCTCATCATCACGAGGGCAGTGGAACAAGTGACATGCCATGCAGTGGCTGCTGCAAACAGACTGCATGGGGTGCGTGTGCTGGAACTCATCATGGGCATGCAGGCCCGCGTGCCAGTCATGCGAGCGACCACAACAAGAAGAGCCAGACAGTCATTAATATCATTAGTCAGTCGGTCAGTCATGCAAGCCAGCCCTGTAATGCACCTTGGTGGCCATGGCAAAGGAGATGTTGGCGTGGATCACACGTGTGACATGACGGCCTAGGTCACAAGCAAATGGGAGGGAGCGCAGGTCGCTGCGGAGAGCAGGCAGCAGGGGCAGGAGTGGCAAGAATGCAAGCTTTGGGGACTTACTGGAAAGGTTGGGACGCCCAGGGGCACATGCTGTGATGCTGAAGATGAGCGGGTCTCAGCACAGGTAGGAGGCATGGTTTGAGTAAATAGGAGAGGTGTCAGCACGGGCTAAGCAAGCACCTGCAAGCCGACCATCAGGCCACGCGCAAGCTGCACTGGTGCACGCAGCATGCCCCCAGCCACCCTTCCCCAGCACTTTCCACTATGGCCTTGCCAGCCCAGGCAGCTCAGGTGGCTCTTGCAGCCTGACCTAGCCAAGCCCATTGCAGCTGGCCAAGTCTGGCACATAATCGGCATTGGAACTGGCGCTGTAAGTAAAGGGTCTCGGGAGCCACTGCCCGCGCTCCCACCCGGTGTTCCAGATCTGGCTACCTAGCACTACACCCAAGAGCAGATTTCAAAGAAAGGGCGAGAGGCTACAAAGCGGCAGCATAGCTCAGGTCGAGCAATGTACAGGGGCTTGGAGCCCTGCAATCCCCCTGCTGATCATCACCACACCTGCTGAAGAGAACGACGTCAGCTGCTTCCACTGCCAGAGCAGTTCCGTTGGAGCCCATGGCAATGCCAACATCGGCGGCCGCAAGGGCGGGGGCGTCATTGATGCCGTCACCTGCACGCAATAACCATGGTTGAGTCGAGTCAAGTCTGAGGTCAGCCTGAGGGCTTCAAAGCCTTGACTGTACTGGTTTCAATAAACACCGAGCACCTCAACGGGTTGGTCCTAAAAGGGGTGGGGTATCGCAGAAGCACATGCTGCAGGAGCGGGGCTGCGAGTGGGTAGGCAGGTGTTGCAGCAGTACAGCGGCAGCAGTGCAGCAGTACTTTGACAACAGTACAGCAGTACAACGGCAGTCCACCACGCGCCACCTAGCAGATTGACAGCCTTTTGCCAGATCCTGTATTGCCAGCCGCAACTCACCAATATGGGCAATGACCATGTCTGCCGCACGCCAGCCGCACCACTTGCTGCAGCTTGCAGCCCTGCCATCAGCGCCGGCATCCAACACAGGCAAGCTGCTGCCAGCAACCGCCATCTCAACCACTACAGAGCCAGCATCCTCTGCTGTGACACCACCAGCAGTAGCCATGCTGGGACCAGCCGTACCGCCTGTACCGCCTGAGCGGTACTGCTTGACCAGAGTGAGCTTGTCGGCTGGCAGCAGCTCCGCGTGGGTGTGGGCTGCATCAATGCCCAGCTGCCGGCCAACCATGGTTGCTGTCTGTTGCGCGTCACCTACAGATCAGGATGTGTTGTCAATTTCGTACTTTACTTTCTTTTTCTTGATGTGGTGTCATGTGTTGAGGTGTGGCTTGCTATGAAAAACACGTGCTGTGTTGTTGTTTGTTGTGGTGTATAAAGTGTGAATGTGCGATGATGTGATGCTCGGGCCCAACCCCAGGATGTGTCTGCCAGGAGGTACCGACCGAAGCCCGACCCTGCACCTGAACCTGCGTTCACCCCAAGACCTACATGTCATCCCTCCCCCTCCCCCACCCCCACACCCACCCCCACCCCCACCTGTGAGCATCGCACAAGTGACGTGGCGCGCGCGCAGCGCCGAGACAGCCTCAGCCGCAGTGGGGCGCGGCACGTCACTCATCGCCACCACCCCGGCCAGCGCCCCATCAAGAACCATGAACGCCGTGGTGGCCCCCTGGCTGCCCCAGGACCGCACCAGGGACTGAACCTGCTGCACGCTCTGGTGCAGCTCCTTCTGTGACCTCCTCTGGTGCTGCTGGCGTTCCAGCAGCTCACAAGCATAGCGTGCAGAGCCGAGAGCGACCTCGTGGCCGTCCACGGTGCCCCGGATGCCCTTGCCCGCCTCCACCTGCACATCCTCCACACCCAGCCTGCAGCCAGAAAGACCAAGCCACAGGAATGAACACATTATGACACCTGCATGATCCATACCAGGCATGGCTTTGACGTGAGGGTTGCAAGGACGTGAGGGAAGAAAGAAGACAGCATGCCATTATTAGCACGCATCCTGCAGCATATCGAGTCACGATAGCTGCACCAGCGCCACGCACCGCATGACAGCCTCCTGCGCCGCGGCATACCCCACCACAGCTGCAGCCATGGGATGCGAGCTGTGCACCTCCAGCGCAGCTGCCAGCGCCAGCAACCTGCCCAGGGGCGAGTTGCTGGACTTCCCCTCGGTCGGCTGCTGCCCCTCGCCACCCGGTTCCGAAGCCAGCAGCACCTCGAAAGCAACGACCTGGAAGTGACCGGCCGTGAGGGTGCCAGACTTGTCAAAGGTCACCACTCCCACACGCCCCAGTGTTTCCAGGTGCCGCGCACCACGGGCGACCACGCCCTGCGTTCAGGAAGGGCATGCCAAAACGCATGCTTTGCTTCACAGTCAATCAAGGGGCACTACAGTACAGCTGGAGCGGTACATGCAGCAGCGGTGCGCGCTTGCGAGCACGCACATAACGTGACCCTTGGGTTGGCATCACACGAAGAATGGTGTGATCATGCAGTGTTCTCAGATGTATACATGAGCTGCATGCCAGAGCCTGTCACAACCCACCCGTGCTGTATGGCCCAATGCAAGGACTGTTCAAAAGCTCTAATCTTTATCCTTACTATTATCCTTACTATGTCCTTAATCTCATCCTTGTCCATATCCGGTTCATATCCTGATCCTTATTGTATCTGCCGGCCGCACCTGCTGCGCGGCGCGTGCGAGGCCGCACACCGAGGTGACCGGCGTTGAGATGACAAGGGCGCAGGGGCAGGCCGTCACCAGCACCACCAGCGCCAGGTAGGTCCAGTGTTGCCACTCATCACGCTGCATCACGGTTAAGGCGCAGGGTCTGGGCTTTCAGGGCTTGCGGCTGGGGCTTGTTGCTCTAAGGTGTAGGGTGAGGATGCGGGCCCTCATTATTCTCAGGGCAAGAGAGGATCAAGGCATGCAGTTCATGATAAAGCCTCAGTAAAGCCTGAGGTAGGTAGGTTGTAGAGTCTCAAGATGGCACAGGTTCCCACGCCTGGCGTGTACAGTACCGTAGCGGCTAAGCGTCGGCATAGCCAAGTGTGCAAACAGGGGCATTCAAACAGCTGCACACACCGCATGCAGCACAGGTAGGCTGAACTGAAACGTCATGTGCCATGTTTGCATGCATGCACGATTGCACATGTCCAAGGCCTCTGAGCTACAAAGGAACAGGTCTGTTAGCCCCTTGATACACCCCCCGTACTCTTACATGCACCAGGGACGGCACGAGCGCGAGTGCCGCCGCGCCCGCCACCACTGCGGGTGTGTACCAGCGCGCAAACACCTCCACAGCCCGGTCCCGGCGCGAGCGCTGGGAGGCGGCAGACTCCATGAGCGCGGCCAGCCTCGCGACGGTGCTGTCACCCGCCTGCGCGGACGTGCACACCTGCATAGGGGGCGGGAAGGGGGGGGGGGGTCTGAGCGGATGTGTGGGAGGATGTTGGGAGCAGGGCATGGCAGGCAAGGGCTGTGGAGGAGCCACACCCAGGAGGCCGGGGCCCATTGTGAGCTGTGAGCTGCAGGGCGGAGACCAGGGTGCTTGCCTAGCCAGCGGCCGATGCTAACATGAAGGGTGCGCATGCCAGGATTCCCTGCCAGCAGCAGTAGCATGCCAAGGTCCTGGAAGGTGTACCGTAGTTGGGGACAAGCCATCGAGCACGAGAGCTGCCTGGCCTGGCTCTCAACCGAGCCCTGGACTCTGAACAGCCACAGTTTGGCCCGAGGATTGACCCCTTGACTCCAGCCCTGGACTCACCACCAGGGCGCCCTGCCCGATGTTCAGCGTGCCACCCATGACATCACACCCAGGCTGCTTTGGAACGGGCCGCGCCTCGCCTGTGACCGCCACATTGACGTGCAGGGGGTGGGATTCGATGTTGGGACCATCTGTGACCATCCCTTGACCCAGCAATAGCCACCGTAACAAAGATATGTATCACCCGTCATCACGCGTCGTCACACGTCTTTATCACACGTCGTGGGTTCAGAACGCAACTTTATCAACATGGTCAGGACATGATCATAGGGATGCATCACCATGGTCATACCATAAGACACACAGCAGTCTGTACAGATCACTTGACTACCTACCAGTGAGCATGGACTCGTCAGCAGAGCTGGCACCATGCACCACGCGACCATCAATGGGGATGCGGTCTCCGGGGCGTACCAGCACCAGGCTGCCAAGCACCACCTGCAGCAGCACCACGCGCACGGGCACGCACGCAATCAGTCATTCCTGATGTTACAAGGCGGCCAGATCATGCCATGAAGGTACTTAAGAGGTGTCCTAGATGACTGTAGGAGGCACGTCAAATGCCTACAATCAAAGTGTCACAACTGGGCCCTGAGCCACGGCCAGGCCGGAGGCACACTGCAGTACACTGCAGTACACTCTGCTGCGTAACTATAACACCGGCAGCAGGTAAGATCCTGAGTCACAGCCTTGCTAACAAAGTGAAGCAGCATCACTGGCTCATAGCTCACCTGCTCCAGCGCCACAGGCAGCGCGTCAAGTGCCATCAGCCGCTTAGCTTCCTCTGCCCCCACCTCCTGTGCCACCAACCCACCATCTGACTGTAGCACCAGCGCAGTCGCGGGCTGCAGCTGCAGCATGCTGCTGATCGCGGACCGCGCGCGCGACAGGCAGCGGTCCTCCAGGTACTCAGCCACCCCAAACAGGAACACGATGCCTGCTTAGCATATAACATGACAACAAATTCATAACAACAACAAGTCCATAACCCCATTGATAAGAGGATCACAGCACAATGATGAAAAAAGCAATGATGTGAAAAGATGCAGAGTAGAGGCAAAAGAAGCTGAACACACGCACCTGCAGCTTCCACGTAGTCGCCCAGCCCAATCGCGCCAGCCACCGCGATCGTCATGAGTGCATTGATGTCCAGTGTCCATGCCCTCAGTGCCACCCACGCCTTGACCAGAATGGGCCCAACACCCACAGCCACTGAGCCCAACGCCACCCATTCCAGGCGCTCAAAGTGTGGGGCCTGGATGTAGGATAGGAGGGCCACTGCCAGCAAGAGGCCAGACAGGATGACAGAAATGGGCGGCTGCAGCTTTTCACGGACAGGGCCGGCGCCGCGCTCCTGCAGTGCAGGGGGTGGGGTGGGCAGGCAGTGGGGTGGGTGTGGAGCTGGATGGGCGTGGAGCTGGGGCTCATCTCTAATCCATGGGCTTTGGATTAGACTGGTGAAGGACGGGTGGCGGGCACTCTCTGATCTTTGCGGCTTTGTAGGGTGCAGGAACTGGTGGGGGCACACGGCCTGGGCGTACCGCCGAACACTGTGCTGTACGTACTCTGTACTGCCTGGCATGGAGCGTACTTCACAGAGTGTACTTCACACCGTGTACTGCCCACCTGGATGGAGGCCTCCAGGTGCGCCGCGTTCAGCGTGGCAAGCAGTGCTGAGGGCGGGGTGAGTGCGGCATCGTGGCGCACCACCACGGCCTACGCAGCAATACAGAGCAGTACAGAGCGGTACAGAGCGGTACAGTGGTACGAAGCAGTACAGGGTGCAGTGTGCTGTACGTGAACCTGTACAAATGAACGGCAGTTGAGCACTGGTCTAACAGGACCTGGGATAAGTCATGGCCATTTCTACATTAGGTATAGTTCAAGGCTGCAGCTCTTCAGACATACACACAACTTTAAACGCAGCTATGGCCTAAATCCAGCACCTGCCAGCATGCTTACCTTGGTCACTACGTGCACCTCCACATCAGCTACGCCTGCACCCAGCACCAGCACCAGCAGCAGCAGCAGATGTGGTCAGACACGGATTGCCGGTCAGGGCCAATATCAAACCATCCCAAACCGTCCCTGCATGCGTTTGGAGCTGATATCACTGCCTGTGCTGGCCACCAGGCACCAGGCCAGCGCATGTGGTGCATACCAAGCAATTGGCGAGCTGTGAGATCTTTAACGACAGATGGCTGCAGGATGTGTGAGATCCACGAAATCTGTGAGAGCTATGCAAGCACACATCACTCACCGGGCAGCGGGGACAAGATGTTATGGATCAGAGGCACTTCAGCTGGGCAGCAGATGCCAGCAGCATACATGCGGGTGGTGGTGAGGCCCCCTGTGGCCAACCTCTCAACTGAAAGATCTCCTGCTGCTTTGCCAGCACTCGCCTCAACGGGGGCTGCTGCATGCTTAGCAGCTGCCATGTGCTGGTCCTCCACATCCAAGCGCGCATCAGCTAGGGCTGCCGCGGCAGCGTCTCCAGCAGTGGTTGGCCTGCGTGCCATGGGCTGTGCCTTCAGCTGGCAGCTCCCGCTCTTGCAGCATGGCGCCATGCAGGTGTAGAAGTTGGGCGTGCAGCCCTTCCTGCATGCATGCAGCACAGTATGTGCGCGCGCAGCTTGATGGGATGCACAGCGGAGATACCAACATTGTAAGATTCCATGTCCCCTGTGCATAGCTCAGCAGCTATCCCTGGGCCGGGCGCAGCATGTCAGCCTGTGCGCAGCCTGCCAGGCACAATCACTGTGCATGCTGTTTCTGCCCACTTACCTTGAAATTAAAGCTTGGTCAACACGTGAACTAGCCCAGTTTAACGGGCCGAGGCAGTGGCTTGCGCCACGCTGCACCAAAGGCCTGGTCTACGGTGACCGTGGAAATCACGCCTGCGATCGGTTTGACAAGTCCAAGCCTCCTGCTCTACAGCATGGATGCTGCATAGCGTGCAGTGAGCAGGTTTTGCACCAGCGCGCCTGCCCTATCCTTCCTCGTGCAACGTTGCTCCTGCTCACCTTGCGGATCACATACTCAAAATGATTCTCATGTTTCCATCAGCCGTCCGCAGTCCTGCCTTGCAAAGGCGGAGCAGGAACTTTGTCAGTTATGTGACCCCTGTGACAACAGGGAGACGTGCGCGTGTATGATTTGTGCGCCCATCATGCTGACGTTCATGTCTTAGCTGGCTATAGATATGCGATGCCGAACGCACCTCAACTGGACATTTTACGGAATCTCAGTACCGACCTCAGAGGCACGTGGCAATTGAAGTGCTGGGGGTGGAGAATGCTCCTGTGACGTCATCCATGTTGTTCAGCACAATTCATATGCGCTGCCAGGCAGTACTCCATGCACCGCCAGCACGCTGCCCATGGTATGCAGCATGCACTGCCCTGTGCACCGACTGTGTCTGCACACATGCCTGTATGCATGCAACATGCAGATGTGGACATTGGGCACTCATGCACTCGAGTGCACCTCTCTCAATTGAGTCCCCTGCGCTTCGCGATGGAGTTTGTGGCCAAGAACAAGCCCGTCATCATTCAGGGTAAGCCTTACACACTACAGGTAGTCCGGTGTATTACCAATCACCATTTGAGCAAACATGCACAGCACATCCATTACTGATCTGCTAAGCATGAGACATATGGCAATGCGTAGAGCTTGGAGCAGGAATTCCAGGGATGTGCTTGTCATAACAGTTCTCCATGTCTGTGTGCTGCTGTGCTGGTTCCCACAAACCCACCCATTTTCCGTGTTTCTCTGTTATGGTGGGTATTACCAATCACGTGGAGCTTGACCTGTGTTTCCACATGATCCGCTCAATTCTAGACCCTGCCATTGCATGCGCATATGCGGGACAACCCATGTGAAGCATGCGTAAAGGCTGTCGTGCAGGAAAAGATGTTATCACAGGATAATCAGGTTTTGATCACACACTGGTTACTCATACATACGGCACAGCGTCATGCAGTATGGCATGCCTTATAATGGGATTGAATAACAACGTGCTCGGATTCCAAACTGAATCCAAACAACATGGATTCAAATTGCATGGCACTTTAGCATACACCGGTAGGCATGTGCTGGCGCAGGCAGCTCTGTAATTTCAGGGCCCAGAGGCAAACAGGTATGTCACACTATTTTGCAGGTCACACTTATGATGTGTCCCATCTGAACATAACCCTTGCACCAGACGAGCCCCTTGCATCCACAGGAGGGGCACATAATGGGGGGTATATGTCCAAAAGCCTAGGGTCAAAATCCAAGCGCAGCCTGCTCTAAGGCCCACTGATTGGATATACCCCCCAATTGGTAATACACCGGACTACCTGTACCAATTGTGTACTGCTGTCAACATGACGATGCGAAACCATAACTTATATGCCATTTTAGCCCTTGCCCTTGGTTTCAATTGTACCCTTTTGCGTGGTTATCCGAGCGGTGTGCTCTGCACGGGTTGCCGCATAGCATACAGTACAATATCGCAGTACAATCTCGCAGTACAGTACAGTACATCTTATTGCGTTGATGGCAAGCCGCCATGTGTGCATGCTGCTGATGTGCACGCCTCCAATGTGCCTGCAGGCGCGCTGGACCATTGGCCTGCCATGCGCAAGTGGGATGCAGCATACCTAGCCAGCAAGGCAGGCAAGACCCTCATCACAGTGGATGTCACACCTAATGGCCGGTACGTGCAACTTGAGTCCAATCAGCCAGCAATGTCCTCAAACTGTTATGTTCGCAACTGTTGGAAGACATGCTGCATATGGTGAAGCTTTCTGATTGCTTGCTGGACCAGAACGCAGACCTGAGTCATCACCACCCACTTTGTGCAGCAGGCCCGGTAACGAGCCTTTTGCAACAGGGAACAGCAGTGCATATCCAGCTGCACGTCTAAAGCACCAGCCTGTGGCTGGTGTACCTGCTCAACTGGCTGTACCGCAGGGGGGACGCTGTGACAAGTGTGAGGAATTACGTCCCCACCCAACCGGATGCAATGGCAGCACCTGGCAGTGAACACACGTGCTCACAGTGCTCGCAGCAGAAGGGATGCCCTGCGGACAAGTATCATGGGGGCAAGGTGGCTACAGTCATTGACAACCTCAGTGGGCATGCTGCCAGGTGTTCTATCAACCAGGAAGGCTTCCAGCAGCAGCCAGCATCACCGTCACAGCCAGAGCCGCAGCTCGTGTTATCATCACACCGGTGTGGGAGGCAACAAGCACCACCATCAACGCCGCAGCCACCAGCTGCATGTGAAGGAGGAGCGCAGACACTGGCAGCCACAGCACATGTAGCCAGCACACAAGACAACAACTCAAAGACAGTTACAGCAGAGCCAGGGATCAGATTCGAGCCGCCAGGCCGGCCGCACGTGCAATGCATACAGCCAGTGGCTGTGGCAGCAGATGGCTGCAGCCCTGCTAAGTGGTTTGTAACACCTTGCGAGCTGAAGATGACCTTGGCAGCCTTTTTCCAGCTCCTCAGAGACTCCAGGGCGTCCAAGGGGGCAACACGTGTCGTGCCTTACGTGCAGCACCAGAACAGCAGTCTGACTGGGGAGTTCCCTTCCCTCATGTCAGACATCCAGCCCCATGTGGGGTGGGCAGATGAGGTGTTTGGAGGCCCCCCAGAGGCCACTAACCTGTGGATCGGGGATGAACGGAGTGTGACCTCCTTCCACAAAGGTGGGTGGGGATGCTCAGATGTCAGAATAAATTAGATTGTTCAGTTTATTCAGTTCTGTAATCTGCAGTGGAGCTGTGCTAGTGATGGGACATTGCAAGCAGCTGTCATGGAGGCTGTGGGACTTGTGTCCATGTCTGCGTATCTGCGTGAGCCTTGGTGGCTGCTTGTCTGCTGCAAGGCTGCATAGACGGCACGGACCAGGATGCTACAGCAGGGAATTAGCAGGGAATTAGAGGAGCACACGTTGGCAGCTTCATGGGCCATTGACTTGATCAAATGCTTTCAGCCCTTTTTCAGCCCTTTCCACATGCGGCCTGCAGATCACTACGAGAACTTGTATGCTGTCGTGCGTGGCACAAAGGTCTTCCACCTGCTACCCCCATCAGATGTGTACCGCATGGCCCTGCGGTATGCATTGCCTGTGGTACATACCAGATGCCAGACCGCATTGATATGATTGTACGCTCATGAGACCTTCGGTCCTTCAGTCATTCATTGTGTACGACAGGCATGACATACTGCCATCCCACGCACCCTGCTGCCCGCCCTCTTATTCTGCGCGGCTTGTGACATGTGACACATGTCGCATGGGTACGTGTGTACTGCACCACAGGCGGTACCCCGCCGCGCAGTACGTGGCAGTACAGCAACCAGAGGCTTCAGGCAGTACAGGGGCAGACTCGCAGCAAGAGGCAGGCCAGGTTGCAGCTGCAACAGGATCAACAACAACACCAGATTCCAGCCGGACTGGTGGTGGGTTGTATGGAGGGCTGCAGCTGGGGGCGATGCAGCTGGTACCTCATTTGAAGATTCCAGCACATGAGGTGTCATGGACAGATGTTGAACCTGCAGGGGCAGAAGGGTATGCTGCCAGCAGCACAGGTGCGTATACCTGTGTGTACATTTCTAACATTTGAAGGGCGACTGTGGCATTTGCGGGCAGCACACTGCATGCAGCATGTGGGGCACATGCAGCGTCCATGCACCACCATGCGCCTCCATGCAGACCGCCGGAACATGCTGTTTGGCATCAACCCCCCGGCTTTTGAAGTTTTATATCATGCCCAAGGTGGCATGCTGCTGAACTACGCTTGTTCCTGCTGCTTGCAGATCCCCAGCATGCACTGTTCCATGACCCACAGCTGCCTCAGTGCTTGGTGGCAGAGGTGGGGCCAGGGGACCTGCTCTACCTGCCTGCAATGTGGTACCACCGGGTCAGCCAGGTAGGGCCTGGTGCTGCATGACATTCCTTTGAATTTCTTTGTTGCTTTCTAGGAGTTGTGATCTGCTGAAATGCTGGAGGACCGGGCCACATGATGGCATCCAAGCTTGAGTAATCATTGATGAAAGGTGCCGAGTCCCGCTGTGATCTGCATGCATGCATGGCCACAAACAACCCAACCCAACCTGCACAACAACCCAACCAACTAACCCAACAACAACCCAACCAACTAACCCATTAACCACCAACCTGCAGGTGTGCACCCAGGGGCATGACTACGTGGTGGCCGTCAATTTTTGGTACGACATGGCTTTTGACGCGCGCTGGGCGTACTTCAGGGCGATTGAGGCTCTGGCAGTACAGTTGGGTCTGGTGGAACTGGTGGAGTGAGTCAGACACCTTCCCTAGTTCCTGTCTGCCAGACAGGCAGGATCCTGTCTGTAAGACAGACAGGATCCTGTCTGTCAGACAGACAGTCCAATGGACCGTCTCCCAGACTGCCACAGGAAGGCAGCCGTGTAAGCAAGCATGAAGGCGAGCGGACAGGCAGCTGCTGTTAAGTCAACAGAAGCAATGGATGGGCAGGACCAGACGTGAGGCGCTGTGGGGCATGGAAGCGAAGCAAGCTTACACACGATTGGGGTATGGACGTAAAATCAAGCTTACATTGTTGAAAATGATTTGAAGTGTGCGTGTACAGAAACAAACGGGGTCCAAAAACAGGTTATAGAAGCACATGGCTGCATTAATACTGGCTTCATGACATTGCACTGTTCAATCCATGCCAGCCATTTGTACTTCAACGCAGGAACACAACCGAGCCTGAGCGTCAGCCTAAGGGTCTTGCATTTCAGCAGGTCAAGCCCTACGGCTGCTGCAGGCAACAGGCTCAGGAGCACCCACGCTCACACTTGATCACTCCTGTGCGACCATCACAGCTGTGTCACGCCACGAGGTGCATCACACGGTTTCTTTCCCCGTGCTACCCCTAAACCCTGAACCAAAAAGCTCCCCTTGCTTCCCCTTATCCCTTGCCTGGTAACAGCCGGTTTGCTACTACATTATATTCACCCGCCCAGGGCATGATTCGATTACCTGCTTGCAATGTGTTGAACCCAGCGTGTACTAGCAGGGCCCTTTGCACGCTCACATATCGACATATGCATGTACACCCTCAACCCAACATGACAAAACCCGGCACAATCACCCTGACATTCACCGGAACAGGACCGCCCCTTCCTTCACATCAGCCTCTGCACCAAACAGCAGCAGGTGGCGAGGCACACGCAGTGGCGGCGGCGGGCCTGGCCGATCACGGGTGCTGTTCCCACTGGCATCTGTATACTCATAGACCAGCCAGCTCTCTGGCCGTTTCTTGCTGTAGTCCCCTTTGACTGGAGGCGTTGCTGGGGCTGGTGGCACAGCTACAGCAGTACCTGGGCCTGATCCATCAGCATCGACTGGGACTGCCATTCGGCCAGCCAGCTGCGCAGCACACACGCACGCATGAAGGGACTGGTGTCAGGCACAGGAGGTGACAAGACTACCCAGCATCTAAACTAATAAACTAATAAACCCTAAGTGCACAGCGGTGTGTGTAGCTGTGGAGCGTGTTGGCTCAATGATGTGTGCCGTGATGCACTCAACAGAAGGAGGCAAGACTTGAGGCAATCGCCGCCATCCTAGAAGGTTCCTTGGGGGCAGTATTGAAGTGGGAACTGTGGGAATATGAGGCTGGCAGTAGGAATAGGATGGTACGCTGGGAGATCACATCTCCAACCGTGACAAGCAGAGTGTGACAAGCAAAATAAGATGACCTTGACCACAGGTAGCGCAGGTCTTGCACAGCTGCAGCACAGCTGTATCTCACGTACCACATCGGAAGTCACCCATGCCGCCGCGTCGAGCGTGGCGAGCCGAGCACCGAGCCCCACCAGCATTGCATCCCACTGGTTCAGAGCTGCAAGCCGGGCTGAGGAGCCCTGCTCAAACCCCAGGTCTTGCTCCAGCTCATGCGTCTCCTTGGACCTGCCGATCGCACGCATGCACCAGGCGTTTAACCGTGTCTGGCTGTGTTTGACCGTGCTTAACCGTGCTTGACCAGCATCCCCAGCATCCGTGTTTGGCCAGTGGCACTGTGTTAAACGAGAGGCCCGACGAGTGTTGAACGAGTGTTTGATCAGTGGCCCTGTGTTGGGCCAGAGCCCCATTGTCTGAACAGAGCTGAAAGTGTCCAGCCACGGGGCCCCTCCTATGCTGGCCTGGCTGGATGGTGCAGGCTGCGGGTCCGGGGAACACTATGTGAGCAGTGCTCATTCCTCCCACTGTCCCAAGTACTTCTTGGACCAACTGCATGTCAGCCAGGCAGCATGCAGCCTGTGCACACAGTGTGCAATCAACATATGAACCATACAGTGTGCGCCCTGTACAGCATGCGCCCCGCATCCACACACCTCCTGAAGGCGACAGTGTCGTACCCGTACGGCCAGCCAAGGCCGCGCCGTAGCACATACTCCAAGGGTGCCGCCTCCCCTGGGGGGGTCATGGGACCACCCTCCTGAGCCCATGCATCATTGGCCTGCAGCCATCAACGCAGGACAAGGCAAGCATCACGGCAGTAGCCCAGATCTGTTGGAGCACTCCTTCCCCTTCTTCTTCCCCTGAACTCCCCCCCTCCCCGTCCATCACCTCCCTTCCCACCCACCCTAAGTCCCGCTCCCTCCTCTCCCGTCCCCCTGCCCCTCCTTAATGGGTACTCCTCGTAGGGGCCAGCCTATGCCTCTTTGAAGCTGCTGCCTGCCTCGGCTGCTTCAGCGGCGGCTGCAGTGCACTGTGCGCACGTGCGCAGTTCCTTCCACTGCACTAATCCCGGCTGGCTGAAAGACCAAGCCGTGAACAAGCAGAAACAATCACCTAACACTCCAGGACAATCCAGGCATCACGCCCGCAGGCTTATCAAGCAATTGCGCACCAAGAAGCCCACGACAGCGATGTGGTCAAAGGTGAAGAGCGTGGCTGCGCCATGCACACCATCCTCCTGGCTGAACGCGCTGGTCAGCTCTTGGCCTGAGATGGACGGGAGCCTGCGCACACACAGAGAGCCGGGCCAGCAAATAATAATTTGCTTTAAAGTTCAAAAGGACCTGTTATTATCTGTGTTTTTATTATTATTATTTAAGGTTCAAGAGGACCCCCGTCACGAACACACTCACCACCACCACATACGCACACAATGCTGCCTGTGTCTGTGTTTGATGGGTGAAGGATGGCATCATGCACATGTGCACATCTGTAGATTGTGGCCCCAGTCTGCCCAGTTTGACTGATCTCCGCCCAGTCTGACCAGCCTGTGCCCAGTCTGACAAACAAACACATGCCAGCGGGACCAGCCTGCCCCCTGACCAGGCCCTGCGCACCTGCATGCTGCATGCCTGCCCAGGATGTGGCGCAGGATGTAGTTGTCCAGCACCTTTGGGGCAAAGCCTGCCCACACCTCGACCTTCCCAGGGATCGGCTCCCATTCAAACTCGCCCTCGGAGTCGCTGATGTGCCTGGCCTTCGTGCTGCGCGCACCCACTTGCTGCTCGCACCACCGCTCCATCCTGTGAGGTTGAGCAGCCATAGGCACGGCCCAGCAAAGGCTCTTAATTCATCAGGCACGTGCTGCATTGGCAGGCTCCGGCATGCAGACACATCTGTGAAACGCCGTGTTATTGTTATTATTATGCTGCATTGGGGCGCAACAATGGGTATTGGCAGCTGTGTGGGTGGATGCGTGCACCTTGCTTTATGTGCTCAAATCCAGGTGAGAGGCTGCGGCTACAGATATGCATGCCTGTTGTACAGCACTCCTTGCGACCCACAAGCAGTACGAACAGTATGCGCAGTACAACTCACTTGTTGTACTTCCCAAGCACGTGCTGGATCTGTGATGACACACGCTCAGCTGGGTTGCGAAGCAGCATCATGTTCGTGAATTGTGGGCATGGCTGCGCGGCTGCGGGCTGGTTGGCGTTGCTGCCCACCAGCCCCACCTGCATTAAGGAATGCACGAAGCCAAGGTTTTGCAGCAGTTGTAGGTTCACGTAGGTGGGAGAGAGGAGGCCTGTAGCAGCGGCATGGCAAGGGGCAGTGCAGCTAATCATAGTATTCATAAGACAGCGAACAAACTTTGGCACAGCAGCTCCCATACATTGCATGCGTTCCACGCGTCCACGCGCCATGCAGCATGCATCCAACACACATGCATGACATTATGCATGACTCAGATGCTCGGATGGGGCAGCTGCTTCTGATTGTACTGGTATTTGTCGCAGCAACTCGCCAAGATCAAGACCACTCGGGATGCGACCAGGGCACGCGCATCGGTGCAGGAACGAGTTATAATACTGTATGGGTGCGCTGTTCACATCAGCTCGCAAACCCCCTTGACCCCCCCCCCCCCCGGGGGGGGGGGTATTTGTAAATT
>BDCZ01000039.1:193229-225052 GCA_001662365.1 Chlamydomonas applanata
AGTCCCGGCCGTTGGAGCTGATTGCCGACGGTTCACATGTCACACGCGTCTGGCGCATCACACTATTCGTCCGGTTTTTTTTCCAGCGCCACTGCGAATTTGCTATAACATTACCAAGGCCGATTGTGTGGGGGGAAGGAAGTCCAGTGGGCTGCAGGCTAGCTGCACATCTGGCACTTTGGAGCTGCAGGAATGCGCGCTGTCACGGGGCTGCGTGGGGCTCATCGGCAGCGTTTCGCGTGCCTGAGCACGACCCAATGCTCGCGGATCCCATCTCAAGTGCCGTTCAGCAGGTGTGGATTAGTCGCCTCCTTACATATCTGCAAGCAGTCGCTTACATCCACGTTACCCGTCCCTTGTGCCCAGAACGTTTCTTGGCAGCACTGGGCATGCCCCCGCCTGTAATGCCATCGGCGCCTGGAGATTATCTTCTACACGTCGTGCTGTCGGATCTCGGGCTGTGGCAGGTGGATCCGGGTGCCTTGGCTAAACGCTTGTGTGGCAGGCTGCAGTGGCGATAAAGAGGGAATGCTGCCCTATACCTTTGCTTGAGTTGTCAAGTGACTGGCTTCGTCTGAAGATTGAAAGGGAGCATCTGCACCAAGAACCATGCCATGACACATGAGAACCATCATCTACTTGGCATGAACCATGCATGCTTGCTGCCGTGCACCATGCGCAGTAGTGGAGCAGCAGGTGCAACCTTCCAGCCAGCAGACTGGGGAGCTGTGGCAATGGACAAAGTGTTGGTACCCAGTGCAGAGCATCGAAGGCCTGGATCCGAAGATCCCTCAGCATGTGGGTGTGCTCTCTGCTGATTGGATCACGGCACATGCGCATGCAGTTGAGTGCTGTCATGCCGCTGGAATCCTGAATAGCTTGTTGCATGCATGACATCAAACACCGTGCCATGCGTTGCCCATGCTCTCTCAGGTGGACCTGCTGGGCCGTGGGCTGGTGGTGTGGGGCGACGGCAGTGGCGGCTGGCACTGCCTGGAGGACCGCTGCTCGCACCGCTTGGCGCCCCTGAGCGAAGGGCGCGTGGAGCGCGGCCAGATCCAGTGCTGCTACCACGGCTGGACGTTTGATGGGGCAGGCAGCTGCACGTCCATCCCCCAGATCACGGACCCCAAGGCATCGGCCACGGCATGCGGCAGCAAGCGCGCATGCGTGGCAGCCTTCCCCACCCGTGTATCCCACGGCCTGCTGTGGGTGTGGCCAGAGTCTGGGGAGGCTGCGGCTGAGGAGGCAGAGGCAACTCCTATCACGCCACAACCTGAGGGTGTGCCTCGCACGCCTTGGTTCGTCCGGGACCTGCCTGTAAGGTGTGTACGTGATACTCCGATCACATACAGACTGCCGCGCCAGTTTAGCACCTGTGCGCGGAATGCAGCTGTGCTGCACACACAGTCCAACCGCTGCTGGTGCTCTAAGCTGATGAGCAGGCTTCAAGGGTGTTGCCATGAAGGCATGATAAGTGGTCATGACGGTTCCAATGTATCAAAAGTGGACAGGCACCTGGAGTGGGCTTCAAACTGTGAACTTTGGCCATCCAGCTATGAGCCTTGAGTACGCAGCTCTGCGCTTGGGTCAGATCTTTTAGTTTGCTCTGATTTTCATGATGGACTTCATGTTGCTGCAGGTATGACACACTGATGGAGAACCTGCTGGACCCATCACACGTGCCCTTTGCTCACCATGGCGTCGCGGTATGTAGGGCGAAGGAGAGGGAGATGATGTCTTGGCCCATTAACGCGCACCATGCAACGCGCGCACCCATGCGGCTGCACTATTCGTTTGCTGGTGCTTGCATGTTGCCAGCGTGCTTTGCGGCGTCAGCCGTGCCGCTCGGCAGTGCGCGGGGGACGGCATGGGACAGTGCGCCAGCACCTGATAGTATATATATATATTTAAGCACGTGGCGCCTCAAAGCATGTGGTGCCTCAAAGCATGCGGTGCCTGGCTACCGCCTCGCCCCCTTTGCAGGGCTCCCGCGCCCGGCCAAACACCTCCCCCATCATTCTGCTAAACTACAGCAAGGAGGGGTTCAAGGTGGAACAGGACTTCTCTGCGGCACGCAAGGGGCTCAAGTACACTGTCGAGTACAAGGCACCATGCACTGTCGAGTGAGTCATCCGGGCTTCAACCCCTGCTGCATGCAAGCGAAGGATTGCACCTCAGCGGTTCTGGGCTGGGCTGGTGGCTATGGGCGGACGATCACGTGCATCAGAAAGAACTGGCATAGCAGGTCGTTGTTAAGGCATAGAGCAGAGGCACCGCCAGCAGCCGAGGGGCCGGTACCTGAAACATACGTTGGGTGATTGCCCCAGATGCCAATTGACGCAAACAGCATCCACCGTCGCCATGAGCCCACGCCAGGCACGCAGATGTGAGGCATGTTTTGCGTCCAACTGTATCGTTTCACTCATTCATCACACGCCTCTGCACAAAGTTGACTGCGGTGCCGCAGCCCGGACTGTACCAAACTGAATGTTGCCGTGAACTGCACTGCAGGTACACGATGAACTCAGGTGTGACATTCCTCAACCTCATTGCGGTGCCCACTAAGCCAGGTGCGTGGCATGCTGATGGCTGAGAAACAATATGCGGCAGGCACAGGCAGCAGTGCCGTACAGAGATGCCATACCTTGAAGTGCTTTGGCTTCGCCTGCCTCAAACCTTTCTAATACTTGTGTACTGCCCTTTTATTTGTCACCCTCTTGGAGATCTGCCGGCTCCAGCGGGTGCTTTGCGTGCTGTGCGTGTACTGCCTCACACCAGATCTGCTGATCAGACCTGTGACCTGGCTAAACCTGAATTGCAGGCTGGGCACGGTTTTTCAACAACCTACCAACCGACTTTCCAAACGCGCCCCTGCCCCTGCGCGCGTTCGTCAAGCTGGGCACAGCAATCACCGCGGTCAACCATGCTGTGTGAGTTGTGCATGAGGCCACGCCCACACCTGTGGGGATCAAATCATCCATCAAAACGCATGTGGCCATGCGCCTTGGCATGCTAAGTGTGACCAAGTGCATGCATGCCACGCTGATGGCTCACTGTGGTCAAGGATTGATCCAGCCCGCTCCCTGACGAACCTGCCATGCTCACGGCTGTGTGTGTCTCCTGGGCCTGGCTGCTCTGTAGAGATCGTAACGCGGTGCTGGATGGGGACACCTACACACTGCACCTCGCGGTGGGTGCAGTCGCCCTCAGCCTGTGGCATCGTTAACACTGTCTGGTCTGGCACTGCCCTGCGGCTGCGATCGTATGATGGGGTTGCGCTTCTTACAGGTTTTGCCAGGCGAGGGGTGTGCGCAGGCACGCATCTGGGCAGACTTGCTCAATCCTGTGTTACATCAGGCTTGCATGCATGCATGATGCCCCTACTGTGCATCAACTTGTAGTGCTGCCCCGATCTGTACTGCATCACAGGAGCGTGAGATGCCTGTGACCAGCGGCATCGGCACAGAGGTGATCAAGTCCTGCTACATGCCGGCGGTCCAGGACATTTCCGTGGTCAACTGGCGCAAGTGGGTGAGCCAGTTTGGTGGCTCGGTCCCAACATGCACGCCTGCGGACGAGGCACGCATGCCAGCCTTGATGGCCAAATCTGAGGCCCTCAACCGGTATGAGCAGCACACGAAGCACTGCGTGCACTGCAAGGGCGCTGTCAAGCAGATCGATGCAGTCAGCATGCTGGCACAGGTGGTGGGTACCCTGGCCACCTTCACTGCTGTGGCCAAGCTGGTGATCCTTGCCAGTGCAGCACGCGCAGCGTCCACAGCTGCTGCAGCATCTCAGGCCCTGCTGGCCCAGCTGCAGTCAGTGGCCCAGGAGCCGTTGGTGTCTGGCGCGCTGGCTGTGGTTGCACTATGTGTGCTGCTCTTTAAGAAGCTGCAGGCATTCCGCCTGAAGTTCTTTTATGAGCCGTACGTGCATGCCACCAAGTAAGAACGTGTGTTGCCTACCGGTGCTTGCAAGTGCGTGTAGAGTGCACTGAGTGCAGAGCTGTAGGTGCCATGATGCTGAGTCAGCCAGTGTTTGGCTGAGTTTTGGCTATGGTACTATATAGCCCGGGCGATCCTTCACACAGATTTGTACAGAACAAGATACACTCAGAAGAATGGATCAACGAAGAGTTGCCGCGTGGTGATAAGCGTGGTCAGGCCAGGGGCACAAAGACCCGGTCTGCTGATTTTGTCTTCAGTATATATTGGACCCTGAACCATTTGTTTGTAAGCTGGTACGCCCTCACACTGCATACGCGTGCAGCAGCTGGCACCAGGGCTCCTACTATGCGCTACTATGCATTACATCTTTCCATGGTGCATGTGGTGGATGTGAACGGGTCACGCAGGGGCCATGACTGCTCCGTTGTTGATGCTCAAGCCTTCGCGCTTGCGGTGGAGCTGCTGGCCTTAAGGAGCGTCTTTGTCATCAACCCTGATGGTTGGATGGATCTCTTACGTCCGTGTCTCTGCAGCCAGCAGGGGTTTGGAACGCGATCAGTGTATTGAACAGCAATGTAACTTTATCATTCGGTTTGCTGACATGTGGCCTGCATCTGTTTCGCAGTATGAAACGGATGAGACCGGCCAGAAAATGAGCGTGATCTCTTCACGCACTCATTCCATTACGTTCATATCACATGCCTCACCGTGCTTGCAGGGAGAACCCAAACGCTTGAAACTGCCGCGAAACAATCCTGTCGGGTGCCATGCAGAACCCCGCAAGAGGCTCACTGCACCAACGCAGCTTTGCAGCCGATGCTGCCTCGGGAACCAGGTCCAACAGGCCTGTGACAACTAATCCTGCTGCCAGTGGCTGCACACCCACCACGGATCCAGTGCGAACAGCAGTGGTAGTGGGCGGTGGTCCAGCAGGATGCGTATCTGCGGCCCTGTTGTCAAAACGGGGGTGGCAGGTGACAGTGCTGGATCGACGGGATGCTCCTGCCGCGCCATCTGCTACCACCACGTTCAGCGATGGCCGCAAGCCATCACGAACCTACTCAATGATATTGAACGCGAGGTAGGGCATGCCAAGAGGTGGAACCCATGTGCCCCCGCTGTGGGATGCGGGCTCCAGTGGGCCAATCCACGCAGCCGCTGATACCAGACATCTGCTTGAATGCCCACATCTGCTGCATCTATGATGGCGTCCATGCATGAGCCATGCAAGAATCATGTAGGTACGCCAGCTGGTGACAGATTGATCACCTGCTACTGGTTCCAAGCGCACCAGCAGCCAAGGTTGTCAACCACCGGCACACGAGTGCGCCCATGCACATGCCCTGCAGGGCGACGCATGCAATTGAAGATGCAGCCCTCAACATCCCCCCCTGTGCAGTGGCAATGAAGGGGTTCTACTACAGGGAGGGATTCCTGCCTTCATTTCCTATCGAAGGCCAGGAGGGCATCCACAAGCACCGGTACATGACTTCTGGCGCTGTACTGCCACATGGGCTGTACAAGGAGGTGCGGACCTGTTTTCTCACTACAGGCATGAATGTGCATGTGTACCACTGACGCATCAGCAGCGCATGGCACCAAGCTGTGCAGACGACCACACGTGCACAGTGCAGGAGACACCCTTGTTCTCACTCATACTTGACTTGTTACAGCGTTTCCCATTAGGGGTGCTGCGATTCCCTGATCTTCCTGTGGATCAATTGCCCATCAATCCCTACTCATATGCAGCAGATTTTCACATTACAAGCAAGCCCGTATCAGATGTCGCGTTGTCACATGGCGCAGGTGGCGGAGCACTACCCAGGCATCAGCTTCACATGGGGCCACAGCCTACACAGCATCAACTTTGAGCAGCGGTCAGTGTGCACAAGTGTCACTCGTCTGCGGCAAGGGAGTTCATTACTGCACTGTCCTGTTGTTACGCCGGGGTGTGAACCTCATGCCCTACCTTACCTGCATGTTGCAGCCTTCATTGGTTTACCAGCTTCATTGGTTTACCAGCCTTGGTGTGGCTTAGAGGTCAGAGCACCTCCTATGCCGTGCTGTACTACAGGGTTGTGTCCTTCACAAACGAGGCGTCAGGCGCCATCCTGACCCTGCCCTATGACCTGCTGGTGCGCTGAGCAGCGTGCACCATGCAGCATGCTGTACTGCCTGCGGACAGCTGGTTGACTTGACTTGTTACAGCGTTTCCCATTAGGGGTGCTGCGATTCCCTGATCTTCCTGTGGACAGCTGGTTGGTCAGAGATTACTTTGGGACTGCAAGCTGCAGTGGGGATGGGACTGGGCTAACCCACGTACTGATGCAGCACTACGCGTGCTGAGCCTGACAATTTTCTGACAGCCAGGGTTCTTGATGATAATCGGTTTTGACAAGCGGTAATGTTTGACGGCGTTTGACTGTGTTTGACCTGCAGATTGGCGCGGACGGCGCCAACAGCGCAGTGCGGCGTGAGATGGAGGCCAAAGTGCCGGGTGTGACATCACGTGTGCTGCTGAACCAGAACTTCTCGGCATACAAGTGGGTTGAGCATGTTGACAACAATTCCGCAACAATTCAACTTCTTACAGCATCCTGTTATGATACGGTATCATGAGGTTGCTGCAAAACCCTGCGTGTGTGTGCACTACCCTGCATGCCTCTGGTGGATGCATTGTACATACATACAACCAATAAGCAGCCAGGATGCTGCAGCCATGAGAATGGAATGTTTCAAGTACCAGGACTGATCATCACATGAGTCCAAGCTGTAAGCTGTTACGTTCAAGCTGTAAGCTGTAAGCTGTAAGCTTGGCATGCCCCGCCACTTGCAGCACACACGCATGCATGCAGACACGCACACATGCGCAACACCACCTCAGAAGGACCGGCGGTGGTGCACAGTGCCCACGGCCCTGCTGGGTGCCCTCATGCATGGGACGCATGGGACATCGTGCATGGCCATGCATGATTGTGCATGGCGTTGCATGCGCAGGACCTTCCGGGGCGTGCCTGCCGACCCCTGGGCCGATATGGCTCACAAGGCAGCAGCTGATGGCAACCCTGCAGTTCAGTCCGGCACAGGCACATCAGGGCCTGCTGCTGGGTCCCAGGAGGGGGACCATAAGGAGCTAGTAGCTGGCTTCAAAGATCACAAGAGCTACGAGTTCATCTACTTTTTTACGACCAGGGAGCGGCTAAATCTGGTGTTCAGGAAGGATCTGGACGGCACTGTGTCGGGGACGTTGTCATTCAATCCAGAAGTCACGTGAGTGTGGGGCATGTTGATGATCAAAAGACGTATGAGATGCGCATGACGATGAACACCCGTGATACTGATCATCACAATCTTCCCTTGTGAGACCCGGTCCTTCATCGCTTTGCACCTCAGTCACTTGGTCATGCACAAATATGAGTGAGTGTGTGTGCGTGCCGCCCGCACTGCCTGCACCTGTCGCCGTGGTGAATTGGACTGAAAAGGGTGGCCATGGCGGCATGGGAATGACAGCATATGTCAACATGTAGCGTGCACGTTACATTATGTACTGCATATATTGTACTGGGCGCACAGATGTAAGGTACTGCAAGGCGGGAACGAATGGGAGGGGGCGCGCCTTGCAGGTCGTACAATTCACACCACTCTCACCACTCTAGGGCAGCTACAACGCTGCTTGGCGACTGCGGGCCATCACTCTTTTCACAGATGCGCACCACGCCGCCATGCCTGCCGTGAACTTGCAGGAGCTTGCGTGGGGATCGGCTGCGTGCCGACATTCAGCGCCTGCACCCCTACGTGCCTGCCCCCTGGGTCGAGGCCATCATTGATCAGTGCAGCGAGGAGGCGGGCCGTCCAGTAAGCGCACTGCCACGCCTGGTATGGGTCAGCCAGCTGAACGGCCCACGTTGTGTGCTCGTGGGAGACAGTGGGCACCCAATGTCTCCGAGCCTTGGCATGGTGTGTGGGTCGGCTGCGCTCGTGCCATAACAGTTCGCAGTTCTGGGTCCGGTATTATTTGCATCTTGTACGGTAACAAGTGAGTAATGGTAGTCAGCTAGGTGTGCGGGCTGTAGGGCTGTGCTCTCCGCATGTATACTACTCGCTGCAGCACCGGCGATGCCACTGGTCAAGTATTTTTGGTCACTCCAAATGCGTTTGCGTGCTGCTTGTGCACGACTCATGGCTGCACACTCAACTGCCGCTGCTGGGCTATATATGGCCACGATCGTTTTGGAATGTACCGTATCAGATCTTTAGATGTCCCATGTGCACGGGCCTGACTCGCGCATGCATGCAGGGCTGCAACATGGCTCTCGAGTCGGCCGCCGCCATGGCACGTGCTTTGGACTCCGTGGGAGGTGACCCTGAGGCGATGCCTGCAGCATATAACGCTGCCCGGCTGGCGGAGGTGCACGCGGGCCAGCTGCTGGAGTTCATGGCAGTGAGTGTGTGTCTGCGGTGTAGCAGATCAGGCGCGTAAAAGGGCGCCCCATGGGGTGTATGGCGGTGAGCGTTGTGGTGTGTGGGGGTGAGTGCTGTGGTGTGGGTCAAGCGTCTGTCTCGGCTTGCGTGCGTGTGTCTGTGACTGACGTTAGCTTCAAACCATCTGGCTTGACGCACTCTGCATTGATGTACAGTTGCGATAAGGTCTGTGGCCTTTCTATGGTTGATCACAGCTTGTTCACAGCTGTGTCTCATCGGCATGCTGCGCTTTTGTGCTCCATACGTTGGCTCCGCTTGATTCCGCGCGTTGCATGGGGTTGCTGGCTGTACAGATGCTCACTCGCAACCCGCCCAAGTGGAGGCAGCTGGGGACGCAGGGTGTGATCAAGCTTCTGTACTCCCAGGTAACAAGCTCAGGATGATTGATAGATCTGCTGACTTAGTTATATAGCTGCACTGCTGAATGTTGGCTTGCTGTACAATCTGCTGTTGGCAGGACAAACTGATGACATGCCGCAGGCCTTGCCTCTCTTCCTTCCTTCTCCCTGCTTCCTCCTCCTCATCCGCCCTGCCGCTCCACCCTACCACACCTCTGGCTTTCATGACAAGGATCGCAACCTTTTGTCTAAACACCAAAGTACGAAACTTCGTGGCCTGCCCGCTCGCAGGCGATCCTTGTGGTTGGGGAGGCAGTACAGGCGTTCCTGAACAGGTACCTCCCTCACAGGTTCCCGCAACGCTCTATTTTGCTGTCCAATATTGGCAACACATCGGCGTCCTATCAGCAGGTGGGCCAGCTGCTGCGCTCTTGCCAGCCATGTGGCGGGAACACTACATGCAGCATCCCTACATTCTGCATCCCACCAGCTGGCACTCCCTGCATCCAGCTCTGCAGCATTGACTGGATGGATGTCGGGGCCACAAAGCCGGACTGAGCAGGAGACAGCTGTGTCTGCTGGGTGCTGGTCCACGCGTGATGCACGGGGGGCAGGGTGTGCATGCGAGGGCGAGCAACGAAGGGAGGCGGGTGGGTGGATGGGTAGGGGTGGGTGGGTGGGTCGGTGGGGCACCCCTTGCATGTCAGTACGCAAGCTCCCAGTCTGGATGCCCGCCTGCCATGACCAGTCCATGCGGCACTCCCATGGCATGCTGATGCGTTCTCATTCTTGTTGGTGTGCCTGCAAAACACCGATCCTCCATACCCAGATCCTGAAGCTCTTGAAGCAGCGAGCGGCGGTGGCGTGGGTCACGGCAGCTGTTGCAGCAGTGGGGCTGGCGGCAGCTGGTACGAAGCTGGCAGCTGTGACGCTGCCGCTGGTCACTGCGTGATGAACAAGCAGGGAAGGAGCCGGTAATCTCACCGTTTTGGCGGCAGCAGCTGTGGACCTGGCTGCAGATCTGGCATATGGAACCATGGCTGCGCAGCAATCAAAAAGCCTGGGGACGCTGGGGTAGGTCACACCTGATAGGATGCAGGCTAGAGTGCAGGTATTCAAAGCGTGGTACAGACTTCAGCAACTTGTACTGCGGCTCAACGGCATCAGCTTCCCTCCGTCTCATGTTGTTATCCATGTATGCTTCTCACCTTCTCGTATGCTTCTGCACCTTTCAACGTGTCTTTCAACAATAAGTCGATGTGGGTCTGACTCCACAGCTTCAACGGCATACAAATGCAGTACCATCTGGCCTGCAACGTGTAATTACCACATACTCTCAACTCTGTCATGGGGTCTGTTGTGCTCTATGACAGCAAGTGCAGCCTCAAATGCTCATCTCTACTGGCACTGAACGCATGGCAATCCAGCCCCATGGTACCAACTGGAATCGATGACACCCAGTGTGATGCAGTTTGATGCTGGAGCTTTCCAATCAAGCAAGCGTGAGCCAGCGGCGAAGGGGGATGGAGGGTGGCGGCATGCTGCGGTGTCAAATCATTACATGTTTTGCAATAGCACCAAGGTGTTGTCAAGGCTTGTGAGATTGTGTGAGATTGTGGTACAAAACAAGCATTCTGCTGCGGTTCCTGTGCATTCATTCATGCAAACGTGCTCCCATTGTAGCCGTGGTCTGCTGCGCTGACATCAGAGAACTTGATGTAGAACCGGTCGGTAGGCACACTCAGCTTTTGCTGCACCACTTCTGAAATAGCTGCCGAGATCTGTCAGGGCATGAGGAGGGCAGTCAAAGGCGACATGGGGTGCAGTTAGTTGAGCTGACTGGCCGGGGTGTTATGGGGCAGCATGCACGGTCTGTCGAGAGAAATTCAAATAAGAGAGATGATGGAGGGGATTGAGCAGGCCATTCAGCAAGCCTCCACGCGCAGCCACTGAACGTCTAGGTCCATAACCTTAGTCATAGACAGGCCCTAGCCGGCTGCACCAAGTCTCTCCAAGCCAGCACCCTCTGCAGGGACGCAGTACGCAAGCCACCACCCACCGCTTTGTTCTTTGCTCCGCCGATTGCGCCAATGCTGATCAGCTCAGCCCATGCACATGGCTCCTCAGTGCCAGCGTAAATCATGGGCTTGTCCGTCGTAACCGACACCATGACGTACTGCGCGGTACAAGCAGGCGGTACAACCGGGCAATACATTCGATTGCATGCATAAGGGCGCATGTGCATGCATGCTGCGCCGCCAGCTGCGTCCAGACTGACAGTCCCAGTGGACTTGAAATGTGACCAGAGTGATAAGCGGTGGCAGGGCGAATGACCGCTGCTGAGTCAAAGATGCCGTATGCAACTGCCCCGCACCCGCTCAGGCTTGCCGACACTGGAGGCCACAGTCTTTGACAGCTGCTTTAGCAGGTCAGAGTTATCTACCCGGTTGCCCGGCACTGCATGGTGGTGAGCAAACATGCAGGAGCACCAACAGTAGGCCTACTGAGGTGCACAGCCACAACGGTACTGCAGTACTGTTGTGGCTGATGTTTGCGTGTACCGCCCGGCAGCTCGAGTGTGGTGCTGCTTGCGGGTGGTGTAAGCGTGCATGACACTCATCATGCGAGCACTTTATGCCAGCACATGCCAGCACCCAAAAGCTTGGTGGACCCAGATGCTGAGCTGGCTGGATATCTGCAGCTACTATAAGCTAGCTAGCAACA
This sequence comes from Chlamydomonas applanata, assembly GCA_001662365.1. Classification (NCBI taxonomy): domain Eukaryota; kingdom Viridiplantae; phylum Chlorophyta; class Chlorophyceae; order Chlamydomonadales; family Chlamydomonadaceae; genus Chlamydomonas; species Chlamydomonas applanata. Next base: position 204,724 of record BDCZ01000039.1, read on the forward strand.
GGCACACCATTCGTAAAGAGGTTCAAGGTGGGCATCTTGATTAAGCGACAGATCAGCTGGATCAAGCAGCCCAAGCTAATCGCGGCTGAGATCGGACATGGAGAGGACAATCAGTGCAAAACCTAGATGTACGTGTGATGTCCGCCTCGGGTGCCTCAAGTCAGGACCCAGGTGCGTGCGCAATTGGGACGATGTTGCTTACACGGCAGCTTTCGGCCAGCAGGCCTCAGGTTCTTGCCCGCCCAGGCCCCAACATCCGGTGCGCGCAAGCAAGATTGCAATGATGGACTCGAATGCTTGCATGGAAGTGTTTCTTAGTGCCATCGGCGTCTGGGTGCCTGTGGTGCTACGTCAGCAGGGGCCACAGGGCCATCGCGCGCGCGGAGACAAAGGATGTCTCGCTTACGGGGATGGTGACGTCCCAGACCTTCAGCGGGACGCCGTTCGCTTCGGTGGGTCCTCCCCCAGCATCTCGGAGGCATCTCGGGACAACCCAGCAGGCGGCGCGTGCACCGATGGGTTTGGAGCATAGCCGCGGGCACATCGGGATGGTGCCGGGAGACTGGGCAGCCCTTGGTTCAAAACCATGTGCAGCCCATGCGTAAGCATGGCACACGCCACACATGGCTTGCATGAATGCCCGCTCCGGAGAGCACGTGTGCAAGCATGGCCACTCGCAGTGCACACCAGGCAGCACGCAGGCATGGAGCGCACCACGCTGGCAGGCTATATGGTTCTGGCAGGGTGGCAATCGCAGGGTGGCAAGCGTGCAACTGCCTGCGTTTCAATGCTCGACTTTGTCCAGTGACCGTTCACCTCCCTGCTACCATGCAGGTGGCTGGTGAGCTCAACATCGTGGAGAAGACCAACCAGGCAACCACCTCGTTTGCCCGTGTCAACTTCCACCCCGAGTGTGAGTGCCTCACTCTTCGTCAAGTATGGGCAGCCTCGATGCGACTGTGCATTAGTACAGGCCCAGTCGCAAGGGACGTTGCACTCAACTTGCTGTGTTCTCATGATGCCTCGCTTCATTGCTGCCCTTGGCTCCCCACAGGCGAGGCGGCAATCAACGAGCAGATCAAGTGAGGCTCTGTTTTTGGGGGTGTTGTGGTTGCTGTGCCAATGACGATGTTGCCGGCTGGGCCCATCTACTAGACTTTGTTGTAGCAGCCTGGTAGCAGCCAGCCTTGATGTGACCCAGTCTGTACTGATACCCAGCGCCTGAACACGCAGCTGGAACTGACGTTTGACCGTGTTTGACCGCTGCAGTATCGAGTACAATGTGTCATACGTGTACCATGCAATGTACGCGTACTTTGACCGTGACAATGTGGGCCTGCCTGGCCTTGCCAAGTACTTCAAGGCAAGTGCTTCAGGGTTGTACTTTATTCTGTGCAAATTCGTCTAATTGAGATTGTGTAGGGGACGACGCAATGGCCCGTAGCCTGTCAGGCGCATGGGTTGCTTAAGCGGCTGAAATGAGCAGCGCGGGGCAAAGCAGTAGCTGCCACCAGACGCGCATGTACTAGCACGGTCTGCATGAGCTGCATCCCTTGCCTGTTGCATAGCATGTCGCCCACTGAGCAGCGAGCATGTGCATGCGTTCTCAGCTTCGGTTGCTGTAACCCCGGCAGGCAAGCAGCTCACACATGGGTACATCCATTGCATGTTATTCTACTATATCTATTGCTCTACTATGTACTAGACCTGTATCTACATCACCATGTGTCACCTGTGTGGCTGCCTGCAGGCTGCCAGTGATGAGGAGCGCGAGCACGCAGAGCTGCTCATGTCATACCAGAACAAGCGCGGTGGCCGCGTCAAGCTGAAGACGATCGTCATGCCCGACATTGACGTGCGTGCGCAGTTTGACCAGCGTTGACCAGCGTTGACCAGCGTTGACCAGGAGGCTGCGCTGAAGGAAGGGGGTTGTTGCACAGCGGGCCAGTCCTGCTGCTGACGCCTGCAGCGCACGATGGCTGGGGATGACCTGGGGGCCCTATTGCTTGAGGGACAGCAAGAAAGTACGTGGGCAGTCCCATCGTTCGTTGCTCACGCCCGCATATGCTGTGCGGACTGCCCCTCACATCTGTGCAGTTCAACCACCCCGAGAAGGGTGATGCTCTGTATGCCATGGAGCTCGCTCTGTCGCTGGAGAAGGTGGGGAAGAAGGGCATCAAGAAGGGAGGGTTCAGGCTTGGCAAGTGGTGGTGCAGCTGCACATGTCAGTCGGGAACTGATGCATTTGGATGGGCTTATGCTGCAGCTGGCTTGTGGGTCGGGGTCTTGGCATCAAGAGGCATTGATGCAGCGGTAGGTTACAGACAGACAGGCTAATAGCCAGACAGACCGACCGACAGCCAACAGACACAAGACAGTGTGGAGCACGCGACTGGCTATTGGGATGTCACCTCAGGCACGCCGCAACACGTGCTAGCTACGCTCACGTGCCTGTTGTACTGCCTGTACTGCCTGCTCCACTCCGCTCTGTTGCACTACAGCTCAACTTCCAGAAGCTCAGGGACCTGCATGAAGTCGCTGACAAGCATGGCGATGCCAGCATGGCAGACTTTGTCGGTGAGTGCGACATGGTTGGTACTGTTCAGTCCTGTGCCATGCTCACGCATGTTGGCATAATGTGTGATGGCTCGCCCGGCTCGTCCATAGCACACACTGGATGCTCAGATTAGGTGCACTCAGCACATGCCTTCATGGCACGTGTCTGTCACAGCCCAACACATGATGGGCATGCCCACCACTCACCCCAACACGATGGCCCGTTCATATCCCGACTGGCAGTCTGCACGCCGCCGCTGATCGCGCTGCATGCTGCATGCTCATGATCTATGCTGCCTGTGAACTGGGTGCAGAGGGTGAGTTGCTGAATGAGCAAGTGGAGGCTGTCAAGACAGTGTCCGAGTATGTCAGCCAGCTGCGCCGTGTGGGCAAGGGTCTCGGTGTATACCAGTTCGACAAGGTGAGGCGCTTGATTTGACTTGTTACAGCTTTTTCAGTTTGGGGTGCTGCGATTCCGTGTTTGGCTATGGATTTGGATGTTATGAACATGCAGGTCAGGTGGTGACGGCGAGGATTGTGGGATGCTGGGCATGTCCATGTCTTTGCGTTACGGTCACAGCAGGTTGCCGGAGGGCCTGAGCCAAACCAGGCAACTGTGTCGCCACACACGGCTCATCGTTGGTCTGTTTTTTGGTCGTTGCCACTGCAGGACATTGCAGACAAGGGCCCTGCTTAAGCCGGACCACTGTACTACTGCTGCGCGACATTGCAAGCACATTACACGCTGCAATCGCTGTCTACTTATCTTGCATCAATGTGCCAAGTGCCAGAGCACAATTTAAACAGTGCACCCAGATAATCAGCTTGGGGCAGCTAGGGGGCGGCAAGGAGAGGAAATAAAGCGGACTGTGGGATATGCATTGTGCGGCGATAATCTCGACAGCATGGATGTGTTGCACATTCATGTTCATACATGATCTTGGTAAAGGCCGAAGAACAAATCCACCGAGTGTGCAAGTCAGTGTTTTGTTTGGTGCAACAGCTGCAAGCAGCCTTGCATGGAGCAGTTGGATACGTGCAATCTGGGAACAAGAGCAGATTCATGTGGGCACGAGAGCACTCAACGCTGGGACTCTGCCCATACGTCTGCTTTGACGCGCATCATAAGGGCCGCTGGTCATCCATTAGTTGAACAGTAGCTTTGGCGAGGGAGCTGGTAGAAGAGCCATTCTCCCTTTTCTTCTCATTCAGTGATACGATTGAAGCGCGAGTCGTCCCGAGCGATCTGTTTCCGCGTTTCTTGCCCGATGTTGCGCCAGTTGCCAGCTCCTAACGCAGCACAGCGCTGTGCAGCACCATTGCTGCACCGTTATGCGTGTCCGGGCAGGAAGAGCGCGGTGCACAAGTTGCACCTGCTGCTGGTGAAGCCTGTGCGGCCAACAGCAAAGCCTCAAGTGAATGCTGCAGGCAAGTGTCAGACCTGCTGCATTACCAGCAGGCTCCAGGGCCGCAGGTGCAGCGGCATTGCGCTGCATGCCAATCGTTGCCACTGGGCCCGCTGCAAAAACCTCGCACACATGCGCGTCATCGTGACACCATCAACCGCCACGGCATGCCACCCAAATCGCCCCCTGCGCGCCGCAGCTGTCAACGTGCAGCAAGCGGAGGTAGCCACTGCACAGCGTGATGGGAGCAGCACCAGCTCCAAGTCTGCAGGTACCGGCATTGCCACAGTTGTGCAGCCACAGAAACATGATGGAACCTGGGCCTGGACTAAGTGCTGGTACCCTGTGCTGCCCCTGGAGAGCCTGAACCCAGTCATCCCACAGCGTGTTGACCTGCTAGGCCATGGGCTGGTGGTGTGGGGCGATGACCGTGGCAACTGGCACTGCCTGGAGGACCGCTGCTCGCACCGCTTGGCGCCCCTGAGCGAGGGGCGCGTGGAGCGCGGCCAGATCCAGTGCTGCTACCACGGCTGGACGTTTGATGGGGCAGGCAGCTGCACGTCCATCCCCCAGATCACGGACCCCAAGGCATCGGCCACGGCATGCGGCAGCAAGCGCGCGTGTGTGGCAGCCTTCCCCACCCGTGTATCCCACGGCCTGCTGTGGGTGTGGCCAGAGTCTGGGGAGGCTGCGGCTAAGGAGGCAGAGGCAGCCCCCGTCACTGACCTGCCAGACTTTGCCCTTCGCACGCCATGGCTCGTGCGGGACATGCCTCTGAGGTGAGCATGTGCTTGAACAAACCTGAAAGCTCTGGAGCCCTGGAGCTGCTAAACCCCGCCCAAGTGTATGGGCAGCCACAGCTGTATAACAACGTGCAGGACCTTTGCTGTATGTACGCCAAGCGGCATGCACCAGGCTCGCCTGCAGTGTTTGACATTCACTCACAATCTCTCCGGCCACTTTTGCCCCTGCTGTTGCAGTCACAGATGCATGCCCTCTTGACCGAATCATGTACCGGCAGAGGCATGCTGTGTGTTAGAATATGAACGGTTCAGGCTAAACCCAATCAGCCAACAGAACTCTGGCACTGCGGATGGCTTGCCTGCATGCATGCTGCACCCACCCAGGTTCGACACCCTAGTGGAGAACATCCTAGACTCCTCCCATGTGCCCTTTGCCCACCACGGCGTGCAGGTGAGGGCTGCAGTGGCCATGCACAGAGACTGCCGCTGCACACGTTCCCACACTTACCCCTTGGCGGGGCCCTTACTTTGGGGTCTAGGGTCTAGGATCCCTGAGATCCTAAACTCTGCACCCTAGACGCCCTCCTCCATCCATGGTAGGCATGCACAGGCCATGCAGCGGCATGCATGCATGGCGCAGGCATGCGTGCTACGCCCATGGAGTGCTAGTGCACATGCCTCAAGTATCCAGAGCCCTTGTTTGCTCTGCAACCGCACAAGTTGTCTTGTTTGGTGCTGAGAGAAGAGGCAGTAGGTCCCTCGGCTTGCTTGCATTTGCACCATGTCTCCTTCCATGCTACTCCAGCAGCTCTCAGTATCTGTTGGAGCAGCATGAAAGGAGATGTGGTGTGAATAGCTCCAGTCAAGCGGCTCTCTGCAGCATCCCGACATCTCCATTGGACTCCAGCTCCTCCCCTTTCAGTGGTTCCAGTGGCTCAATACAGTGAGGTCCGGTGTGGACCCGCCTACCAACTGAACGCGCTGTCCGTCCTCTCCTTACCAGCCAAAGCTGCCAAACCGTCTCTCTCTCTCTCTATCTCTCTCTCTCTCTCTCTCTCTCTCTCCCCCCAACCACAGGGGAGCCGCTATGACCCACAGATCGAGAACATGAAGCTGGCCACCTACTCACCCACGGTGTGCATGCCTACGCCTGCGCACCTTACATGCAGACACCGCACCTCTTTTGGAGTGCAGACACATGTGTGACACGCCGTGTTATTATTATTACCGCACCTCTTTTGGAGTGTATTGTCCAGGTGTCCTGAGTTTACTGCCAGCCTGCGCAACCTCTGCCACCTCTTCCGTTCCTCCTGGCTTGAAAGTTAAAAGGCCGCTTACGGGCGTACACAGCCAGTGTCACCGCCACTTATCATAATCATCACAAGGTATCATCGTCCCTGTGATGCGCTGCTGGGATCTGTGGCTTTTGTGCCATGCAGTGTGATCCTTATGAGCACCTGACATACTGCACGCGTCATATGGCATGGACTGATGCCTGCATGCTTCACCCGCCAGCTTGAATCAAGGCCACCGCTGACCTCGCTGTACTGCAGGGCTTCCGGGTAGAGCGCATGCCAGTAGCTGGAGGCCGCTCAGGCTGGGTGGGCTACGAGGCCCCAATCAAGATCAGGTGTGTGGCTGCTCCCAGGTGCAACCAGATCAGGCATGTTGAACGTGCGTCACGCCTGAAATCTCTGTTTGTGCGCTCTGCGTCTTTGACAATTTGTACAGCACTCGCACACTATACAACTTGCATGCTGCGTACAGGTGCAAACAGGGCAGGGGCCCCCCCACAACTTGCATGCTTACAAAGCCACACGCTTGTGTGTATGTATCTGGGATAGTTTGCATCCCGCGATACATACATGCGAACTACTGCTTGTGTACTGCCTGTGTACTGCGGCATGCTGCTCGCAGGTATGGCATGGGTGAGCCCCACTTCTTCTTCCTAGTGGTACCAACAAAGCCAGGTTGGAGCCGCGTGCTCACCAACTCCCCTGCTGACTTCCCACCAGTGCGTGCACACATGTGGATGGGCACGTGCTCGTGTTTGCTGTACTGTACCATGCTGTACTTTACTGTGCTATATTGCGTTGACTGCACGAGCCCCTTGTTCCAGCTGCGTGCTGTGTCATGCCATCTCTCCTGCCAAGCAGCAGCTTTGACTATTGCATATCATCACGGGTTCGATGTGTGACACATGACAGGCGCCCCTGGCCCTACGTCTGTACATGAAGATGACCTCACTCTTCCCTGGCCTCTACCACGCACTGTGCGTTCGACTGGTTTGAATCCTGCACCTGGCTCTGAGTAGCTGGGGCCATTGCTGCTTGACCAGGTCCAACTGTCCAGGGTTCACTGCATTCGTGCATTGTGATCGTGATCAGAGTGGTGGATCAACAGGGAACGCTGCCAGCAGCTTGTGCCGTCACTGCCTGCACTTGCTTCTGTCTGGCACGTCATAACCTCTCTTTTCCTGTGCCCCTCTGCTGCCATTGTCTAGGGTGAGGAACACGGTGTTTGATGGCGACCTGTACCTACTGCATGTGGCGGTGGGTGCTGCAGCCATGAAGAGCATGCAGTATCTATCGCCTTCGTCAGATGAGAGAGCTGATGCACGTTACACACAGAACTGAGCAACACTGAGCTCAGGAGTCAAGAGTCAAGGGCCTGCAGCACTGTGCTGTGCTGGCCAGATGTGTGACGTATGCACTCACAGCTCGAGCTGGTCTCCTTGATTTGGTTGGCGCTCATATTCCTCCCTCTTTTACTTCTTTCTGCGTGATTAACAGGAACGCATCGTACCGCCTGAGCTGTACGGCGCAAGCAGCGCCACTGCCATGGGCAGTACTACATCGTCTGGCAGTACTGCTGTCACTGCGGGAAACATGCCAGCTGCGAGTGGCAAACAGCCAGCTGGGCAGGCGCCCGCCAGCCCAGCTCCTGCAGATGCTCTACTGCAGGGTTGGTCCAAGGTCTGCTTCATGCCAGCCAATGCAGATGTGCCAGTGCTGACGTGGCACAAGTGGCTGGGGGAATACGGTGGGCAAGTACCCACTTGCACGCCAGCAGACCTTCCCCATATGCCGCCCCTGCTGCCCAAGCACCAAGTGCTGGATCGACATGAGCAGCACACCAAGAACTGCGTCCACTGCCAGCGCACGGTGCACGCAATTGATGTGGCCAGCTGGGTGCTGACGGCGCTGGGCACAGCTGCCGCGTTTGCCACCGCTGCGCAACTGGCAGTGTGGTCAATGGCAGCCCCTTCTGCTGCAGCATCTGCTGCGGCGGGTGCTGCGATCTCTGCAGCGACAGGCAGCAGCATCGTGGCTGCGGTGGTGGGACCCCTGGCAGCGTGCTGCGCATGCGCGCTGCTGTGGTACGGCCTGCAGAGGCTGCGCACCAAGTTCTTTTCTGAGGACTATGTGCATGCTCTGAAGAACTGAGCTGTGCATGCATGTCGCATGAGGGTTGTATTTCGTCAGGCTGATGGAGTGTGACCTCATACTGATGAGGGGTGCAGTCATCGCATGCCAGTCGGCAGAGCTGGGAGGGCGTGCTGTGAAGAGGAGGCGCAGCTTATATGGGGCAGCACACACAGCTGCAGTTGGTATGCCTGTTATGATACTTTCGATATTTGCAGCAGATCACATGTTGTATGTGCTATGTATTATTATGACACTTTCAGTATTATATATCAATGTATTGTATTTGCAGCAGATCACATGTTGTAGGCAGAGAGTTACTGTTGCTGATTGTCGCTGCAAGGTGTTGTGGGGCAGAGGTCTGTGAGCAGTGTTGAGTGAAAGAGCATGATCCAGCGGCTGCCAAGTAAGGTCACTCACGTGGATTGGCTGGGATTGAACGGCAAATGAATTGATGAAGTGGACCCTCAACATGACAGACAAACTCTGTAACATGAACCAGGCATGAACTGGAGAATAACAGCAAGAGTACCTAGTCTCGTCTCAGCTGACATCTCAAAGAGGCTTCTTTTGGGATGGCCAAGGGGTAAGCCCAGCTCCCTTACTGCTGCTTGTGCCACCTCTGCTTGTCGCCTTGCCTGTCTGCGCTGGCTGATCTCCCACTGAGTTACCCCTCCCTCCCTGGCCCTTGGCCGTCCCAGTTGGCTCCCCCTCCTGCTCTCCTTGCTCCTGAGCTGCTGCCTGAGTCTTCTGGCCTGCTGTCTGCGTCTTCTGATCTGCTGCCTGAGCACCAGTCACAGGGCCGGCTGCGCCCAGCCGCACCTGTCCTGCCTGACCTTGTGCAGGCAGCCGCCGAAAGCTCAACTGGGCAGGTGATCCACTTCCCTGTGGCTTGGCTGCAGCTGGGGTACCCTCCTCAGCGCCCAGGTCCGCACGTGAGGTCTCCATAGGAGCTGAGCCCTTTGATGGCGCAGGCTGTGCTGCAGCTGGGGGTGAGCGTGGTCCCTCAGGGGCCCGCAGGTACCCGCGTGCACGAGGTGTGCGGATACCTGCTGTGCTGCTGGGTGCGGCTGGGATGGCAGCAGGGAGCAAAGGGAATGCACTCCTTGAATCAAGTGACAGGCTTCCTCCTGGCATCTGATCCCTCAAACGAGCCGCACCACCAGCTGCACGCCTGCGCCGCCACTGCTGTACCCAAGCAGATCCCTGCAGTGGGCTGCTTGCGATGACTGCAGCATCACCAGAAGCTGCTGCGCCATTTGACGCGTGATTGCTCCCTGCCTGCACACCTGCTGCATCGCGCCTGGCCTTACGTGCATCTGCTGCTGGCTGCGCAGTTGCACGGTAGCCCCTGACTTGATGCACTGTGCCCTGCCCCTTGCTTGCTGCGTGCTGTGTGTCAGCATCAGCTGGTGGTGTCGGAGCAAGAGCCTCTGAATCTTGGATCCCAGCCCTCACTGCCCATGCAGCATAGTTAGGGTACAGCTGGTGGAACTGGGCAGCACCAAGGGTCAGGGCCACCCCAAAAGCCATGGATTCAGCCCGCCCAGTCTGCTGCAGGAATGCTAGGCGGTGCCAGCGCTGGGCATGCAGCACCACAGGTGCAAGGGCCTGCGAGGGACAAATGACCAAGAGGAATGCTCAGTTTGGGCATGGTTCACGAGGGCGGGCCAGCCCAAGCTCACGAACACTCGGTGCAGTCCCTCTGCCAGAACCTCACCTCTGCAGCTGTTTGTGGTCCTCCTGCTTGCGCATGGCTGAGCTCCTGCTGCCACAGCCGTGCCTGCTGCGTGCCAATCAGCTGACCTACGAGCCGCACACGCGCTGCGATCTCGCCCCCTGGCTGAATGAAGGCTGCAAGGCGTGCGATGGGGTCAATTGCTTGATCAACAGGCTGGCCTGAGTTGATACTTCCCAAACATGGAGGCTGCTGCAGCGACGATGCCTGCAGGGCCACGGCCAGTGCTTGCAGTGGGTCCAGTCCAAAGGCAGATGCCAGCAGGCTGTGTATGTTCTCCAGCTGGGAGCCTCCATCCGGTCCAACAGCCCATTCTGATTCACACACCACTGGCACGTGGCCTGACAGCACACTTGACACCTGTGCCACCACGTCGTGTGTTGATGCCCCCCTTGCTGCACCCACTAGCTCGCTGGCAGCAGTGTGCGCAGCTGCTAGCCTCTGCCTCATGTGTGAGCTGACCAGCAGGCCTGGATTTGCAAGCAGCACGCGCTGCAGCGTGGAGCGATGGCAGCCAGGCAGGCAGGCTGTAGTGAGATGCTGCAGGGCTGCTGACAGCTCCGAGGGCTCCAGGCCCAGCAACTGCAAATGATTTGCTGGGGGTGCTGTGAGCTGGATGCTGCCAGGAGCTGCTGCACCTTGTGAAGGTGAGCTGCGAGCCATCACAGCATACCGCATGTTGGTCTCTGCCTCTTCGATGGCCTGCTGCATGCGCTCCAGCCATGGAGATGCAATGCCTGGGCCAGCCCAATCCTCCAGAAGCTGCAGCATCCTGCCCGTGCCGTCTGCGACGATTAAGGCGCTGGGTGCCAGCCATGCAGCGATCCAGGCAGATGCTAAGCTCCTCAACTGCAGTGCCCGTGCCAGCGCCTGCAGTTGCTGCCGTAGAGCTTGAACAGCCTTGGGTCCAGGGCCTGGCTGTGTTGCTGCAGAGGTGTTGCGGCCCTGCAGGGACCCAAGCATACGTGGCTCACGGGACTTGGCAGCAGCGGGACCATCGCCCCTGACCTGCCTCCCTGCTGCTTGCTGTGCGTGCCATCGCGCGACTGGTAGCTGCGCAGGGTCTAGCTCTGCAGCCAGGCCTGACACTGTTGCACCTGCTTGGGGCCGCTGCATGTTCTGGGGCAGCCTGCTCCGCAGCCAGTGCCCCTCTGTCAACTGCCAGCCTGTTGGCAGCCGCCTTAATCTGGAGGGCAGCAGCCCTGAGGGCCAGATGTCCATGGGGCCTGCTCTCAGTGCAGGTGGGGTGATGGTCAGAGGGTGCTGGGCTGAGGAGGTGCCTTGGGAGGCTGCTCCATTGGCTGCAGCAGCGTTACGCTGCTGGGATGAAGCCGCAGCAGCAGGCTGCAGCATCAGGCACAGAACACGGATGTCTGAGGCCACAATCTGGCTGATGGCCTGGCTAGCTGCAGCAGTGACAGCCGAGTGATGCCCTGCTTCCAGGCTTGCCCCAGTCAGCAGTGCCTGCAGCGCAGCTGACAGTTGGCGCTGCGCTGCAAAGCGTGCAGAGCGCAGTGCTTGTGCTGAGATGGCTGCAAGCCAGGGGATGGACGTAGCTATGTCCTTGACCAGTTGAAGCTGTGCAACCGGCTGGCCCTCCTGCACATCTGCTGCGCCCAGCATGCGGCCCAGCACACCCAGCGATCGCTTGATCTCTGCATCAGGCGTCGCCAGGAGCTTGGGGCAGCTGACCAGCATGGTGAGTGCTCTGTGTGCCGAGATGTCCAGGAGCGAGCACAGGCTGGCGACCTTGGATGACAAAGCTGAGGGCTGGATGGCCAGCAGCAGGGGCTGCTGAGATGCCAGCCAATGTGCATCCTGACTTGCAGCTACATGGCCTGGCTCGAGGGCAGCATCAGCACTGGATTCCACCGCCAGCAGCTGTTCCAGGGCACGCAGACTTGCTTGCAACTGCTGTGAGCTGAGGCGCAGGAGGCAGGGGTTGGACAGCACCAGCTGCGCAGCCTGTGTGTCAGTGATGTGCAGCAGCTGCGCCAACGCCTCAGCCCTACATGTGGCCATCGTGCAGTCCTTGGCATTGTGGGGCACAAATTAGCGGTCCATGCGGACCAGCAAGCAGCTGCAGGCAATCAAGCTAGGGCGATTGCTGCTGCCTGTCCAGATCATGTTGCAGCAAGGCTGCCAGGTCCAACAACATGGACAATGGTATCCCTGCTCAGGTGCACAGGTGGCAGAACATTGGATTACAGTGTGCTCTCACCTGCCCTGGATGGCCCAAGGAGGTACTGACATGAGCGTGGCACTTGTGGCCAGGGCACGAGCGATGCGTGCGGGGTGCAGGCTAAAGCGCGGCCCAAGGTCCAGCACTCGATCCAGCAGCCAGTCTGGCCCCATAGCTCCTGCTGCTGGCTGGCGTGCGATCTGCAGCCATGCCATTGATACGATCAGTCCCACATTTTGTCAGACAATCAGTGCAGAGCGAGAGTGCAGAGAATCCATCTGACGATTCGCGTGGAGCACACTTGCCAAAGTCTCAGCCCTCAGGCAATCCACGCGCACACACACCACGAGTGCTGCTGCACCGTAGCTCATCCGGGTGATACGCGCCAGCATGCGCACACGGCGCGCGACCTCAGTTGATGTGTAGCACAGCATGATGGGGGCTCCTTGGTAGAGAGCCAGGGCCTCCCAGGGCTCTAGTGAAGGCAGTGTCATGCGCGTGGCAACCACACGCTCCCCCAGCACACGCCATTTCCATCGGGCTGGTAGCCTGTACAGTGTCTGGGGCTTTGGCAGAGAGTCATCTAGTGGCCCATCTCCCCTTTGGCGTGGCAGCCTCAAATGAGGCACATGTGCAGAGGAACCCCGAGACACTGCAGCTGCAAGCTGCTCCTGAGCAGCGCCAGCCAGCATCCGGTAGGCCTGCAGGCACAGTGTGGGATGGATTGCAGTGCATGTGCAGGTGCAAATTCGCTGCATGGACTGTGCATGCTGTAATTGATTGGTACTCAGCATGTGAGCCCTGCGCCCAGCATTGACAACAACAGAGTCGTACATGTGCCACCACCCTATGGTGCTTACTTGAGCGTTGCGCGCTCGCAGCATGAGGTAGTACCGCACATGCAGCACGCGCCAGTTGCGGCCAAACAACCGCCGACGTCGTTCGCCGATCAGGGCCTTGCGCTCACGCTTGGTCATGAGGAACGCGCTAGCCCATTCCTGATCCCCCTCCCCCATCTCCTGCAGTAGCATGTCCCCTGCGCATGCATGCAACGGTCCAGCAGCAGCGTGACGCATGCTCCAGTCAGTTCGTGGCACCATGCAGCAACTTCTGGAAGCAGCGCTGTTGTGACATCAGAAGAAATGTATGCAGTGCTGTTGGGCTAGGTTGGCATCAGGTAGGTATGGGGCCATGCCTTCGGCTTGACGCACCTGACTGGCCCTTCACAGCCAACCGATCTGGCACATGTCTTGCCGCTGGTCGACCTACGCGCTCAGTCGCTCTCAGGGTTTGCTGACTTTTAGCATCCATACCTGTCTGCCGCCCACGGCCCGCCTCCTGAGCCTGTACTGCTGTGCGCCCTACAAGTGTGCACACCGTGGGCGCATCACGTCCAGGCCACCAATTGCAGCCCATGCGGCACGGGCATGAACAACCGCTGATGCAGACAGATGCAGCACTGGCATGAAGAAGTCCTGATGCACAGAAAGGCAAGCTGACGGGCATGCATGCTGGCATGTTTGCACATATACCTTGCAGCCGTCACATACCTTGCAGCCGACTGATCCAGTCCTGGTCTCTGTCCTCCTCAACCTCTCCATCATCACCCCAGATGTCTGCCTGAGCCAGGATATCCCGCTGGTGCTTCCCTCCTCGCTGCTTGCCGGTGGCCGGCTTGAAGAACTTTTTGCGCCCTGCTGCGTGTGCCACCACTGCATGCAGAGAGCACGCGCATGCACTGCCTCCTGACGTGAACCGTGGTCCCGCAGTGGCCATGTATCAGGTGCTCTGCATGCATGGCATGGCGCCGCATGCGTTCACTTGACCCACACCTGAGACGCGGTGCGCAGCAGCACCCAGTGCAGATGCACCTGCAAGTCTGCCTACGTTCATCTGCTAGTTGTGCAGTGCCATCTCTTCCTGCTGCCACACACCAACCCACAACATCAACCCATGTCAGTACAATTCAGCGTTTCAGTCCACAGGTTATGAGATCCCAATTGTGCGCAATCAATTGATCTGGTCATTCTTCCCCATGTTGAATGCGTGTGACTGATCAGCGAAGTCAGCGCGAATACGGCGGAAGCGTTGTTTAAGGTCTTCCTGATGCGTGCATTTCGATCAGTTGGGTGTGCTTCACGGCCATCGTTGGCCTCACACGTCAGGTTGATGCGCATACCGACCACTAGCAGGGTAGTGGTAAAGGCATCTGATGATATAGAGGAGTACGCTACTCAAGCTGGTAGGGCATTTCGTGGCCAGAGCGCATGCACGAGGTGCACTTGTGTCATGCTCATGGGGTGCCATGCGATGGTGCATTTGCGCGGTCAACCGTATGGTAGCTGGTGGCTGTGGGTCGTGGATGACGATTCAGGTTGCTGGTGTCTGGCAGGGCGCTGAGTGTACTTGGTAACGTTGGAAAGGGTAGGTATAACGCAGTAGTTTGCTGGAAGTGTGGTTTGGTTTGTTGCCTCGTGTTGTTCAAAGGACGTTTGCTTTCTGTTTAGAAGCTTGCCTTTCCAGAAGCTTGCCTTTCCAGAAGCTTGCCTTTCCAGAAGCTTGCCGCACAGCGTCTTGTGCACATGTCACACATGCACGTATTGTCGCATGTCTGTCTGGTGTCCGCCGTGCCGTGCGTGCATGACCCATCACATGGTGCCTGTAGAGTTGGACAATTCAGTGATGCGCACCAAGGCGAAGCAGTTGCGCCTGGACCAGCCAGGGAGGCACATCTTCCTGTGCAGGTGCGCGGCTGCCATGTGCAAGCTTTGGTACTGCTGACGAGCCCGCGCACACGGCCTCACAACTTGATGTTACATGCCAACATGCGACATTGCTGTTATCAACGCTGTGTTATCAGGTGTTGTTACTCTGACCATATCATGCGGTATTTTGCGACATTGTTTGTGCCTGCAGCGATCAGACCGTTCCAAAGTGCTGCAGCAGGGACGCCTCTCTCGCATCCTGGGACTTTTTGAAGAATAGGCTAAAGGTGGCTGAATTTGGGGCATCATGTGCTTATTATTATTATGTGCTTGCAGGCCCACTCCTGCCTGCCTCAGCAGCGTTATCAAAAGGGAAAAGACCAATCTCTTTGCGCTGCAGTGCTGCACCTATCTGCATTGCTGGTTTTGGATCCTTTGCTCACCTGCCTGACTGCCGCTTAACCTGCCAACACGTATTGTCCGCCCACCAGGAGCTGGGGATTGACCGCAATGGGCCAGTATGGCGCACAAAAGCCAACTGCCTGCGTGTGTGCGCCAAGGGTGGGTGGTGCCGCTAGCAGCAGTTTGGCCTGTGTATTCTATCTCCTGGTCCTTTCAATGTTCTTGTGATGCAATCTCTCAACCGTGAACCATCATCAATTCATCGTGCTACCTTTGCATTCAAATCACCATCCAGTATCTCAAACCTGACACCGGGTACTCTCTGCTATCATCTGACAATCTGATATGGTCGATTGTGCCACAGGCCCGGTGGCTGTCGTGTTCCCAGGCGATGCACATGGCCGCGCTGTCTACTACCACAGCTGTGCGTACCACCAGCATTGGGCCTTCCACCTGCTTACATGCAGCATACCATGTTGGCCCCTGCGGCTGGCTGCTGCTGTGCACCCAGATTCACTTGCACATTGCAGTTAGCCTGTGCACCCACACAGTGGCATGCTTCGTAGACAACAGTGTCCGTACTGACTGCTGAGTCGCACAACTGCTCATACCGTGCACAGGTACACCAGCTGTTCTGGAGGTTATCATCCAGAAGCACCTAATGCAGGGGGAGATTGTGGAGGAATACAGAATCTTGCCTGACAGCTGCGCTGCAGTGGCAGGCAGTAGGTGATTAAAATCGTGCATGCACAGCTGCAACTCTTGCTGGTTAACAATGCACGCAATGCAGGAATGGACTCATCTCAAGCCTGCTATGAGTGCCTTGTTACTGGCGCGGTTTCTGGCGGTTGATGCAGGACGTTTGTGCCTGATGGTGTGCTGGGAGAGTGATGACGCCTGGTGATGGTATGGGTAGCACTTCCTTGGAGTTTGTAAACACAGTTCATCTCATGAATCAGTGCTGCAAGGCAGGCATGACCAATTTGGAGCGCCAAGAGTTGGCTGTCATGTGGATACGAACAGCTGTTTATGAACTGCTGGGAGCTTTAAGCAACTCACAACAACAAGACAGGGATGATGCATTGGGAGCTTGGGAGCGCTTGGAATCGAACCTGCAATTTGTACGCTGGCAGAATGCTGGCAGCAGGCAAGAAAATTGAAGAGGAGGTGTGCGGACATGTGGAACACCAAACTACAATTACAGTGTTACCTTGCCAGGGACCAAGCAACGACACAGCGCTATAGTACTGAATGCGCTGATGCACGAGCAGCAAACCAGGCCTTCAGTCCCGCACACAACACAGCAAAGCAAGCCACGCTTAAACAAGGACAAATGTTTTGATTTGATTGCTTGGAATCCTTCCTGCAGTGCGTGGCCTGAATGCCCACGGTGCCACGCCACGTTATTTGTTTTAGGAGGTACATAAAAGCACCAAAGTTGGTCTGGCAGCATTGAGAGCTCATTGAACGCCCACCCAGGCATCAGCCACCAACGGCTGCCACATAGCAGCGCCCTACGCGCTGTGGCGCATGCGCCGTGTTACCGTAACACCGACCTAACCAACCAAGGGCCTGCATTTAAACGCGAGCACAAAACCCACGCGGCGGCCCGGCCAAGGTGCCTCACCACCGCACGCTGAAAGTGCACAGCTGCGCAACACTTCCAAGAGCAGCAGCACCCACAGCGCTGCCCCAGCAGACACCCACTGTGCCTTTATGGCCTGTCCTGCCAGCACGAACAGCTGGCGACAGCCATTATTACGTGATTCAAGAAATTCCCACTATGCGCACCCCCTTTGACCATTCAACTGCCAGGCTGCCGCAACCCTTATCCGCCTCGCCGGCACCCCTTGGGCTGCATCGTGAACACCCTTATTACTCCTAGCAACACACGTGTAACACACCATGCCCAGGGGCATACCTGAGGAAACGCGCAGTGTTTTGCGCGCAAAATTATTCGGCAGCAACACAGGGAACAACAGTCGCACTCCCCTCCGTGCCTGACCTTCACTGTTCTGCCGCAGTGCAATCATGTGAGCGCCAAAGAGCCGCTTCAGCTCGCCGACCTTGTGTGCAACAAGACGAGGTGGGCGCATGCGCATGCCTGCAGCTCTGCACCACTGCTTGCCGGTCCCAACCCAAGGCTGACCCCACAAATGGCAATCCATGCCATGATCCTTGGCCCTCGTTGGCGCCACGCTAGTACACCTGGATCCCTTTGTGCCCCGTTGCCCTCATCATCTTAGCCTGCGGCAGGCCGCAACACGCGGCTGCCTGGACGGTGCCATGCAGCAGTGCAGCTCCCTCACTCTCAGGGAAAACACCGAGCTGCTCAACAGCACGCAACGGCTGCACTCTACACAGCTGGGGACGCGCGCACGCGCACCCGACCCCACAAGCAGCACCTTACTAATCAGCCCCATGACATGCAGACGCGGCAGTCTGCATGCGCATGGGCCCTCATAACCACAGCCCGGACGCACCACGTCAGCGCACGTGTGCAACCCGTGCAGGCTGTGAACAATGCTGTTGAGTGAAACCAGCTCCTCGGTCTGATCTTCGTGTTCGCTTGGTTTTCCCTGCCCATAGGAAGTCATACATGCAGCAGGGAGATTCTCCTGGGCTGCACAAACCAACCCCCTGGCCGCAGGCAGCAGGGGCGGCGCCCTGGCTCCCAAACCCCCTCCTGCAGGCAATGTGGTTCCCGTTTTTATCTGCAGCAAGATTAGGCTGCGCAGCCGCGCACACCATGCGCTTGCTGCTTCATTTCCATTCTTGGAAACATGCGCCCTGCTTACGGGTCTTCGTAGTACGCAGACAGATTAGAGGTCACAGTAGACAGGTTGCTGTCCATCTGGTTCGCCAGCAGTGGCGGGCTGGACGCCACTGTCTGATCACTGTTAAAGGAAGGGGGCTCCTGATGGCCAGTCCCAAGCGCCATGCCACTGTTGGGTGGAGATCCAGCAGTGGATGTGCCAGAGCCAGGCACATGTGCTGCAGCCCCAGCTGCTGTATGCTGAGTAGTGGCGGGCTGATGGGAGGCACTGTCCGCCTGCACCTGCTTTGGCGTGCCACCGCTGCCGGACACGGACGGGCTACTGCCAGGACGGGGGTTGTCCTTGGCCACGGGTGGCATCTGGGGCAGGAACACGCCCGTGCCTGTGTGTAGGCGGCAGCATGGAGGTGGAAGTGATTGTTTAACTGCTGTTGGACAGTCAGCTCAATGATCCTTAGCCCTACAGATGCCGTCCGCCAGCATGTCAACACAGATCAGCACCAGGCGAACACATGCAATACTAAGCATCACCACGGCTCTACAACTGCCACTCTTGCCATCACATGCATTGCTGCATCAAGCATGTCATTCTGATGCTGCCCACCTGAGGAAGGCTGGGACTGCACAGAAGCGCGGGGGTTCCAGTCACTGCCTGCCCAGCTGGGGGGCTGCGCCTTCAGGGCAGTGCCCACAGCCTTGCTGCCCACCGGGCCACTCTGCACTGACCTGGCAGCAAGGGCTGCTCCAATGCCTGTGCCCATGGGTGCCATGCGTTGCATGCCAGGCAGGCCAGAAGAAGCAGCCAGGAACTGCGCATTCCGGCTGGCCTGCGACGGCAGGCGCTGCGAGGCCATGGCCGAGGGATTGGGCGCCATCCGCCTGGAGGGAAAACACAGGAACATACTAAGGTTAGCCGACGGACCACACCGTACGGCGTCGAAACAATATCATGTTGTTATGAACACAATCCGCACCTCTGGGCGTTCACGCTCTGCATCAAACGCGCCACCTGCACGCTGGACTGCAGCTGGAAAGGCTGCTGAGAGACATGCGCAGCCTGCAGGGCCAACTGCTGCTCCATGAGGGCGTTCTGCTGGGCCTTCTGCTGCTGGAGCAGCAGAGCTTGATGTTGCGCCTGCTGCTGCTGCAGCTGCAGCGCCTGCTGCTGCGCTTGCAAAGTCTGCAGACGCTGCAGTAGAAGTGCAGTCTCGTCTACCTGGGCCAGGCCAATCAGCTGCTGCTGCAGCTGCTGCTCGCCCTGAAGCGAGAGCACTCCTGGAGAGCCCCAAGCGTCTGTGCCAAGTCCAGCCGGGGCGTACAGCTGGTCCATGGCATTAGCTCCCGCAGACCCCACGCCATTTGCCAGCAGCTGAATCTGCAGACGCAAGCCGACAGTGAATCGCAGGTTGCAGGCATGTGTGCTGCATGTTCATGTGCTGGATTGGAGCAGGAGGTTCACGGTTGTCTTGCCCACCTGCGCAGACGGAGACTCTAGGCCCAGGGCGTTTAATGAACCCTGCTGAAACTGCAGGCAACCAAGCGAAGGCAAGTTAGGGTCAGTTGCATCAAGCCCAAATAGTGCGGAGGCAGCAGGACAGGCGGAGAGGGCTGGCAAGGGCCATGCCCTCATCCCCCGCCCCCTGCCTGCCCGTTTCCCGCCCCCACAGACCTGAAGAAGCTGCTGCCCCTCGAGGCCCGCAAGACCCAAGGACTGCTGTTGTTGAGGGTCATGCAGCACGTAGTACGTGTCATTTGCCTGAGCCTGTAACTGTGCCTTAAATGCAGAGGTAGAGGAGGAGGTGGGGACCCCACCCCAAATGTCCATTTTCGTTGTGTAGTTCGAACCTTCTGCGCGCCTAGGTGCTCAACTCTCTGACCGCTTCTTCCACACAAAAAAGTAGGGGCACTTCCAAGGGGCACTCCCGCATTTTCTGCGTTTACACCTTTGAAAATCAATTCAGTTGATGGCGTATTGCATTCTTGCAGCCTGGAGCGGTTCTGCTTACGGCATGCACAGGCCAGGATCAGATTGCACAATTCAAGCACTCTGTCCGTTGGGCTGATGGTAACGCTGCTATTCGGCAACTCAGGTGCCCCACAGCGACCTGCCAGTTGGCCCTGTCTGGCTCCCATACATGGTACAACCCATGGCACGCGCAACATATTGCAACATCACGACACCACATGCAAGCATGCTGGGCACAGATAACAGCCGCGCGATATGTTGCACCATTACAGCGCATACACAAACTGTTAGCATGGCCTTACGCACACTTGCTACTTTATCAGCGAGTCATTGTTACCGCGCTGTATGCGGCTGTATGCAGCGCAGCCGCAACCGTTCGACAGGAGGTGCATGCAACCTCAGGAGTCACCCCCCCCCCCCCCCACCCCCC